>RDPX01000005.1:6771693-6795970 GCA_003991215.1 Morbakka virulenta
AAATAAGATAACAGCAGTGAATACGTGGGCGGTAGCAATCTTTAGATACGGAGCTGGAATAATATCGTGGAAAGAAAGTGAATTAAAAAGTGTTGACAGGAAAACCAGAAAGTATTTGACAATGTACGGTGCAATGCACCCAAAGAGCGATGTGGACAGGCTATATGTAAAGAGAAAGGAAGGGGGTAGGGGATTGATCGGTGTTGAGCAGTGTGTGAGGAGTGAAGAAAATAGTCTTGGTTTCTATGTTGCGAATTCTGAAGAACTTTTAATCCGAGGAGTATATGCAGTCGATGTTATTAAGACAGAAAACACAATGGAAAAAGCAGATTTTAAAAAGATAAGATCTGAGGAACTGAAACAGAAGTGGACAGACAAAGTAATGCATGGGCAGTTTGTAAGGCAAATACCCGAACAAGCAGATAAAGAGAAAACCTGGCAATGGTTGTCGAAAGGAGACTTAAAGATCGGGACTGAAGCATTACTTTGTGCTGCCCAAGAACAGGCATTGAGAACAAATTATGTGAAGCATCACATAGATAAAAGTATAGACAATCCAATGTGTAGACTGTGTGGAAAGAGGGGAGAAACGGTACAGCATGTGATATGCGAATGTGAGAAGTTAACACAAAAGGAGTACAAGAGACGACATGATAATGTGGCTAAGAAAGTCCATTGGGACTTGTGTAGGATAAATGGGCTCGAAAGTGCTGATAAATGGTATGAGCATACTCCTGCAGGTGTTGTTGAGAATGACGTGGTTAAGATCTTGTGGGATATCAATGTGCAATGTGATAACGTTATTCAAGCTAGAAGGCCAGACATAATTGTTATCGATAAGAAGAAGAAAGAAGCATTCATTGTAGATATTGCAGTACCAGCAGACAAACGGATAAACGATAAGGAACAAGAGAAGATAGAAAAATACCAGGATTTGAAAAGAGAGATAAAGAGATTGTGGAAATTGAGAGCTGTTAAAGTCGTCCCTGTAGTGATAGGTGCACTGGGTAGTGTCACCAAAGAGTTTGAAAATTGGATTGGGAAACTAAACATTAAGGCGGGAGTTGAAGTGATACAAAAAACAGCGTTATTGGGAACAGCGAGGATTTTAAGAAGAGTGTTTGAAAATTAAGGATGTGATAGCCTGTTAGCCTTGGGTCATTTGTTATGACTCGCCTAGCAGGCCCAAAACGGCATTAACAACAGCCAGTGCGAAAAATGCAAAATTTAGGATAATAATAATAATAATAAAAATAAATTGCTTATCGGGAACAGCGAGGATTCTTCGTTATGTACTAAACATCAGAAGTTACAGGTAGTAACTTCATGTTTAGTTAATTTTGCCGATCTCTCTCATCTAAGAGTTGTGATATTCAGAACAGTGCAAATAGTAATGAAATAATAACAATAGTAATAATAATAATAATGGAAATGAAATAATAATAATCATCATCATTATAATACTATCAAATAAGAAAAGTAGCCCTTTACGCTGGTGACTTCAATCCTTGCTTAGGGTGAAAGAAGGAAAATAATAGAGCTCTCGCTTCCCCAGTGACGGGTTTCAAGGCACGGGGAACAATTATATTTCTTCTTTATTTCCTTGCCGCACACCCATGCAAATGTTTCATGTACCTAATGAGACATGGTGTTTTTTAAAATTACTTTTAGACAAGGTTGTTCTTCTTTTTTTAATTTTCAAGCTTTGTTCGTAAATTAAGTGTTTTTGACTTACCAGGAACAAAAATAGTTGTGGTACACCCTACAGGGATTCATCTTTAACAGCATAATTCATTTCGAATAAAGTAATATTCGTAGCCAATTATTAAAAGTCAAACTACAATACAGGCACTAGGCAAATGAGCATTTATAAGCAAATACCGCAATGCTTTTTGACATAACTCATTGCTCACAAATAACATGAGGCTATCAATGTATTCCGAATCTTAATCAATACATTGAGGGCATGAGGTAGGTCTTTTATGGAGCCGCACCATATAAAATATGTAAATCAGTTGCTATTCAGTGCATCACTAATAAATATTAACCAACCGCGGAACCTACTCTCGTTTGAATATGAAGGAGATTTCCGACATCGTTTGATAAAAGTTATCCATAATCGACATCATCCGTCATGGGTTCAATCAACATTAACACAAAATCGATTTAGTATTTTTTGGTAAGAACTTTACGGATACGTCTCGAGATTATTTTTGCAAAAAATTATACATTGACTATTACATTTAATACATTTGCTCGTTTGTAATATAAAGGGTAGAGTAGGCAAACTAGATATTTTATGCAATTTATAAAACCCTATGATTTAGTTTTATGCCTCTTTTTTTATTGTCAATTAGCGAAATTTTGAGTGGTTGTTTTGGTGAAAGGAACTGTTTACACATTGGTTTTACTGAATTTGGAATTTTTTTTATGTCATTGAGGCAACCACCGTTAATGCAATGACCCATCTTTTTTATGATGGGCAATATTCGGTGAACAACCGTCAAATCTTGCAGTCTGCAACCACAATCTTACTTTGCAGCAGCTAGGGAGTATATAATGTTCCAGTTTGGGTTGTTTTATGAGACTTCTCCATAATTGCTTGTTCGGACGACCATATTCCAAGGGGTTTACCTCAAAGAGCAGTTTTTTTATTAGACGGTTTACATATTTTACATAGCATATATATATATATTCCAAATCCGGTATTACATAACAGAAAAACTTTCCTAATCTGTTAATAGATGCTAATTTTGGTTTTATGGGCTGGTGATGAAATTATTGGAATAAGGCAGGTTTCTTGTTCCTTGAACGACGCTGAAAAGAGAATAAAAATATTTTTAATCGTACACCCCTGACCCAACAAGAAAATAATAAAAAAGTTGCTTTTAACCAATAACTTGAAGTGCCACACACTTCTGAATGTTTATCCGACTACAAGCGTACTTTCTACTACAATGAAGCTTTGACTGAATACTTAACTAACCACTAGTGAGGAAATTATTTTAATACCAAACAAAAGTTTTTTCTGGTAATGTTAATGACATACTTTGAATGCATCTTATAATTGGTATAATGTTAAAGGTTATCTCAACATAAAGATAGGCTCTTTATGTTCAGACTAGCTAGCGTTACCCAATTTCTTATTTTGTAGGCACATGGAGTTGGAGATCCTGCTGTACTTGATGGTGCTCGTGATGGTATGGAAAAGAAAACTAGAGATCTTGGTCGACAGGTATACTAATGCTATACTTATCAATATTTTTTTTCCAGCCTTATATGCATTGAGCACTTATTGTTTCTTTGCATTCTGATACCAAATTACGCAAATTGAATGAGTTTGATAAAACTGAAACCCTATGAAAAAATTGTTAACCCCCAACCGTGCAGTTTTTTTATCTGAAGTGAATGGTAAGGGTCCATTTGTTAAACAGTCCCATTGGTTCTGCATTTTAAAAGCGAACCCTTAATTTTTCTATTGAACTAAAATATTTTCTTATTAATTGAAGTGTTGCATAGCGTTCTTTTCATTGTACTGGTAATCGAGGTTTGTTAAAGAAGCTGTGTAACTACCTGGAATGTTATATCAAGTGTAACAATCGAACTGATTATTCAAGATATATTTTTAAAAACAATTTTAACCAATTTTTTTGTTTTTTAAGCGCGGAATATTTTCGATAAACTTAAAACAATAAATGCCTGCAAACCAACTGGTTTGTCATTTAGTCAAAGATAATTCCACTCTTCTTGCCCATTAGTGACGAAAAGCGTTTTAAGGGACATGAGTACTGTCTGACGTCACACATGACTTCATAATACGAAAAGGCAAAGGCACAATTTGGTGATTTTACACCTTATATTGTGTGATTTTTACTAGCTGGCGTCGGTGCTATTATTATCTTCTGTGGGTATAGAAAAGGAATAAAAAAGGATTACTGCCTATTATATATCAAACTTAAAGTACAGGTCGCCTTTTAAAATCAGATAGCTTTAATTATTAATTGTCAATAGCGGGAAGGTCTTATTTGCATTTTCTTATCCACACAATGATATGTTTTAGAGTTAAATGGCTTGGAGATAACAGTTAGCAATTTTAGGGACTTTTTTACTGTTAAAGTCGAGCCGGGGCCCCTGTTTAAAATTTAGGGTTGGCAGAACTGGGGAGAATCTGTAATTTCCACATTTGATAAAAGGAAATTATATAAGTTTGCAAGGGAATACCTACCCCTGGCTTTATAAAAGATAATACCGAAGACATTGGAATCCATAGATTTACTTACTGTGGAAAAATAGTGTAGACGATGATTAATATTCTGGAACACCAAATTTATCTAGGTACTGCACACGGTTTCGAGTTGTGTCCGTTACTCATTTTGTACAGTTACATTCTCTTGCAGCTTAATTTCTTAGAGTCGCCCGAGAACAAAGTTGGGATAAGCATTTTTTGTTTTACATAATTTCTCGAATAACCTGAGTTATTTTGTACCAACATTTTTTTCTTCCTTTAGCTGAGGAAAGCAATTATAGATCATGTTTCAGATTCCTTTCTGGAGACAAATGTTCCACTAATGTTGTTGATCGAAGCTGCACAAGTTGGGAACGAAGGAGAAGTTGAAGAGTGTGCTGTTGTCTTCGCTGAGCATGCTGCCAAGCTTGAAGAGGTGGTTCTCATATATTTTTACTTTACCGTTGTTTGTGCCGTTTTGTTTATGAGTAATCACTAAGGAAGTTTGATGTTATGGTTTTTGTGAGATCCAAATCCCTAAATTTGCAAGCATAAAGAGAAAGCAGTTCTTAGAGATGAGAGCGAACTTTGCGTTATTGCCCTTAATATTAATGGACATTTAATAAGAAATATCACGTAATACATTCCTTAATGAGTTAAATATATTTTTCTGACAGAAAACAATTGGACATGATAGAACAGCAGTGACATTGCAGATTATTTGTTTTTAGATTGGAATACTTTAATTTAAATATTTGTTTTTAAAAGTTGCAAATGTGTTTTGTTCCTTCAAACTTCTTTCCGTTTTGCCAACGTAGGAGCAACTGCATCCGGGGCAGGTAAACTCATAAACAACAGATGATTTTCTGAGTTTGTTTAGCTTATCCTTCATGTTTGTAAAGAAGGATAGTTTCGTGACAGAGAAATGCGTAGGGCAATTATCTATGTGAGTTTTAATTGCAGAATCTGCACGAAATGGGTGTTCTTTTGTTTTTTCAAACAAAGTTCTTTCCGTTTTGCCAACGTAGGAGCAACTGCATCTAGGGCAGGTTTGTTCTTATAAGATATTAAATAGTACTTTGGGGCTTTAGGAATTTTGCGATTGAATTGCAGATGTTGTAGATAATATTTTTTTGTATAAAAAGATTATTG
Source organism: Morbakka virulenta (assembly GCA_003991215.1). Taxonomy (NCBI): domain Eukaryota; kingdom Metazoa; phylum Cnidaria; class Cubozoa; order Carybdeida; family Carukiidae; genus Morbakka; species Morbakka virulenta. The sequence continues at coordinate 6,777,071 of RDPX01000005.1, forward strand.
TAATGAGTTAATCACAGTCGTTTACAGGTGAGTTTATACATTAAGAATATAGTGATGAAGTGGAGTTGGTGAGGTTGCGTGAGATTTAGTATGTACACATGTTTTTAACGCCATAGTATTTTTTCCACTCAGCTTCAGTATGGCTAATAAAGCATTAAAGTTGACCCTGAAATATTGTTTCAATGTTCTTATGTTTTCTTTTAACTAATACACCTTTGGTATGGACTAAAATCTTACTACCTGACTTTCAGCACGGTATGACTCGACTCGACAGTCTGTAACAGACATTAGGAAGGAATTTTACTTGTTTTGCAAGCTAGTAACAACAGCCCTTTTTATGACAAATTCGAATTGAAGAATTCGAATTAATCCATTCGAACATTTTTTCCAATGCCTTTCATCGTAAGATTTTAATTAGAGAGGTTTTTCTGTATATACCTGAGTTTTTCAGATATGAGAAAAAGAAAAAACAAACAAGTGGTATCATGTTGAAAAAGCAGAGGGCAAAACTAAGTTGTGAATGTAAAAAATAAGTCGTGCTTAGAGATGAAAGAGTAAAAATGAAAATGCCTTTGGAAATTAAAAGGGAAAACGCTCAAGGATTCTGGACAAACCAGTGAGTTGTTCATTTTGTGAGAAGATATTCAAGAGTCAACAAGGACTTTCATTCATTTTGTGAGAAAATATTCAGTATCTCTCTCATGACTATTCAACTCGAAATAATAATAAACTGTTACGATTACCTGAAGTCAAACTGGAATCTGCGAAAAAAATCGTTTTTCTTCAATGGTGCAAAAGTTTATAACTCTCTTCCTTAAAATATAAGATGTATTGAAAATATAAACGAATATTTGAAGGCCTTAAATGATTTAATTGCAAAGTGATTTTAATAGTTCTTTTAATATGTTCATGTGAATAAATAGTTTTTAAAGTTTTTTTGAAGTTTTCCCTTGGATATTTAACATTTTTCGTCAAATTTGAATTTGACGTTTTTTGTAGCCTTTGCATTTTGCCAATCTGGAATCTCGTTTAGTTCTCATTGAAAGCTTAATAACTTTGCATTGGAAGTTTCCTAATTTGCATTGAAAGACTCTAATTTCATCAAAAGTCTACCAAAGTGCTAATTTTGCCCTCTGAGATTTATAGACTTTATTTTTCATTTTTTTGAACAGGCCTTCTAGGGAGAACAGAATTTTTAATATGCTAATTACGACTTACCTGTTTAAAAACTATGAAATAGGTAAAAAGTAAATAACAAGGACTCTCGTTCATTTTGTGAGAAAATATTCAAGAGTCATCAAGGCCTCTCACTGCACGTGAAGTATGTTCACAGTGTTTATCCAGTAAAAATACAGTTGTATTAAATCAGAAGACGATACATAGGATATCGTCAGCATGGTTCTCAGTGATTTTGTATCGTGTAAACAATCATGAACATGTTATCATTAAAATGGAAGGCTAAAGCTATAAATTTGTATTTTTATTTAGGGTTTTCAGCCTTAATTTTGTTTTGGGAAAAAGTTTTTGCATTTTGAAAACCATATCGTAATTTTATTCTTACCCAACTTAAGTTAGAGTGGGATAATCTCAAGTTATTCCTTGAGGATAGAACAATTTTAGCGTCATTTTCTTGAGAGCTGTATGCTTACAAAAACATACGTAGTTGATGTATTCTTGACACTGCATTAAGGAGGCAAAAAAGAAAGGTAAAAAATGAGGAACTTTGGCTTAGGATAAATTGTAATGGACTGGTTATCGCAACTGCATGGGAATAAAGAGGCTTCGTTTTTTATTTCATTAGCGGAACCTTGGATGCCAAAAAATGCATTGATTGGTATCAAGATTGGCAACGTCTCAAGAAATAGGCCAGTATTTAAGTAAAAATGCTGGGCAAGACATATCCCCAGCCAAAACATAACGGTAAAAAATTTGCTACTCCTAAAATAACTCCCAAATATTAAAGAAAAGTATTAAAAAAGGACAATGGAATATTTTTTTGATGTTAGCAGCAACAGTCACCTTGTAAGTAAAGTTAATATACCTTTTGCCACATTCAAGTTCCACGAAAAAAATATTGTGTGCAATATGATAAAACGCGTGTAATGTTTTGACAGGAAATATACTACAGTTTTTAAATACTCCAAAGAAAAGCATTGTTTTGTTTTCCCTAATTTTAAGATGGTAGTAGTTATCTATTTGGAGCAAGCCTGTTACCTCTAGAATATAAAAGAGATTTTTTACGTTTCCAAGAAGCTAGTGGTAAATTATTCCCTTGTTCATTTCCCCCATTTTTCATTAACTGCTATTGCTCTGCTACAAACTTCGACGCTTTGAAACTGAAAAGCCGTTAGATTGATCTTGGCTACAACTAAAATGATTTTAGAGTTTCCATTAAATTAACTTCACACAGTGGGTACACGGAAACTACGTAAAGGAAACCTCGTGAAGTACTTACACTTTCAGAAGTACTGAGGATAGCAAAGACAGAATGTATTATGCTTCTTGTAATATTACGTTAAATATGATTGCCAAATATTTGAGGTTTAAATTAATATTGATCTCGTTTGTAGGTTGCCAGTCTGGCATGTTCAATGTCAGACAATACAGAAGGTGTCAAAATGGTTCGCATTGCAGCCAGACAGCTCCACGCCCTGTGCCCACAAGTAATTTTTTGCAAATATATTGTTTCTGATCTTAGCTATGTTTTTTCGCTGGATGAAATCATAGAGTGGAAAGTGAGGCTATATGCTGATTGAAAACCAAGCAGCTTCTCTTTATTTTCTTTGGAAGCGCAACGCCGGATATTTCCAGTATTAGCCAGTTGTATTCTACCAATTAACTTTTTTTGTTTATATTAGCTCCATACACAAATGAAGCGCACTTATGAATAACCACGACCCTCAATGTTTTAAGCACTGATTCTCTCCAAGTAAGACAAATATGATAAAGAAAAAGAAAATGCACTTTTTCAGTCAAGGGATCTTTTTCTGATTAAAACCATTTATTTCTTTATCCATATGCCGACACAATTTATTTTCACGTAAAATATGAACAATTTGAAATTAGCACTACTTTTTTTGTATCTTACCCGTTACTTTTTTAGATAATCAATGCAGCAAGGACATTAGCAGCTCGACCAAGAAGCAAGGTTGCAAGGGAAAACATGGAAGTGTTCAGAGACGCTTGGATTAACCAAGTTCGTGTACTGACGGAAGCAGTTGATGATATAACAACCATCGACGATTTCCTAATGGTTTCAGGTACAAAGCTACTTTTATTTCATGCTTTTGGAATCGACCTATCTTTTTTAGTCTTGGTGATATTTGTTTAGATCTGGAGGGGGCTCTTTAGTGAGTATAAAGGCTGCTTTGTCCTAGGGTAGTACTACTTAAATCCGGAAGTGTTCAAGAATGCCTTACGAGAAACATAAGGGAGGTATGTTATGCGGTTGACCGTCATGACCTCTCAAAAGGTACCTACTTTTTTTTTCTCTGAATGTAAAAATTCTTATTTTGAATGAAAGAAACATAACAGGACATCCTAAGCTAGCAATCTTTACATCATACTTGGTCACATTACATTGAAAATCCTATCATTAAAAAGGGTAACGTGATCCCCAATTTGAAACGATGTCCTTCAAAGAGTTCTGGATAAGTGGTCTAGAGCACTTCGTAATTTTCAAAAATTCAGTGGGCTACACTATCGAATTTCCCTGACTGGCCTTTTCCCTGGTTTGCCTGATGCTTCTTAACAGTAGTTATTTCCACGTATAACATGTTTTTGTGTGAAAGTTAAATAATTGGCAAGATTTAACTAACCTGCTGGAATATTGCTAATTTGATATCCAACAGGATCGTTAATCCCGGGTACCAGTGCTCCAAGCTATAGCTCTTTCCAACAAGCATAGAAAATTAATAACGTTTTTCTCTTGGATAAATAAAAATATCTTTTTGTTTTCAGAGGCTCACATTTTGGAAGATGTTAATAGATGTATCGAAGCTTTGCAGAATGCTGATCCGGAGACCCTGGATAGAACTGCAGGGGCCATACGAGGGAGAATTGCAAGAATTGATAATGTTGTATGTGCAGAAATGGAAAACTATGAGCCAGGACCATACACTCAGACAGTAAAAAGAACTGTTTTGACTTTGAGGGAAAATAGTAAGTTTCTTGCCCTTGTGTTATTTTATGTAAGATTGCTCATGTTAGTTAAAAAGACCACTTATAATTACTAGCGAATATATTTTGGTTACGTTTGTGTATTGGTTAGTTATGATTTTCAACAAAGGGATTTTTTTTTAAATTTAATTTTGTTTTATTTAATTATTTTATTTTATTTTATTTTATTCTGTTTTGTCTTGTTTATTTTTTTGTTTTATTTTATTTTGTTTATATTTTTATTTTTTGTTTTATTTTTTATTGTATTTTTTTGTTTTCTTTTATTTTTATTTTATTTTTTTTAAATTTTATTTTGTTTTACTTTATTTTATTTATATTTTATTTTTTTGTTTTATTGTATTTTATTTTTATTGCACTGCAAAGTCAAGTAATAGAACCTCTTAAAATAAAGAGATTTGAAGAGGAATGTTAAAGCTGTTAATTGAGTATCTGTGGGATAACACTTAAGTTTCATAGTAACAAAGCGGTTTGAGGTTTAACTTCTCAGGCCAAAAAAACCTTCAAATCAGATAGAAAGCTGTTGGTTTGCATCAGGATAAGCGACTAATGAAGAAGTTTCTAAACACAATGGAAAACGTAAAATGTATTTTAAAGAGTTGTCTAGCCACAATGAGGAAAAGGAACATTGAAGTATAAAGAAAGAAGGAAAAAGAAGTTCCGTTGATGCTAATTTCCTTATTGAGCTGAGATTTTTAAAGTATGGTGAGAGAGTCAAGATGGTTAGTCTATGTAATTTTTGCAGTTTTAAGACAACTGAGTAATCATTTCATTCCCCCCCCTCGTTTTCTTCTTTCTCTTCCTCTTCTTGTTCCTCATTTTCTTTTTCTTTTTCTCCTTCTTTAATCTTTGCTATCTCGTATATTTCGGGCTTGGATTCTTCTCCATTCTCCTCTAACCTGTGCACCTTCTGGGCGAAATCTCTTATCTCGCATGTCTTTCTTCAGGACGTCAGCCCCTTTGCTTCTCTGTCTTCCTCGTGATCCTTTTCCTCTTATTCTTTCCTTTCGGGCCATCTTAATGGGGTTAGTGTCCTATTTTTCAGACCAAAATATGTGTTAATTACAAAGTTTTTGATCCTGTTTTTTGCAAACTCATGAATTTGGTAATGTACCGGAGTTTGATGAAATAATGTAAGCTACAAGTTAACAGAACAAAAAATTCTTTTATACTAACAGTTATTTACAGTTTACTTTTTTCATGACGGGTAAGAGCATCCATGCGTTACAAGGAAAAGTTATGAAGCGTACCAGAAGAAAAAATCCGAATGTCGCCCTATGCACTCACAATAAATTGTGTCAGGAGACAAGAGCGACGTTAGAAGAACGGCTTTGCAAAAGATACTAAATCGATGAGGCCGAGAATAAAAGATAAAAAAAATTGTCCAAGCGGTCATCGCCTACACTTGAAAACATGGAAAAAAGGCGAAGAAATGGCCCAGGCAAAGTAATACTTTCATAGGTTTATGATACATTGACCTCGGAAATTGCTTTGGGACGCACTGCACAGGTCTCATTGACACTAAAACATTGTCTGCGATGCCTACCTTGTATCGAGTTTTCGGGTATCGAGTTTTCTAGTATTACTGGAAAGTTGTAGATCCAGTTAAGGACAAAAGGGAGATTATTTTTGGGAAATTTCGCTATTAGAGGTTTGTACACGAGATACACTACTCTTTAAGGAAGTTTATTCATAATCTGAGAATAAGATTTTACATGCGGTTAGTCGCAGGACAAAAAGGGCTATGTGTTAGTCATTCCCTTCATAGTCATCATTACCGACATTTATCTTGCAAGCCATTGCCTCTATAAAAATAGCAATAAAAGCTGTAAGGTTCTGATGACCGGGCTAGCTTAGTGGGTAAAAAATGGGGCTCATAACTCCAGGGTCATGCGACCTAGGCCCATGTTAGTCGTGCCCCTCACTTGCAGTATTGACAAATCAAACAAATAAAACCCGTTAGAATTTCCAAGCTGCAGGTTCATGCGACAATAGTCATCCTCTTTGAAGATTGCACATTTGCCTTCATTTTTTTACGCCAGCTACTCAATTTTCTTACTTCGTATCGAAAAGCGGCGACCCTTCTAGCGACTATTTACTTTAGAGCAAGTGAATCCATCACATGGAAACCAAAGGCACTTTCTGTCTGTCTGAGTCAACGCCCCAATAAACAGAAAAGTCTGTAGTTTTCAAATGTCATTTTCTATGTCAGGATTAAGTAGATGCTGAAACAGCTTTGCGAATACAGGAAGGCCACCACTTAACAGATTCTAATTTAGGTATTGGTTTGGAAAATTTGGGTTGACTGTACTTAATTGAGAGTAAAATAACTGGATTGTTGTAAACAAGACATGGAACCGATATTTACAGTACTTTTTCTGCCTGGTAATGCAAACAAGACCAGCATAGTATATCTTCTTGGCAGTTGAAATACTGATGACTCACGCTTATCTCATGGGAAAATTATTTTTATGTAAAAAATAGATTAAGACATCCATTGTTATTTAGTAATAATGTTACCGCATTACGTTATTTACTTATATTTTACATATCCTTATATTGAAAATATTTGTACAAATATTGTAGTTACCATATTACATTTGTAAATAAAATAGCAATGTGACATAATAATTTTAGTTTATTTTAGCTTCTGTAAACAGTATGAGTACCATATAAATAATACTTAATTAAAACAAAAACATGATGCGAATACTTAATAATTATGTATACACCAAGTGGAGTATACATATTGTACTCCAATAATGCCAGCATGGATTTTGTTCTCGTAGTTATGCCTCAGTTTGCCGAGCATGTTGATGCGGCGGTGGATGCCTTAAATCAAGACCCAGTAGGACAGGTTGATCAACAAGCATTTATCGACGTCTCACGACTGGTAAGGTCTGATAGTAGTTCTTGAACAAGTATCGCAGTTTTCCAAAATGCTTCTTATACCTTTTCGTTGTATTGTTTGTTGATTCTTCGCTTTCAGTTAGTCATTATTCTTAAATTCATGACATGATCTTTTAGTTTTCATTTACCCAAGTACCAGCGTTCGCTTACTGTTTCTGAAGCATGTGAAGATTAAAAAGAGAAAAAAGAGGCTTATTAAATTTGAAATAGATAGGAATGGGTAAGTGGAGGAGAGAGTCATATGAGGAAGGGAGGTAAATGGCACTTTTACGGTGTTTGTCTGTATATCTCTCTATATCTATATCTATAAAGACTATCGTATGTGTAGTAGCTTAGTTGTTAGTGTGGCCGTCTGCCTGCGTTTCCTGCTTTAATGACCAAACAGCTAAACTTCTGTGGCCGAACCTTTGTTTAAAAGGATAGCATCGCCTGGCGAATGGGTTGCGATAGGTAGTAAAGGTCAGTGGGAAAATCCAGGAATATAGAGCAGGGCCCTAATGCATTATCTAAGGTTGACTTTGTTATGTTATTACTCACTTTAAGTTGCTTTACTTTGGTACACATAAGTAACTCGTTTCCCGCTGTTTACTTATTTCTTGCATTTCTCGAGCAGCATCACCCACTTCTGCTACTCATGTACACAGTAAAGTTCTTGATAGAGACCCCAAGAAAAATGATCTGCAAGGAAAGTCTCTGAAAGTTGAGTTTATTGATTATGCAATTTTTTGCACCATAGGTTTATGAGGGAGTTAAAGATGTAAGAAAGGTGGTTATGCTGCGGGAAGTAAGTATAAACGAATTGAAAAAAACCGTTTATGATTATTATAGTTCATGATTTGGGTAGATTTTTTTGGGTTGTACTTGAAACTGGGATATTCTCTTCACGTTTGGCTAAATATTTGACTTGTTTAATTACGTTAACATCTTGGTTTGTGGTTTTTTAAGAAAGCGTTTTCTGTATGTGTTATGAGATGAGCTGTTAAGCAAACATAGTTGGACGTTATTAAATCCCACGAATAGTTTTAGCTATTTTTGTTTGTGAACGATAGCTCCGTGCCATTACAAATCAGTAAGATTTAATGACGTCATTATTGACTGATGTCAATTCCCAGCTATTTTTGGGCGGTTAAAAGTACAATCGCACTTTCTAGAATATTCATTGTAAATACCATCCGCATTTAAATAAGCTAACAAGATCTTATAAAAATTATTTTTCGAGCCTTGAAATTACTTTGTAATATTTTGGAATTATCGTAGCATTCTGATGAGTGTTTTATAGACTTAACTTTATACATATTTCCCAAGTAAGGAACATTAAATGGGTTACTTTATTGTTCATATAGATTTTAAGACATCTGCATAGTAGTAGGATATAGTATTATGTCATATCTGGCATCATGTATCGCGAAAATTAAAAAATCAAGGTGTTGGTTCAGTTTTATTTGTTAATAATCTTAAAGCAAAGACATTTTTAGAACGTTTGAGTTCTTTCAACGAGCTTTAATTAAAAAAAGCAAACTCCGAAGCCATTATAATTTTTGAATCCATAATCGAGAAAGACATTTTTTTATTTTAATGTTACTCCATTCTCTTTGGAAATATAATCTTTTGGCTGTAGAGTAAGACAATTATCTTTATTATTATCTGTTATTCTTATTTCTATTCTTATTTTTAAGGGTTTTTTAGGGCTTTATCTGAGCAAATGAATGCGAACCATTTATTTTTAGCTACCCCATATCATTCTAATTACCTTTGCTGCATTTAATGCACGTCTTTTGTGAGAAGGTCAACTCTCCTTAAGTTGGTCTATACACCGAATATTACGTAAAATTTTGTAACCTGTTCTCAAACTTTGACCACCAATTCATGTTTTTACTTCAAATTGAAATGCATTTAAGTTACAAAAAATCCACTGTGGAGTTTATACGTGTAGTTAGCGCTTATATCTTACACGTTGAAAGTGTGTTTTTGAAATATCATTTACATAAGACATTTGGTAATTTTATCAACATAAACACTCTTCCACGAAATTTTTATCTTTTATTTTCTGTATGTTATTCTGAAAACATTCTTGAGGGCCATGTGCATAATTTTTTTGTTTGATCTGTCGTTCTCTCTATCACCCTCAACATCCCATGATCATTTTTTAACCTACATTTGATGCGCAAGTCATCACTTTCGTATTTCATACGCTCATTGTTAGTACTTTTGTAGTTTCTCTGTTTGTTTTTCTTTGGTACTTATTCATCTGGGCATGCTATATGATCTACCTATATTTCCTCCAGGCTGCTTTGAATGGTTGAATAAGAACGTGCTGTTGTTTTCTTTCAGTCCAATGCTCTTCAGAACCTCAACCCGATTTTTCTTGGTAGTGTTTGCCGTTTTACGTTTATGCCTGTACCAGATCTCTTTCTGTATTCATTGCCGTTTTTCCCATTTAACATAAAAATCATCAAAGCATTATTATGTCTTTTCTAGGATTCTTTTTCGAACATTCTGCACAATTCTCTTTAACAATAATCTCACGTAACTTCTTACAACATCTTGTGATATCTGCCTTTTCTTATTATCTTGCTGGAAGTGAAAAGCTATATCCAATATATCCACAATACCGATCCAGGGTTTACAACCACTGGATTCGACACTTCCGTGCCATGAGCTTTAAAGGTAATATGTCAAATTGCCACGATATCTTTTAGTCCATCTGGATTTTAATGCCTGTAAACTTTTAAATTTTTGAAACCTTTGACCGTTTTTAATCAGAACACTGCATTAGCAGTTGTGAAAACACGACCAGTTGGAGTTAAGCTTGCTTGACTGAGACTGAGATTTAAGCATGCTTGCTGGGGTGATATAAAACGAACTTTGAAAGAGTCATGGATCTCTCCCATGCCATACGTAGGGAGAAATGTGAAAGTCGTATTGGAAAGGCGTTAAATTTTCTTATTTTGAATTCGAATTTCTGTTATATTCAAGTTTGGATAAATTTTAATTCTTCATTTGATCCCTGTATTTAAATATTTTGCATTTTGTTTTGGCATTTGGCCTTCATGTAAGCAAATAAAACATATTTTTTAATGCAGTTAAGCTCAACAGTAAATTATTCTGAAGCAAGGAAGCCATACTGTTGAGCATTGAAAGAGTAAGACATTTATCGAGAGCAGTTGCGTCCGTGTGCTTATTTATTGTTATCTTCATTTCTTACTCGTTATGCAGCGAACGGATGAATACGACGAAGTTGATGAAGAAGAACAACAAGAGGAGGAGACACTTCTCACCTCCCTTGCAGATGAGCAGGCAAGGCAGCGTGAAAAGGCGGCATACGAACAACTACAAGCAGATGGTAAGTTTTAAGAGAAAATACTAATGCCTTTTGGGGTATTTAATTTTGATATTTGAGTTTAGATACGAATGCACATTTCTGATGACTACCTTATAATTGGGGCGAGGAAATAAAACGCTTTCAGGCTTTGAATAAACTCGTCAAGAAACGCTCTATTTGGAGCAGCAAAGAAATATCAATCATGGCTCTAACTACATTTTCTGCGGGGTATTTCCCGTTTGGTTTCCCCAGTTATGGCATTAGAGGTATGATTAGAAAGGAAGGCATGCTTACTCGCGTTTTGAAAGAACAGAATGTAGGACTGCAGGTAATTGAAACATTACCATTTAGGTTAACTGAAATGTCCAATAGACTGGAAGCACTTTGGCTGAGCCAAGGAATCAAGCTACTGCCTTGGTATGTTGGCCCATTCTTTTGATGGGTATGGAAGTACAACTACTGCCATCTAATCTTAAAAGAAACGGAAAATTTTTAAAAGTCTTAAATTGGCCTTAGTAATCCCTGGATAATATTCATGCCATAATGATACTGGCCCAAATTATGAAAAACGAAAATAACTCGAGGTTGCAGAAATTACTTACTTATTTGCAAATTCTGTCATAAAAATTGTGGTCTTCGTGCTTGACAAGTCAATGAATTAAGTTTTGACGGGCCCAAGGAGTAAAAAAAACCGACATTTTCCCCAGATGGTGTGGAAATTTTTCTTTTTGTTTGTTTGTACGCCAATTGTCTCCTTGCATACTTATATGAATATAGTACTCTGAAACACCATATCTTCTGCATTACTGGTTTAATTAAAGATTAAACAAGGAAAGTGAGGCAGCTATGATCCTATATTTTATTGTCCAGAGAGCATGGATAAAAAGGGGGATTAGACGTGTAAACCAACCCTGCAGTGGAAGAAAAGGAGTAAACTTAAGCTGTTTAACATCCTGGTGAATGCAGTCCTGTTAGATCAACAGGACTGCATTAGATCAACATCAAAAACATCATTTACTCCGAGGGACCATTTATAAGTAGTTTAAAAGGTACTTAATGAGCGTCTACATTCATTTAACGGTAAGCATATCAAATAACTTACGTGTACAAAAATGTGTATGCACTAGTATTATGTTAACGAGACCTGTGTATTTAGGTGTGTATATGGACGCATTCATGTATGTGTAGATGGATTTGTATTTTTGCTGTGATTCTGTTTCGTTTTGTTTTAATGTTCCTTATGTATTGCTATTCCGGAGCCAACTATTTTCCTTTTTATGATAGGTAAAGTCCAGTTTGAGGTTTATAGTGAAGGCGGTGATGATCCTGGGGTACGAGGAGAAGCTTCAATTGTAGTCAATGGTATCGAATATTGCCCTAAACGTCGAGGACATAATGTAGTTATTTTGGATGAGATCGGAAACGTGGTTGCAAGGCGTGCTTTTGACACTGCAGATCCAAATGATGGTCTGGCAATGGCAAGCTTCTTGGAAGATATTCCTGAGAACCATATTGCACTTATTGCCGTTCAGGATACATCAGGTATTGTATTTCATAATTACTGCCTGATAGCGTTAATTGTTATAGCGTTTTCCTTGTTCTTGGTATAGACAAGTATTCATCGACATGGGTAGCTCAGAGTTTTCGGACTGAAAATGAATAAGGAGACACCGAGAAGCTATTGTGCCGATTCTTTAGAAGGTGGTTGCGAGTGGATCCTTTGGATGAGGGGTTCGTCGCTACAGTCAAATAGAGGTTTCCCACGATCGATGATGTAATCTCTTTACGGCATAAAAACGAGGCTCGAGAGAGAAATCACTTTTGTTTTAAGCCGGCGGTGGTAACCACTGCTTATATCTTCAGGGTATCTGTCATATAATCAGTTACAAGCCTGAACTTTTTTCCCCCAAGACATCAAAGTACTTAATTATTCAAAAGGAAGAAAGTAATGAATAAACACGTGCAATTTCGTTAATATTTTTTATTGTTTTCACTTTTTAAATGAACTAAGTGTATGTAAACACAAAATGTGAAATATTTTTCTCAATACAACATAAAAACCTACAGATAACATCAGATAGTGAACTGTACAAGGTGTGTTGTAAAAAATAAACACGAAACTAAAATGGAAGGGTGTTCATCGTCAAGAAAAATTGATTATCAAGAGGTTAAAAGACCCGAAAAGCCAACTTCCAGTGGGATTGGTAGCTATTGTCGCATGCCTGGTTGCAAAAGTACCAGATATAAAATGGAGCAAAATGAGAGGGTAAAAACTAATATTGAATTATTTCGTTTTCCGAAGAGTCCATCAAGAAGTAAAAATAGCTTAGCAGAATTTCAAGATTTCGAAGAAAAGGTAGGGGTGACAATATCAACGTAAACAATGTTCTGTGTGAATTTCATCGGTCATCACATGACAGGCACTTAAAGGGCTAATAATGACTAACTATTATATTATACTAAATTATACCAAACCATACTGCTACTGGTTTTGAAACTATAACTGTAGTACTACTAAAGCTAACTAATACTAATGAAAATACTACATATGTACTAGACTATATTTTAAAAGTCCAAAAGAATAATTCAATAATTAAAATTTTTTTGCAAGAGGCTACACGTTTTGGGGGACACCTAGAAATTTTTTAGACATTTAGACATTTGGAAATGTGATAGAAAAACTAGATAGATATATATTTAAAACAAAGTATAAAAATGAATGCTTTGTACAAAATTATAATATTTACAGCTAATATATTAATTTGATGATAATTTAGGTAAAATAAAGTCATTATAAAAAACATTCAATTTATTTACGAAATTACAAAAAATATTCCTTGTCACACTAGGTTTTAAGAATAATAATTCCCTTGAAGGTGTAAACAACAAAATCACAACTCGAACAACCACTAAGTCCCATTGCCAGCTGGATCTGGGAGTAATAACCATTTGGGTGAGATTTTTTTAAAACTGGTAAACCATCAACAGTCTCAATGTGAAAACTCTTATCTGAAACCAAATCAGTGGGTGGACAATTTTTTTTTTGTAAAAAGGTCATTTTATTTCCAACAAATGAACGGTGTTTTCGGTTTCATCAACAACTAATACATCAGGTGAAGCAGCTAACCAAAACAACGATGGGCTGACAACAACTCCCGTTTCACGTACAGATATTTGGTGTTTTAATTTGAGCTTCATAACATCACAATAGAAATCACGAGCTTTGCTTTCAAAATTCTTACCATGATTAAGAGCTTCCTTAGTTCTTTTTGCGAGATCCGAAAAGTTTGATGGGTTTAAAATGTCCTTGCAAAGAGTATCAAAGCTCCGTTGACGAGTAAAGATCTTGTGACAATCACCAGATGTAATACGGTGCTTTCTAACATCATACCATAAGTCACAGCTACTATGTCCGACAGTATGTCTTTCTGCTTTAATTGCATCGTTTAAAGACATTTTAAGTGTTTTCAGAAAGTCATGCTGTGTTGGAGTATTAGGATTGAGGGGCTGAACATCAGATACAATTGACATGGGTAGATCAGGGTAAGTGGATGGGCATCAGGTGATGATAGAGGAAGGGTTAAATTTCTACAAGCAATATTTGATACTAACAAAAAATCATCTTCAAATGGACTCAACTGGTATGACAATGTAGAGTCAGATTCAGACTCACCAAAATGAGTGTTTATTGTTGAGAGATTATCACCTTGATTGCACGAAACAGTAACAATCGGTTTATCTTTTCTTTCAAAGTGTACAAAGTCTTTACGAAAAGTTATTATCACTCAATGAACTGGTTGAAGGCTGGTACAAATTACACTTTACTCCAGCGGATGTCGTGGATTTACGTATCGTCACATCCATGACTGGTTGCTTGCTGCCTGAAGGTTGACGTTGGTATTTCCCATCTTCTTTCAACAGTCGTACATGAAACTTGTTCAGGAACGTCAGTGTATTGATGGAAACTGTAATCAGGAAGTTAAAGCAGAAGAGCCATCACATGATTACAATATCCAGACAAACCTGCAGGACACGTACAATGTGCATGGATAACATGACTGTCTGTTTTATCTATTCCAACTTGAACAAGTCATATCTTTTTTCATTGATGCTTTACATTTACCTTTGACATAAGCAACATTTGGCGTAGTCTTAACATAAATGTTATCGGAAGATAAATATTTTTCTTGTTGAAACTTTCTCCCTCTGCCCAATGTTTTCATGATCGCATTTTCTTGGCTTTTACCACTCTTTTTCCGATGTTCCTCTACTTCTCTTATGGTAAAAATAGGGAAACGTCTTAAATCTTTATTCCATGGCTCTTCTTGAACAATTTCGACATTAATTTCTTCATTTATATCCTGAAGAAGGAGGTTGAATAACTCTCGATCTGCTTCCTTCGCCATGTTTATGAATCTGTAAACACACGCTCTCCCTCAGGCCTCGTTTTCGCATTAAAATTTGCATTACGTCATCAATCACGGGAAACGTCTATTGAATGGTGGATTGAGCTCCTTTTTATGGGCAGCCATGAGTTTATTGAATGAATTAAAAAACTAGAAAAGATAATTAGTGCTTCCTAGTTTAGATAAATATCTTCTTTTCAGCACCAGTTGTGGTTTTTCTAGAAAATTGTTATTTCCTTTTGTATTCGGAGTAGTTTTTCTAGGGCCCTAATTCTTTCACAATTTGGGTATATTTTGAGTACATTCGAGTTAAATGTTTTATTCAGTGTGCTACGTAGGAAAATAATAACTGAGAAGGTTTGAAACAATGCAGTTGTAGCAATTTTAGCTTTCTCTGGAATTATATTATGTACTTAAAATTCTTCTATATCACAGTCAAAGGATGTTAGTAACAGTTTCAAGCTTGACCGGTATAATGTTTTTCTGTTTCTCATACATTATAATACACAGGAGCTAGAGTTTTTTATTTTAAGCAGATTTAGCCAGTGTAACGTAGGCCTAATTTGTTTTCTTTTTCCGAACTGGTACCATCTGGAAATAATTTAACTGTAGTCGTTATGTTTTCAATTGTCGTTACATATTTAATACCCAAGGAGCTCCTATGTAAACAATGAAATAAAAATCGATTGTTTTACTCACTTACACTGCGGTTAACCAGAGTCGAAGCTATTTTCTTGGCAACAACTGCAGGTGCAACAAGGAAATTGTTTGAAAGAATACTAAGTACTTTTCTTATTAAGCCCTGTTCTCTGAGAGAGACAATTCTGGACACACGCTGCGAAAAGTTCGGTTAATGGAATGGTTTCTATTTTTGTAGCCTATGTATAAGGAAGTACTGATAGCCTTCTGGATTATTTCTTGTGATCAGTACCAAAACAGGTAACATTTGTTAAGTTATTCATTCTGTTAAGCGTACACTATTTGCAATTTTCGGGACTTTTTTATCAAGGGCCTGGAGTTAAAGCAGCTGAAAGATCTTTAAAGAACCTTGGAGCTGAAGATCCCGTTGACCCAGGCCATAAAAGTTCGTGGGCTTTCGCAGGTTTTAAAGGGCCATATCATAATAAGAATTGGGTAACACAGACTTCTCGCCCACGGTATCATGGTCCAGCAATGATTTCAGATATGATTAATACACCTGCTGCTGACGAAGGTACGTTTGTTGCATTTTGATCAAACCTCTTGTACAGTCAGTATATACATATACATATTAGTATATGTATATATGACACTTTATTTGTAGATTTCTAGATTTCTAGTGATAGTTTTAGAGGCAACGTCTCGTTTCTATTTTGGAAACAAAGCCATCTTCATTAGATATTATACATAATACATACTTTTTCCTTTTAAGTCCTCTTCTCTCTATTTTTGATTGTACAGAAATAAAAAGTGAATACCAGCTTTCTGCTTGGATATCATTTGGCTGTGTTTTGGCTCTTTAACTGTTACATGTAAATCTATGTAACAGGCAAACACATAATAACTTTCTTGGCCTCACGTTTTTTCACCCTTTCCTACCCCTGCATCTCTGTACGAAATCACATAACAAACACACACACACACACACACACACCGGGGGAGGGGGGAGACCGACAGACAGACAGACAGAGAGAAGAGAGAAAGGGAGAGGTGGGGGAGAGGGAGAGAGAAAGACACACACTATCTGGTTGATTTGCCGTAACAGCAAATGACTTTTTACAGAAACAAAGCTGTTATCCATAAAAAATTATCAGTAATTTCTTTATTATTCTAGTAGGTAAAAGAGAATAATGTATTCTGGTGAAAGTTAACCAAAAGAATTTGCGTTCTATAAAAACATTTTTTAAAAGGCATTTAAGTTAGAAAGGTATTGTGAACTGGTACTTTGGTCTTATATCAATTATGATAAGGGAAAACTTATTTTATTTATCATTGAAAGCTCTTCAAATTCATGGTGCCTGTTTTGCTAAAATTTTTGAGGTTTTGCGTGATAACACAGGCATGTAGTCTTGATGAATAGCCACTTCAGAAATTATTGTACGCAAAATCGCGTTTTCCTATTCAATTCTTGCTTTTATAGTCAGAAGCGAATACGGAAAGACAATAAGCTTTATATCAGACCGTATTAAGTAGCAAAGCCCAGCTAGAAACAAACAGATATACGTGACGTAAAATGCGCTTTTCATTAAAAAAGGAGTTTTGGAAGTATTTTAAGGAAGAATTATAAGCCAAGAAGGTACATCTTTAGTCCTTTAAAAGCCAGAGGAACAAACTGCTGAACAGTAAACAGAAGATAAACAAAGACAAATTCCGGGACCGAGGAAAGGGAATTTCAAGGTTATAAAGTAAGGAAGTGAAATGGACGGTACCGTCTCCGATCACATAGCGTGTATTGCTCGGCTAGATGGATGTCTAGGTACTTAACATAGGTTTTGTCGTTGGTGCGTAGGTATCAGTAGTGGATAAAGATCGCCTTCTTGTTCTCTACATGTAGTTTGTATTTTCTATTTTATTGTAATTATTTGGTCCTTAATCAACTTGGCCGACAGTTTCTAATAGACCAAACCATAAAACTGATAACCAAATTTTAATTGGCTAAATTTTTGCGATATATGTGGCTAGTTTGTTGGAGCCACTTTGCACCTTGCTGTAGGGATCTACAAGTTATTGTTTGTTTTCTGGCCTTAGCAATGTTTTTATGTTCCTTAGTGTTAAATATTGTAATAAAATTTCCTCAGATGTTCCTGCTTTGTTAGGTAAATGTCGAACTTTCAAAGACAATTGGCTGGGTTCCATTTCCATCGGTTGGTTATCCTTGTTGGATTACTTTTATTATTTTGCTTCTCTAGCTGTTTACTGTGATAATTATAGATAGATAGATAGATAGATAGATAGATAGATAGATAGATAGATAGATAGATAGATAGATAGATAGATAGATAGATAGATAGATAGATAGATAGTGATAATGACCCCCCGTTGTTTATTACGCCTCAGGTTTGTTTTCTTCAATCTGTTTTGTTTACAAAACGAAAGAGTTCAGATAAGCAAGTGTTTGAAAAAGAAGGATATGAAAAAATGTAAGCCATGAAGTGAAGCTGCTTAGTTTTAGTATTAATCACTTGTGATATATTTTTTCTGTTTCTTTTAGGAACTGTTGTTTGCATTTACTCATTCCTTTCGTTTTAGGTAAAGTGAAGATAGAGTTGCATTCAGAAGGTCTTGATGATCCAGGTTATGGAAGAATAGTATCAATTAAAGTTAATGGAATTGAACGAGCACCAAATATGCGAGGGTTTAACATAGTAGTTTTAGACAATGCAGGCAACTTCTTGATGTCGAAACATTTTGATACGATTGATCCTTACACTGGTCGACAAGAGGCCCGAAAAATGGCAGTATTTTTGGATGATCTACCAAGCGAACGAATGGTCTGTGTTGCCGCTTTGGAGGGTGTGGGTAAGTGGCCTGTCTTATTTCTTTGAATTTTTGTGTGCTCTTAAGAGTCAAAAAATGGAACATAAAATAGCAGCTCAACCCACTTTGCAAACCTTAAGACTACCTCCTAATATAATAGCATTTAGATAGTGGTACTTTTGGCGAGATGTAGTGCCATAGAAAAGACCGAAGAACAACTCCGTTAACCCCAAATACAAACTAACCAATTCTGTGTTTAACCAGACAATATGTACAGCAATTAGGAAAATATTTAATCGATGTTATACACTTTTCAGGTGAAGGTTTCGATGAAGTTAAGGACGCTTTGGTTCGAATAGGTGCAAACGAAGACTGTGAACCAGGAACAAAAGGCTCTTTTGGACTCATTGGATACACAGGTCCCGAGAAAGTTATTTGGCTTAAGCATAATTATAAACAAAGGGGTCAAGGACCTTGCAAGATTGTAACTTTCATTGTTACCCCAGATGCACTGGAAAGAAGAGGTATGTTTTGTTATATAGAGCTTTTTAGAAATTCATAGTTAAAAATGTATATATATAATCTTAAAGCAACTCCCCCCCCCCCCAATCCACCTTGTTTATGTAGAGG
>RDPX01000005.1:6805457-6821757 GCA_003991215.1 Morbakka virulenta
CATCACGTACCAGGCTCTTGTTTCCACCATCTGTTTACGCATGTGGAATATAGCTGCTGCCTGCTTAGGATGTGTTGCACTTTATCCATGGACTTCTTTTGTATACCCCGATATATTCTACAACCTTACAATTTCGTCTTTTCATTGTTTCGTCTTTTCATTGTTCATATTTTTCGATCATTTTTTGTTCTTTTATAATTATAATTATAGTAATAATAATAATAATAATTATTATTATTATAATTATTATTAATTATTATTAATTATTATTAAATTATTATTAAATTATTATTAATTATTAGATTAAAGTATTATAATAATAATTATTATTATTATTATTATTATTATTATTAGTAGTAGTAGTAGTAGTAGTAGTAGTAGTAGTAGTAGTAGTCGTAGTGGTAGTAGTAGTAGTAGTCGTAGTGGTAGTAGTAGTAGTAGTAGAAGCCGTAATTGTATAGACTATATACCTTTGTTTTGTAAGCTCATTATGTCAATCAACAACGAAATACTATTATTCAGTCAAAGAAACTCATCTTTTTTTTCAGGGGCAGCGGACCTTTGAAAACAACATTGGATGTTATTAGAGCTGCGGAGGTAAGTGTCATCGGATTACTACACTGGTTTCCTTATCCAAGTAATAATGCCATGATTAAATCTTTTATTTGAGTTACGTAATGTCGTATACAGAGAATAGATAGTCGCTAATCAAGATTCAGGTCATGATTTAGTTTTTGACCTAGCTAGTCGAATATTCATGCTGGGTTTTTCAATCAGAATTTTGGCTTTAAATTATTCATCCGATCTTTCTTGCATTGTACTCTTAACAGCAAGTGGTGACAGTTAGATCCGAGTCGGTCAGAAATCTTGAACGTCAGTTTGATAAGAGACGATTAATAATTTTATAACTTTTAACCTTCAAAAATCAAGTAGCGCAGTGGTATTTAAACAAAGTTGAGGAAGGAGAGGAAAGAAAGAATTGAAAGTAGATCACCGCCGTTTGTGGCTGTTTACAAAAA
This sequence comes from Morbakka virulenta, assembly GCA_003991215.1. NCBI lineage: Eukaryota > Metazoa > Cnidaria > Cubozoa > Carybdeida > Carukiidae > Morbakka > Morbakka virulenta. The sequence goes on from RDPX01000005.1 coordinate 6,806,477, forward strand.
CAATGAAAGGTCATTGATGATCTATTGTGTGTGAAAGACAAAAATGAAAAAACCTGATTGTTATCTTCGACTCCTAGATTCTAATAATATTATCATTTTGGGCAGGTGCACCATCTTGGCATTTGGATGCCCTTAACAGGGTGGAAGGGGAGGCTCTAATTTGATTGGAACCTCTTTTCTTTTTTTTTAGTTTTAACGTCATTTTCCCCCAGCAATTGGGGTTTAGACGGTGCCCTTCAGAGAGACTTTGATTTGGCAGTGAGGAATTTCTTGGCCGGATGCCCTTCCTGACGCCAAACAATGGCGCTTTTTTTTCTTTGCAAAGTTCCAAATTCTCCTCGACAGCTCGGGGAATCGAACCCGTAACTCTTGGTTACTGTGCAGTTGCACTAAACATTAAGCCACTGCTCCTCAGGTCTCTTGCCAGTTTGGTTTTCTTGTTACGTCGACATAATGTCATCTTTTTCAGTCCTTTCTGTCGCTTTTACTTCGGATAGCGTTTGATGAACTTTCATTGTATCTTGGTGGCTTAGTGACATTACTCCCGTCGCACTAGACACTGTCTAATGCTGTTTTGAGTTTAAGGGTTCGGAATTCCTACGAGCGTGGCTTCTTTTCCCGAAGTGGCAGACTCCAGAACTCTCTTCCATCTGTTTTTTTCTTATTACCACCTTAACCTCTATCATTCCCAAAGTAAAGGTATTTGTTTCATTTGCAGTTTTTCTGTACTCCTTTACACTTCGTGCTTTTACGCCTTTTGAGGGACTTTACCTTGAAAAAAGCCAGTCGTGGTTATATTCTCTGTATTTTGTACCCAGTAGCCTGAGAAAGATCATTACAGAAGAGACAATAAAAGGGAAATAGTTCATAGAGACATAAGACACCGTAGAATGATAAAACCCAAAAACTGTTTCATCGTGACAAGGGAAAACCATGTCTTTAATTGTTTTCGTAAGTACAATACCTGGTGATGATAAATTGTGTACACTTTGCACAGGTTTTAATTGACTACCTGTTCCCGGCTGATTTAAGGATGGTACTAACGTCAGGTAGGAGGGAGGCCGAGGAAAAGGTGGAAGGACGTGATTGACAGAGATATGGAGGCTGTTGGTGCGAGGGATGCTGATCTGACAAACAGAATAGGCTGGAGACGGCTGATCCGCTGTGGCGACCCCTAACAGGACATAGCCGAAAGACAAAGAAGACTAGCGCTAGGCAGTTTTGTTGTTGATATAGAGGCCTCTTTCCTCCCTGAGAACAAGTGGCTATAAAGGGGAAGACAATACTGTGAGTATAGTTTTTGTGCCTAAGAATGCCTGTAGGCTCTTTTGTTTTTGTACTATTTTGCTCATATTCACGATTGAAAGTTATTACCATTGCAATACCATCCAAGAAATCTCTTGGAAGACCATTGACATAGCGTTAATAGTTACCTCATATCATTATGGAGTAACTCTATATTAGTATTGCTTCTGTTTGCCAATTTGTTTGTCCATTACTGATTTTGACATTTTGCTTAAATTTTTTTAATAGAAAATTGCCAAGTGTGGCAAAAGAATGACAGAACTTGGCCAGACTATTATCGATCAGGTAAGGCTTACTATATAAATACGGATCACGATTTGGTGTTGTGTACTATTCTTCATTTCGTAAAACAGTTAGCCGAAAGGGGTTTCGAAATATATGCTGATTCATCTGGTTATCGTGATCCAAATGAAATCTTCCAAAGGCTCAGGCCTGACATTCCATTAAAAAAGGCATTGATATCAACTCAATCGAACTTACATGTTATTTCGAATCAAATATGGAGAATTCAAACAATTACAAAAAAAATAGATACTCGAAAGCGATTTAATTTTTAACACAAACTTAACCAAATTTTACGTCGAAGTTACTTCACTGGGATTTATGCCAAAGCAAAATGACTTGTTCTTTTCCTTTCTAAAAAGTCATAATATAAATAGAGACTGATTAATAAAGTTACTGAAACGGCCTTACGCTGTTCGTACTATTTATATACACAAAGAAATAAAGCGTGATTAGAAAAAGGAATTTTGAAATTTTACTAAGCTTTGTTAGCAATTCACTCTGTGTCAGGACTGCAAGACAAATTTTACTCATATTAAACTGATATATATATATATATATATATTAGTGCTGTGGGTATTCCATCATATTTTTTGTTTAGGATTTTAGACAAATAAACATAAAGTTTAAAAAAATTATTATTATTATTATGAAGCCTTTCTTTACGTATGAGTTTCAGTACAATAATAATTGTACAATATGTCAGTTGTCCCTTTTATGTTCATGTCATGTCCCATAAGACCTTTATCTGACCTGGGGCAGATAAAGGTCCTATGGGACATGACATGAACATAAAAGGGACAACTGACATATTACAAAGAGAATAAAATAATTATGACAAGGAAGTAAAAACATCATTGGCACGAAAACTAAAAGATTATTTTCGTAGTACTGCAAACTATGAAAAGTATAAAAAATTTGTAAAAAGGTTGTATGAAAAAAACAAAATCAGAAATGTTTATGTTTGCGGTATCAAATTGACAATGTTTTTCGAAGAATATGAGCAGTGCCTGTGAGGACAATTTTCTGGAGGTCTTGTACTCTATGCTTTCCAGGTATTTTCTCTATATGTTTTTGAGTCCCCTTCTTTATCATCCCTAGTGCCCCCACAATGACCGGAACTGTTCTAGTTTTGATGTTCTACATATTTTGAATTTCTATTTCTATGTTTTTATACTTGCTTAATTTTTCGAATTCCTTAACTGAAATGTTTTTATCACTTGGCACACTCATGTCAATTAATGTACACATTTTGTTTTTCCTATCTTTTATTATGATGTCAGGACGGTTGGCTTGAATCGTCCGGTCAGTGCTGATCGGAAAGTCCCACAGAATAGTGGCATTTTCTCCTTCCGTGACTGGTAGTGGATGGTGTTCATACCAGTTGGGGTTGGTTTCAATAATAAAGTGTTTGCATATACCCCAGTAAAGATACTGCCCAACACGGTCGTGGCGCTTGACATACTCATTTGGAGCAAGTACAGGGCATCCAGACACAAGGTGGTCTATTGTTTCCGTGTGCTGGTCACAGAACCGGCACTTAGGGTCAGCTCCATTCTTCAGTATGTTTGCCTGGTAATTTCGGGTAAATAAGCTTTGGTCTTGTGCTGCGATGATGAAGCCTTCTGTCTCTGCCTTAAGTCCTGCACTCCTCAGCCACTGATGGGTTGCATCTTAATCTACATCAGCGTCTTGGCTTCGGAGAGCATACTGTCTATGCAGAGCTTTCTGGCTCCAATGATCGGCAAGCTGTTTCTGTGCTTTCCTTTTAGCATTCATTTTGACTTTCCTCGCAGTTTCTGTGGCTTCACGTCCATCTTCATCTTCTTTGGTTATTTCTACACCTAATTCCTTTTCAAATTTTTGGGATTCTTTGTAAACCGAGTGCAGTTTTTTACTCCTTTCATGCCTGCTTACTAGATTTAACATCCAATCATCTTTTGATTCAAGATATTGTTTCATTCCAATTGTCGTGGTTTTATAAGACATTTCAAGTTGTATAAGTCCACGTCCCCCTTCGCATCTAGGCAAATAGAGACGATCAATATCTGCTTTGGGGTGGAGCATACCATTTGACGTGAATAGTTTTCTAGTTTTACAGTCCATACGTTTAATGTCAGGAGGGTTCCAGTTTATTATGTTGTAGCTGTATTGTACAACTGGTACAGCAAGGGTGTTTATTGCCTCAATTCTGTTTTTTGAGTTAAGCTCGGTTTTAAGCACTAACCTAACTCTTCGGTAGTATTCCTTACGGATTTTCTCCTTCATTCCAGCATGGTTAATCCCGTCGCCTTCATTAACTCCTAAATATTTGTACATTTCCTCAGGATCCAGTTCTCTAATTGTCGTGTCTGGGTCAAGATCTATGGATGAGGTTTTCGCTAGTCTTCCTCGTGAGAATGTAGCTTTAGCACACTTGTCGAGGCCGAATTCCATAGAAATATCATTACTGAACTGCCTAACGGTAATTAGCAACCCTTCCAGTTGTTGATCACTTTTTGCGAAAAGTTTCAAGTCATCCATATAGAAGAGGTGGTTAATCTGCTTGTCATAGATCGTGTAACCACAGTTGGCATTATTAAGTTCGCTGGATAAGGGGATAAGCGATATGCAGAAGAGAAGCGGGGAAAGAGAGTCTCCTTGGAAGATACCACGTTTAATTTTAATAGGGTTAGATGTAGTAGTCCCAGCGTCGTGGGTGAGGAAAAGAGAGGTGTTCCACTTTGACATACTTTTCTTTAAAAAATTTGTAATTATTGGTGAGATCTTGTACATTTCTAGGCTTTTAATAATCCAATCATGCGGAACACTGTCAAAAGCTTTACGATAATCAATCCATGCTGTGCTTAAGTTCTTACACTTTCTCCTGCTGTCCTCTAGAATCATTTTGTTTATTAGAAGCTGATCCTTGCATCCATATGAGTTCCTTTTGCAGCCTTTCTGTTCCTGAGGAAGAATCAAGTTTTGCTCAAGGAAATTATACATTCTGTCACTGATTACTGATGTTAAAACCTTATAGGTTGTGGTCAAGCACGTAATAGGGCGATAGTTTTTCGGGTTCTTAGTATCGACTGATTTGGGGAGAAGATATGTGTTGCCTTGTGTTAACCAATCTGGTAAGGCTTCTGTTGTAGTGACGATTTCATTTAATGATGCCATTAGGTATTTATGTATTTCACTTAGAGAGTTCAGCCAGAAATTTGGGATCTTATCTAATCCAGGGGATTTCCACTTCTGTGATTTCGCTAGGGCCAGGCGCAATTCCTCGATTGTAATAGGTTTCCACTGTTGTTCTTTGACCTCACTCATCCTTTCCTCCTCTCTGCCTATCCAAGTAGCTTCCTGGTTGTAGTTTTTTTCTTTAGCCCAGATGCCATTCCAAAACTCCTCCACGTCCTTGTTCTCAGGTGGATCCTTTATCTCAATCTTACTCTTTCCAATTTCCCTGTAGAACTTTTTAGCATCAGTTTTGAAGATCTTGTTCTGTCTATAGAACTTATTTCGTTTATCAAATCTTCTCAATCGCTGGGCTTTCACTTGTATTTTTTGTTTTAAGACTTCTTTGGTCGTATCTAGAGAGACTTTATCAATAATATTGTATTTCCTTTTAACTTTTCTGCTTTTCCTAGTTTTCACGTCTTTTCCTTTCGTTAATTCATCAAGAATTGAGATCTCTGCCCGCAAAGACTCAATTTCCTTCTTTATTTTCATTTTCCATTTTGGTTCCTTATAAACTAGTTTCGGTTTATTCTTTTTTATTTTAGTCCCTAGCTTTTGTGTGGCAGCTTTTGCTGTTGAGTATATTAGATTGTTGATGGAGGTTAAATTTTTCTGGGTTTCATTAACTATCTCGCTTAGAGCAACGTTATAAAGCTTAATAGTAAAGTTTGTTTTTGAACAGAATGTTAGCTTAGGCAGTGTGTCCCTATTTTCCATCTCAGTCTCTTCAGTCATTGCAAGTTCACGTATTATGTCTTCACGGGCACCCTGTATCTTTTCTTTATTTCTTTCAAAGAAATCATCAACAACTTCAACCATGTGCACATTTCTAACTATTTCTTCATTAGTTCCTTCTCTCATTTCACTTATTCTACTCTCAATCAGTGCAGGTGTCAAATTTACAAGTTCAATTATAGATTCTCGACTTTCATGTTCAATATCAACCTCAGATTCTACAGTAGTTTCATTTCGAATTTCATCCCGTATTAGATCAATTTGTGCACCATTCAACCGTTTATTTCTAAAAATATCTCGACGTACATTAGCAAGTTTATTAGCATCGATGTTTTGCATTATTTCTTTTCCTACTATTTTTCTCCATTTATTATTATTATTATTATTATTATTATTATTATTATTATTATTATTATTATTATTAGTTTATGGTTGTTGTTTTCAGTTGGAAGATATCACAATGGACGATATTTTTATAACTTATTATTTACTTATTTTTACAGCGAGAGTTTTTTATTAGAAAATTTAAATTGCCACTTTCATGAAGTCTTTACGTAAAGCACACCTGTTAATCTTTGCCATCAGGTTAGCCACTGAAGAAGAGAAATGCACTCTATTCTAAGTACTTTTGAGAATGGATTGAAGATTTCCTTTTTTTGATTTGAATTTAGTCCTCTAGTCTGCAGGGAATTACTCTGTACAATGCCCCACCGAAATATGCACTGCTCGTCGTTTAGCCCACAAAGCAGTCATTTAGAATCGCTCCATAGAGTTAAAATTCAGGGGCAGAGTAAACAAGACAGAGACAACATCATTTAATGCTTGTATTTGTATATCGTCCCAGTTATTGCGTAAAACTGTATACAAAATTAGCTAAATACAGCGTGTTATCTTACAGGTTCAAAGCAACCACAAAAAATGCGAGAAAATAGGCTTTTAAATACCTCAGAATAACATTTGTTTTTGAAGTAACTTCATAGACCCAACTGGTAATGGCTGTTGATGCTTATCATCAAATTTCAGCGTAACGTCAACCATTGGATAATGAACAAGAGCGTATGTAGATCTGTTAGGAAGATTAAACTCGTTAGACCACACTTTAAGTCTGCCAGTCATTTTTATAAGCCAATGGCTTATCACCACAGTATTATTTGGGTTGATAAAGTTTTTAATTGCAAAAGCCATTTTTTCAAAACGTGGTGAAGTTTCTTTTATCTTTCGTCTTTACTACAACTCATATCCTACATAGATATTGACGGAATATCTAGCGTCAATGATCGTACCAACTGACTGGGATAATGGTTACTATTCTGCCACTCATCATTTGTTCTGTAACTCTTCATTTTATTAAGATAACATGATTGGGAGCTTGTGGTTGTAGATTGACAAAAAACTGTATGGAAGTCAAAAGTAATTATATAGAAAACGCGAATTGGTTAAATCATCAAGTATCCCCAGTATATTGCCACTGTTGCCTGTTCTTCTAGTTAAGGACCATACAGTTTTTTCACTATGCAAAGTGCCTTTGTGGTATTGCTGCTGTAGAAAGTGATACACCTGAAGTAGCATTATACGTTTTGCATAAATGCCTCAGTGTAATGTAGTATCATGAACAGGCTAGCATTGGGAGTGCTTCTGTAAGTAGTTTATCAATGGGAAGTGTTACTTTGGAAGTGCAGCTAAATGTTTTGCAACTGTTGAAAATGCTGTGGTAAGAAGTGGTTATTTAATTGGTCATTTATCAGTACCAGGCTCGAAATGGAACAACAGCAATTGCTGCGAAGCAGAATTTGGAAATGTCTCTCTTTTATATCCTACTTTGTAGCTTAATTGAGATTTTGTTGTGTTTTAACTTTAATCCAGTTATACTACCACTAACGTTGAAATTCAATGGGTAACAACTGTACAAGCATGCTGGGATACATTTAAGCATTTCCCACACCTTTTAAGTACTTTCATTTTGTTCTGTTCTGGTTTAAAATGCCTTATTTTGAAGTATAGTGATGAAAGGACTACAAGTTGAACTAAACGTTTGCACGATTTTGCAATGGAAATTTCATGTTTTGCAGAGAATTAAATGCTAATTTCTTTTTTCGGATAAATGGTAAATTGTCGGGCTCTTTTTCTGCTGACTGGTTTCTTCAATTCTACTATGTAAATTTCTCCGGATTTAAAGCCAGTATGTTTATTTTACCCAATTTGTTACTTCTATTTTAATCCAACAATGACCCCAAGCATGGTAGTGGCAATTGGTCTTGTAGGGAAAGAAAGCAAAGTAGAAAAATGAAGATAATGGGATGCCATTCTTGTGTATTTTTATTAGAGTTCCTGGTTTATCCATATACAACTGCCAGTATCTTTCTTTTAGTGTCCACACAGCCCAACAAGGAGTGATTTGATGGCTTACATCCAAAGAATAGCGTTGTACGCGCACCAGTTAACAATAACAGCTCGTGTCAAAGCCGATGTTCAGATGATTAGCGGTGAACTGATTGTCTCCGGGGTAAGTTATTTTACAAATCTACTTGTTCTTATTTAATGGGAATTTTTAAATCCCTATTATTATTTAGCGTTACATTTTCCACAAAGGACTACGATACATAATTCTCTATTTTTTTCAATCTTCTTGACTGAGTAATTTTTGTTTGCTATTCCTCTGATAGTCCTTGACAGAATAAGAAAAAGAACAGTGAGTTGGGACCAAAGGTGCTGTTACTTATCAAGTCATTGTGTAACCGGGTCCATCAACAGGAATAACTAAAGGAGGCACAAGGTCTATGGGTTTGTTTGACAATCGCCAGTTTGATACTCACTTCTTTCTTCAGCTTTTAGTACAAAAGCACGTTTGGTTGATTGTGTGGTAAAGTTGTTTTCATTTGGCTTGCTTTTCTACCTCCGCTGCTCCAACTCCAACGGGCACCGTACTACATCGCTTCACCCCAGGCTAAATCTGTCTTCTTTTTAGTGACTGTTGGAGTCAATGCTTTCTTGACTGGGTTTCCTTTGCGTAACAGCCCATGCTTAAAGGATATTTGGCCACGTAGTATTGTTCTTTGCCTTCTCAGTCATCAACGCTACGTTGCCTAGCCTCCTTTTTATCTTTATTAATCTTGTGGCTATGCTTTTACACTCACCATCCATCGAATTATTCGTATCTCGATGGCACTAGTCTTCTTTCACCATTTTGCGTTAGGTGTGGTCTTAAAATTGTAGTCTTTAGGTGATGAGCAATTTTCTTTGGGACCTGGGGTTGCTATGAAGTAAAATTGTTCTTTGCCTTCTCAGTCATCGGCGCTACTTTGCCCAGCCACTTTTTTTATCCTTATTAATCTTGTGGCTATGCTTTGACACTCACAATCCATCGAAATATGCGCATCTCGATGTCACTAGCCTTCTTTCATCATTTTGCTTTAGTTATAGTGTTTTGAGACCATATAGGAAAAGGTGGCATGAAACATCTGTATACCTTCACCCGCAGCTTTACACACATTTTACGGTGCCAGATAGCTTGGCCGTTTAAAATTTGTAGGTCGGCATATTTGCATGTAGGAATAAAATTTAGTACTGGGTACTAACAAAAAATAGGTTTATGTTTAATTGACTAGTTTTTCTCTCCCAGCACAACCAAAACTATCTCTGTCTTAGTATACAAGTAGTTGCATACCATAGCTTTTAAAAATCTTGTCATAGTGAAAAAAATAATAAAAAGGGGGCCTGGGCCTTTTTAGAAAGGGCTTGTTCGGGCATGTGGCCTATTAGGTTCGACAACTCAACAAAATGAAGTTTACGGGTATTTTTTTATCGATGGCTATGATTAAAATAAGCCGTCTTTGGATATCTTGGTATTTTAGTGTTTGTGCTATTAAAATTGTATTCTTTAGGTGATAAGCCATTGCAAATTTCCTTGGGACTTTGTGTTGCTATGAAGTAAAATTGTTCTTTGTTGTTTTTTTAGCTTGACAGTGCAACATCGCTTATCCAAGCGGCAAAAAATTTAATGAATTCAGTTATTTCAACTGTAAAAGCATCTTACGTTGCTTCAACGAAACACAAGAAAACTGGAGAGGTAAGTAGTATTACGAGCTTAATTCTCAGCAGGCTGGTCCAGTGCAAAGCTAAATATTGAAACTCTCTTTCCATGTATTTTGTTGTTGCTGTTTTCAATAACACTTTTATCTCTCCATCAGCTTTTTCTCTCATATCACTTATTATTATCATTATTATTATTATTATTGACAATATTTACAGAGGCTATTGACATTTCAATACTTTTATATACAATAAAATATAAATACTGCTATCAACATGTAGCCTCTTAGAGTGTATGTGCATTGCTTAGTGTTTCTTTGAGCTTAAAATAAAAAGTTAAAAGTTCGATTAGTATGTCAAAAATAAAAATTTGTGTAATGTTAAAATATTAAATCATGTAAAAAATTATTTAATTAACTATGATATTTCATAAAACTAGTTTCTTCTCTAATGAACAAAGGGAGTTCATTAAAAATTTCTCTCCCATGAAATAAAGAGACCTTTTTGAGTGTTTTATGAATGTTTTATCTCTTCAAAATAGCTCTCAAAATAAGCAGCTTACCACCTCTCAAACATTTTCACACAAACGACAGTTTGTGTCTTCATTTGGTTTTCTATTTATTTCACTTGCTTGCCAATAATCACGGTCGCTCTTCTTTCCAAGGAAGTCAACATTTGCATTTGGCTTCTCATCAAATACAGCCTTATCACCAAGGAATACGTAAGAATTGGTAAGATGGTTGCCACGTAAATTTTCATCGCTGCATCTTTGTTGACGTAACTTCTCAGCTTCGCAAGGAGTTTTAATCTAGTTGTGGCACTTAAAACCTGTCTGCCCCTTTTAAAGGAGAAATACGTTTAGTATAGAATAGGTAAGAATGGCAAGATCCAGCACAGGAACCTCTCTGCCTGGCAAGCTAACATTTTAATCAGTAGACCACTTCCGCATTTAGGATATTTCTTCGATTTCTTTCTCTTTACTTGTGTACTCTTGAGTTTGTTTAATGCTTTGAGTCTAAATGCATTTTAATCAAACAAAAAAGTTCTTTCCTAATATTTGCTCTAAATAATCCCACTTCTGCTATTGTTGTTAGGTGTCATTTTTCTTTTCTTTAATCTTCTGTAAAGCTGACCAAGCTTCCCCAAGGCTTACTACTTTTTTTTACGTTTTACTTTTTTTATATGTACTTAGCCGTGAGCCCAGTTAAAGAAGTTAATCTTTTATTATATGCTGCAACAGAAACTATTTGACACCTTTTGATGGTACCACATGCCCCGGCATTATTAATATACTGTACAAGTCAATTTGTTAGGCAACATTTGCCATTTTCTTAGTAATTAACTGCGGCCATTTTTCTTGTATGTAGTACAGGCTTTGTCACCACTGTTGTTACTACACATAATACCTACTGGGTGACGTCTACTTGCTGCCCCAGAGCAAGAGCAATTTCATCGATTGTTCCTTGACATAACGAAGGCCCATTTTTGTAATATATTTCCCTTAATATTTCCATTAACACAACATTTTGTGCGTTACCAAATTCGTACGGCATGGAAAAATTTTGTACTTAATTTCACGCAGAATAACGTATTGTTTTGACTAAGGGCCTGGCGTTAATCTGGCACTATCAACACTATTTTTTTAGACTTAGTACTCAGCAGCAGTTTTTTTTCATTCTCTTTATTCTCATGGTAGGCTCCGATTGTTATGTGGAAAATGAAGGCTCCAGAGAAGAAACCTCTTATCAAATTAGAGCACACAGAACAACGTCGTACCATAAGGCACACTGTTGTGGATCAACACGTCTCGCCTATGATTGCACTTAGTGAGTTTGACACACAGTGATAATGGACGCTTTTATCGACCCAGTCTTCTTTGAGATGGGATTTTGTGCAGTGCTTTTAGGTGATTCTTTATCAGCCACGTTTTTATTTTTGTCATATAAAACAGGGTATTGGTGTTATATTGTTATTTGTACAGAGGCCAATTAAACTGACCGCTCTTACTTTACATGTAATGCGTTTTTCTCTTATGGTTTTAATAAAACAGTAAAGATGCAGTGTTACAGACAAATATGGTATTGTTGCCTTCTCTTTTCTAACCTTTTCTAACTTTACCAGATTTGGTTGCTATCGTGTTAACAATTGAGCATTGCATAGGTCAGGAACCTTTGACTGCTGCTCTGCAATTGCTTTGATAAAAGTGATGTAGATTAATTAAATTTACCAACGTAGCGAAACTGTACACAAAGAGCATCACCATAAATATTACCACTGTCACGATTGGAGAGGAATTTTGTTAAATTGAATGTTAAATGTTACCCATGGTTTGGTGATTATTGCTGGGAACGAAAATGGTGGGAGCAACATTGAATCCTGTTTTTAGTTATTTCTTTTGATGCTTGCTGCAACTGAGTAGCGAGAATCATGGTTTAATACCTGGGTTTTAGAAATAACTGGGATAACATTTGCTTGATCAAGCCAAGCAACACTCTAATACGAACCTTGTTATAAGAGAAGNACAGTTGATACTCCTCCTTAGACAAATTGGTGTGATCCATCATTTGGGAGTGAAGGTGCGTGTTCTTGTAGTGCTCGTCGAGTCCGTTTCCCATAATGGTCCCCAAGATGAATACTTTGTGGAGTACTTCACTCTTGTTTTTTTCCACAAAACGTTAAACTTCTCTCTGCAGTTGTCATTGTTGGCAGGCGTGGATCACTACAGTCCTCGTCATTTCTTTAACCTTGTCAGCTTTTTCTTTTCGCACATTTAACATCCATGTTTGTGTACTCTTGAGTTTATTGTTTAATGCTTTATTTGAGTCCAAATGCATTTTAATCAAACAAAAAAGTACTTTCCTAATATTTGCTCTAAATAATCCCACTTCTGCTATTGTTGTTAGGTGTCATTTTTCTTTTCTTTAATCTTCTGTAAAGCTGACCAAGCTTCCCCAAGGCTTACTACTTTTTTTTACGTTTTACTTTTTTTATATGTACTTAGCCGTGAGCCCAGTTAAAAAAGTTAATCTTTTATTATATGCTGCAACAGAAACTATTTGACACCTTTTGATGGTACCACATGCCCCGGCATTATTAATATACTGTACAAGTCAATTTGTTAGGCAACATTTGCCATTTTCTTAGTAATTAACTGCGGCCATTTTTCTTGTATGTAGTACAGGCTTTGTCACCACTGTTGTTACTACACATAATACCTACTGGGTGACGTCTACTTGCTGCCCCAGAGCAAGAGCAATTTCATCGATTGTTCCTTGACATAACGAAGGCCCATTTTTGTAATATATTTCCCTTAATATTTCCATTAACACAACATTTTGTGCGTTACCAAATTCGTACGGCATGGAAAAATTTTGTACTTAATTTCACGCAGAATAACGTATTGTTTTGACTAAGGGCCTGGCGTTAATCTGGCACTATCAACACTATTTTTTTAGACTTAGTACTCAGCAGCAGTTTTTTTTCATTCTCTTTATTCTCATGGTAGGCTCCGATTGTTATGTGGAAAATGAAGGCTCCAGAGAAGAAACCTCTTATCAAATTAGAGCACACAGAACAACGTCGTACCATAAGGCACACTGTTGTGGATCAACACGTCTCGCCTATGATTGCACTTAGTGAGTTTGACACACAGTGATAATGGACGCTTTTATCGACCCAGTCTTCTTTGAGATGGGATTTTGTGCAGTGCTTTTAGGTGATTCTTTATCAGCCACGTTTTTATTTTTGTCATATAAAACAGGGTATTGGTGTTATATTGTTATTTGTACAGAGGCCAATTAAACTGACCGCTCTTACTTTACATGTAATGCGTTTTTCTCTTATGGTTTTAATAAAACAGTAAAGATGCAGTGTTACAGACAAATATGGTATTGTTGCCTTCTCTTTTCTAACCTTTTCTAACTTTACCAGATTTGGTTGCTATCGTGTTAACAATTGAGCATTGCATAGGTCAGGAACCTTTGACTGCTGCTCTGCAATTGCTTTGATAAAAGTGATGTAGATTAATTAAATTTACCAACGTAGCGAAACTGTACACAAAGAGCATCACCATAAATATTACCACTGTCACGATTGGAGAGGAATTTTGTTAAATTGAATGTTAAATGTTACCCATGGTTTGGTGATTATTGCTGGGAACGAAAATGGTGGGAGCAACATTGAATCCTGTTTTTAGTTATTTCTTTTGATGCTTGCTGCAACTGAGTAGCGAGAATCATGGTTTAATACCTGGGTTTTAGAAATAACTGGGATAACATTTGCTTGATCAAGCCAAGCAACACTCTAATACGAACCTTGTTATAAGAGAAGAACATTCCATTACCAGCGTTAACATAGGATGAGCAGCCATTATGATTCCAAAGGTGTTAAGAAAATTGAATGCTTTTATTGGGTACTGTATCCATCCTAAACTAATTGTGCTTTGCTGGAAGGTGCATTTTATCATTTTTAATCAAGGATTTGAAAAAGCTGAACCGGAGTGGAGAAATACTTACATGAGTAGCTAACAAGTTTTGTGGGCTGAAGTTATTGAGAAAAGCAGGACCTATTATGTAGATATAGCCAAGTCAGCCAGCAAAGTTCCTGTCGAACGTCTTGGTTTGCACCCGCAAGCGGTCATACTACAACTGAACGTCGAAGGCTCAATCATATATATATATATATTTAAAATTTAAGGAGAGAGGGAGGGAGGAAGAAAGGGGGAATTATGCCACGGCTAGCATAGTTCCAGTCTTGTAGCAACTGAAGACTGCGGAGAACAACGGAATAACTCAAGTATTGAAGTCGGTTGGTTTCTCAGGCGGGCGAACTCTCCATTATTCTGGACAAGGCAATAACACTTCCTTTTGCTCTAATGAAATGCACAGTGGGATCCCTAACTCGGTTTAAAAACTCAAGTCGGTCTAAAACACCGCATAAAAAGAAATCGTTTCAAGAAACATTCGAGTCCATACTCACACAGGAGCTAGCACCTTGACTACTCGGGCAGTTTTTTTGTACTGAAAAACTGGTATAAGCTAGGTAAGGCCATATCTTTATCCTTGTATGGAAAAAAAGGCATATTCAATTGAATTTACAACCATTGAAAATACAACAAATGTCATCATATTTGAACTGAAGTACTAAAGAAAACGTATTTATTGTAATAAGAATTTCATAATCCAACATCGCTAGTAGATTTTCTTTTATGACATCTGCCTTTTACACTACAACCTCGTGGAATGTAATACAGTACCAGTCCTTCAGTCAGCATAAGGTCTTTCTCAAAACTTTGCGTTCCTATAAACTTTGCTTTAGGTATCCTTTCCATGCAACACTGAACAACAACCATACCTTCAAGACAGTACACGCTTCTTTTTTATAAGCAACATCTTATAAACAACGCCAGGCTCGAAATTTACGAAATTTTAAGCAACTGTTAAGCAACAACCCACGCTCGTTTCGTGTACCGTACAAAATTATTTTTGAGAAAATCTATTTTTTACTCAACAGGAGAATATCTTCGATAAAAACAAGTTAAAAATCCTAAAAACCAATATAACACAGTAGAATGATCTCTTTTAGTTCTTTTGCCTGTTCGAAATTTTAATGACGTCAGTGTCTGGCGCCATGTTCATGTACCAACACAGATGTTCATCTTTAAATAAAACTATTCCTTATAGAGGGGAGGAGGGGGAAAACGTCCTCTTTGT
>RDPX01000005.1:6823581-6845701 GCA_003991215.1 Morbakka virulenta
AGAATATCTTCGATAAAAACAAGTTAAAAATCCTAAAAACCAATATAACACAGTAGAATGATCTCTTTTAGTTCTTTTGCCTGTTCGAAATTTTAATGACGTCAGTGTCTGGCGCCATGTTCATGTACCAACACAGATGTTCATCTTTAAATAAAACTATTCCTTATAGAGGGGAGGAGGGGGAAAACGTCCTCTTTGTTTAAAGGGGGAGGGGCTACACTGCTTTTTGGAGTTCAAACAAAAAAGAAGTGGAAATGTTAAGCAACAGCGAGCCTGAGTCAAAATATTGCGTTGCTTATAAAAAAAAAGCGTGTATTTGAAAAGTCCGGGGAAAGTAAACGCGTTATCCTTGATAGACATGCGCTTTCTTCATTTGGAATCGCGTAAGCCACAGACATAGACTTTCGAATGTCAATTTATTCTTGAATGGATAAGTCCCTTTATGTATTCCCTGAAACAACAAACAGAAATATACAAGAGCCAACATATACAAAGAAACTGCCGTGACAACAAAAAGTGAAAGTTACCATGAACACAAATTTACTTAAACCATCGTTATAGTTTAACTAAGTTTAGCTCATCGCGCATTTGACTTCCGTGATATTCATTTTCCTTGAGCTCTAGGAAAGCTGCTACGATAATGTATTAAACTAGGAATATCTTTTTATTCTCAAGAGCTAACAACTGAACAATAACTGGAACAAGAACTTATTACAGTCGAATCTGGCATTATCAATACAGTCGAACCTGGGATTGCCTTGTAGAATATGTCCAATACCACAGTATGATAACTGCGTTGCTTAAAGATCCTGTTCAGAGCTGGGTGATACGTTTAATTTCATCCAGCTGCGGGGTAGCTCAAACACAACCTAGAGGAGTGGAAGTACCATATACCATCCAAATCCTCGGAACCATCAATATGCAAGGCGTAATATATATATTCTTGGGCAAGGAGGATAGGGGCGGGGGAGGGCGAATTTCAAATAAGACCAGATTAAGTTCTTTAAATATAGCTGGCATCCTGCAGCGGGTAAATAAAGCCCAAACTTTTAACACTTGGCAAGTAAAGAGGTATATTGCGAAATAAAATCGGTACAAGAAATAACATGAAACCACCTATGAAGTATCAACATAAGACTGCATGGCTGTTCCTTAACCCATTCTTTATTGAGTGGGACTATGACAACTATGTAACGCGTCGTTTGCCAGGGCATGCAGATGGCCAAATGTATCATGGCAACTCTAATGTCAACTGAAGCATACGTACAATTAAAATATCTCAAACTGTTGGATTGTTTTTTTAAGGTCTGGTTGGGATTTAAAAGGGTAAAAACACCTCCCAAAATGACCGAATCCCAAGAAATGATTAAAGAAAACAGAAACAACAATAACAATACAACTACCACCACCAATTACACAACCAAAAAACTCCCAAATGTAAAGGCAAGGCAAAACTGGGTAAACGATTAGTCTAATAACCTTCGAAGGAAGCCTGAGCCCAAAGCTCTAAAAATGATCACTTGAAAGAGGATATTCGAGGTAATTCTACTTGGCTATTGAAGCTTGTAGATGAACTGCATATAATTTCGAGATAATTGTATACTTCCACACTATCCAGTTATTTCCTCCCTTAATTTTTAATATTTCAAGTCTTGAAAAAATCTAGTACAAATATTTTGTTTTAAAAATTGGATACCACTCTGCAATCATTACAGAATATATAAAAAATTATGAGCTAAAGCAATTGCATAGTGCAAAGTTTCATAAACAAAGACTACAGAGGTAAACTTATGAAAATAGGAAATCCAAGGTCAGCGGAGAAAATAAATACAAATAACATTCTATACAATGGGCAAGTAACCCATTCAGGAGACATGCACATACTGTAACAAACAATACCCTAAAGAAATAAAACTTAATAATACAAATTCGATAATGCAGTATAACAAAAAGTAGTACAGTGTGGTGTAATGTAACCACTCTTGCAAAAGTGGCATCAATATGAGAAAACGACAAAGTACACCAATGAAAGTGAATTTTGTGTGAATCAACTGAAGATCAATTATCGCAAAGTAACTGTGTGATCTCTGAGAAATAGACTAATGTTAATCACGTTCAACTATTACCAAAGGTATTTCACACACAGATGTCTCCTTGGTATATCAAACTTCTACGACGGTGCAAAAAATAGTTTGGCGTCAATAAGGACCAGGGTAAAAGCTTACGCAAGTGGAGCTTCATGCCAAAGATAAAACTTACCGTTGGTTATCACTTATTTCCAGAGCGGATGTCAAATCTTCTATAATCTCAGCGTCTGGAAGAAGTTTCAAACTCGCCAATAATTCAAGAGTTGTCTGAGAAAAAAAAGTTGACCTGTTAATACTTGATGCAATGAAACAATTCATTGTGGCTTAGGCCAAGTTGCTGTCCGTGTCAGCATTAACGCTTGGTCTTGTATGGTTCAATACTAATTCAAAAAACCAAGAGTAAGTTCCCTACTAGGGGGTCTTGGGGAAGCGGCATGAATGTATAGCTAACTTGGATGTATTGCATGCTTTTTGTCCATCTTCACAACCGTTTGCCCCTCCTGTTCGGGCTTTTCATAGATGAAATAATGTTAAAGGCAATATAGTTCCACTGACTACCAGGGGATGTCATCAATGGAAGACCTATACAAACATTGTTGCAAAGACTAAATATTGGGGGGGGGGGGGGTGTCTTTAATCTGTTTATTGAGGGAGTAGACATCATGGAGTAAAATGTGTTGTACAGAAAAATTACAAATTTGAAGAACGATGTTTTGATGCTGAAAATTTGATATGCGTCTTTCATATTTTGATTATTTTTATCCCCAGGCTGGTGTCCGACAGAGTTAAGTCTGCTTTATAGGCAGAAGAGCCTCTTGCCTTGGTTGACTATTCTCCTAGAGATGGTATCACGATAAAAACGCCGGTGGTAGTGTCACCTTATCATCACTCTTCTTTTATCCAGGCAATGTGTATTTATCAGTCTTCTATCGCTCCGCTTAATACCATTCCCATTGCCATAGGGCTCACTTAGTCGGCATGGTGATGGTCTGCGTCTTGATGACGGTTTCAGACACCTACTTCATTTTCGATTTTTATTATGACAATTTTAACCAAACCTTCATTACTCTTAGGCTATAAAAGATCTTGGGATCCAGGACTCGCTGGTTGGCTCATTCTAGTAGGGCTGACTAACCTGGTTACTTACAGTTATCTTAGCTCTTGGTCATGGTTTTGTACAACTTGTTAGCTTTTCCACACGATTTCATGACTCAGACTAAAAGCGAATATCTTTATTTAGATCTCTTTTTGACTGGTATTATGAAGCATACACAAACATAAACAATCAATAAATCTGGGTGCCGTGCCAGAATTCTGGCGTAGACGGCAACAATAACAGCCTTTTTAGCTTTGAAGTTCTTCAGACCCTAAGTGAGCACAGTGTGTCTCCAACCCAACGTACTTTCTAACCAAGCCCAACACGTAGTTTGTTGTATTCGTCTCCATCTTTTTCCTTCTATACGGCCAGTCAACACAACCTCTTCAAGCCTCCCCTTTCTCAACGCATGCCCTGCAACCTGAATCTCCCTGTTCACGATCCTCTGCAATAAATATCTACTAGTCCCTGCCTTATGCAGAACGTCCATACTGGTTATCCTGTCTGTCCATGATATCCTCAACATTCTCCTTAAAAACCACATTTCCACTGCTCTGATCCTGTCTTCAAGACTTTTAGTAATAGTCCAACTCTCGCAACCATGCAGTAGACTCGGCCACACGTAGCATTTAATACCCTAATTCTGGTTTCGATTGACACACTACTTGACCGTAGAATCTTCTCCTTTTTTTTGACGGTTGTTTCCGCAATTCCATGTCAGGGCAAGACCTGATCCAATCTTTAAAACTGACTCAAAGACACAAATATACACAAATATACACAGATATATAATATATACACATATAAACATATACACATATATGTCTAAATATATATATATGTGTGTGTGTGTGTATGTGTGTGTGCGTGCGTGCGTGCGTGTGTGTGTGTGTGTGTGTGTGTGTGTGTGTGTGTGTGTGTGTGTAAAGAATACAGTCTTGTATACAGTTTTGTATACCATCACCTTTGTTGTTAAAAACTGGTTACAATCTATGCGGGTTAAATGAGTTTCAGGGGGCAATATCGCCTTTTAATTTCAAAATAAGTTATTTAACCCTTTGTCTAGAAGCAAACAACGTCCAATTAAGTATATCCACTTACCATTACGCCTTCCACATCCTCCTTTTCCGCGCTGGAACGGAGTAGAAAATTAAGCACATCTTTGCTGCAAACGATAAAATGAAATATAATAAAAAAGCAAAGCTTGTATCCTTAAGTAGTATTGGATAAAAGTGATTAAAAGTTGAGAAATACATAATGGTAGTAAGTAGAAACAAATGAAAAGGGTAGGAATTTTGTAAACTAAACCAGCATGATTCTCTTTCAAAAAGTATCCTCGTCGTAGTAAACATTATACCTTAACAGGTAAAGTAAAGTCAGAGCAAACTTTAGTTTTGTTTTTAAAACTGTCAGTTTTCAGCAATTCAATTTTCCCATTAGTCATTTCCCCCGAATAAAATAAAATGCGGTGTAATTCGAAATTATACATGAAAAATTTTTAATGTAAAGTTACTACCTCATCTTAACGTCCCATTTCTGTGAGATTATCACCCCGGAAAAATTGTGTTTTTAAAAAAGTAAAATTGCTGGTAAAACGAATTGGGCCAGGAAAAGTTTTGTCAAGCCTCAAAAATTGATCAACTTTCCCGATAAGGCACCATGTTTAGGGGCTGGTCCACGCATCGATAAGCCTTTGTACAACCATTCTGTCTCGTTGTGTCTATCTTAAGTCTTAAATATATTTATTATTTTATATCCAGGAGGTCTAGGGTCTAGGGTGCTGAAATACTCTCTAGGATCGCACAGGCCACAGCAGCACTCACAAAACTCAAGGTCATCTGGAATGACAGAAACATCGAACAAGCATCCAAGATCGGACTGATGCGCTCACCGATCATTTCAGTCTTTTTGTATGCTTGTGAATCATGGACCTTGACAGCAGACACTGAGAAGAGGATACAAGCAACAGAGATGCGATGCTTCCGAGAGCTCCTTAACATCTCCTACAAAGACCATGTCACCAACGATGAAGTGAAAAGGAAGATAAGGCATGCCATCGGACCTTACGAAGAAATCCTGACCACAGTAAGAAAACGTAAACTGAAGTGGTCGGGCATGTAACAATATTACATGGACATGCAATGACATTCCTACAACGGTTCAAGGAGCAAGAAAGAGAGGGCGATAGAAGAAAAGAGATGGGAGGGCAACATCCCAGAGTGGACACACTGCACATTGGGTAAAGCTCTGAGAAAAGCGAGGGACCAAGAAGTTTGGAGAAGGGTGTTTGCAAGGTCATCAGTGGTGCCCCCACACTCATCCAGACTACGAGATAAGTAAAGGTGAAGCTGAAGCTAATCCAGGGGCCCAAATGGTGACCTTTTTTATACTTAAAAAGCAACCCCTTAACTGTCAACGGCAAAAAATGGGGAAAATGACAAAATTGGCAAATCAATTAAACAAAAAATAGTAACATTTGTACCAAAAACAATCAATGTTAACATTCTAAATAGCTTCCCATTCGATAAGGGCTCTGGATAATGCGGACTGACTACGAGTAGGAAGATGAATGAAGTTGTTAAAGGCTGATGGTATACTTGACAAGAAATGAATTCATGGACAACTTTCAAAGGTAAACAAATATTTTCCTGTGTGACAAAATTGTCTTCTATTGATAATTCTCTTAAAATACATTCAACAGAACTCAACTCCCAAAAGGTTGCATAACTGACAAGACTACAACCAGTGCCCACTTCTGCTACTCCGACATTGAAATAGAAATTTATTTTTAATTTATTTTTAATTTTTAATACCCGTCCTTACCTGGGTTCTCCACCTTTCTCCACAAATATTGATAAGGTGTCCCTGTGAAAAAACCCCAAATTTGTCAAAAAACTAGTAATCAATCGGCAAACAAGAATCACACATACGTCGGTACCTCCTTTTCTTCCTTTGTCAAGTGAGAATAGAAAACAAGCTTTGGAGTGCATAGTGGAAAACTATGATAAACTCTGGGACTCAATGTTTCATGGAGATAATCCTTTTTTTCCTTGCCGATTTCAAGCGAAGTTTCTTATGCTGGTTAAAGTATGCCAATAAATCTCGTAAATATCTTAGCTAACTTTGATGCAAAATAAACAATAAATAGCTATATGTTACCTTTCACTGGTAACACATGAAATCATATAATTTGGCATGGTATAGCGTGCATATGGCACAGCATGATGTAATAAACCAAATGGTACTTAACTTTACTGAAAATTGAAAAAGGTTCAAGCCTCGGCAACGTCGCTTTAAATAATAAGACAAATTTATTTCTCGGCTATACGTGTCAGTTTAAATGTTTTCAGAGGTACAACCAGGTGGGAGAATGCAATAAATAATGAAAATGTGTATATATGTATGTATGTATGTATGTATGTATGTATGTATGTATGTATGTATGTATCTATGTATGTACGTATGTATGTATGTACGTATGTATGAACGTATATCTATGTACGTATGTATGTATTTATGTACGTATGTACGTACGTATGTATGTACGTACGTATGTATGTACGTACGTATGTATGTATGTATGTATGATTTTTGCATGTATAGGGGGTAGGGGGGTAATGTAACCCTCTGAAATAACGTTTCTTTTAGCCCCCCTAAACGTTACGCGTATTTTGTAAATAATTTCAAACATTCAAAGAACCAACAGTACGACACCTGACAGGGTCGGTAAGTGATGANGCATGTATAGGGGGTAGGGGGGTAATGTAACCCTCTGAAATAACGTTTCTTTTAGCCCCCCTAAACGTTACGCGTATTTTGTAAATAATTTCAAAAATTCAAAGAACCAACAGTACGACACCTGACAGGGTCGGTAAGTGATGACAATATGTCAACTGTGGCATTTCGTACAGATTAATATTTGTTTTACAGTTCTACAACTGAGTTACAATGTACTACAGTGTGATAAAAGATACAATCGGAAGACTACAGATAAAGAGAAAAAGATACAACTGAAAATTATCATATCTATATTTCCAAATATTAATTACCTGGCCGAAGTAAATTTACTGTTCATGACATAAAATTTTACCAAAGCGCTCAACATCAGTGGCATTGCCCTGAAAGTATAACAGAAAAAAGCATAAATTTAAAACTTAAAACATACAACTCTGCTTGACCGTATTAAAGTGTTGCTTTTTTGCTCAACTGCTAGGAACTGACGATAGGTATTACTATTCTGGAATAAGATTAACACTTCTCCGATCTTTAGCAATAATCTGCATGACACAAAGGTATTCGGAAAAAAGTATCAATCAGGATAGTGGGTACTGTAAAGAAGGGATGCAGGGCACTGAGAAAGAGATGTGCTGGCCAGGTAACGAAAGAAGCTACTAATGGAAACTAACTAGAAATGAATCAGCAAGCTTTACAAGGACGGTTGGAAAGGGGTGTTGATAAGCGAACGCGAAATCTTTGGCTAATTTCTTGTGTGGGTGCTAGGGTCTGGAGTAAGCCGGGGAATAAGTACAACGGTTTTAAGGGGTTTTTGCAATGTTTTTTACTTATATCAGATAATTGGGCTGCCTGCTGCTGATTGAAAAATAAACAATTAATTTCCTTTGACCATTGAATCCTACGTTTCCTCAAATGTTTCCGTCAGTAATTCAATACATAACGAATAGTCTTTGTAAATGCTTTAATTTTACTGTCTAAAATGGGTACTCATCCGAGTAAATAACAAAACTAGCTTGCAATGCCAAAACATCAATCAGTACTGTTACAGTTCTATCCATCAGGGAGCTTTCGTCTGGAGTAGTACTGGGCAAGAATTCATTATTACTTGTATCTTTTCTAAAGCAATGGAAATAGTAACTCGTGAATCATATTATATATATATTGTAGTACAGGTAAATAGTAGGAAAACAAGGAACTATTAAAATTCGTATGGTTGGAAGTTATTTTATTGGACAAACGATATAGTTTTGTACTGTCAAAATTTGGCCTTTTGATCATACCACAAATTCATTACTTGAAAAAAAAGATATTAAATCTTAAAAAAATTACTGTTACTATATTATTTTGCTGTCCTGAAATGTACTGCAATTGAGTCGCAAATACAAGCAAACATTATACCAGCATTCTGAGGCTCTGTTCTGGTTTTCTTGAATCTGATGATCCAGTTGGAAAGAAGATCAGCCAACTCCAATCTACAATTATCAGCCTCAGATGGAAACGTTTTATGGCCTATTAACTAAATTTCTGTTTTAGGAGGCAAATGTGGAGCTTCCTCTTCCTAAATTGATTTCCTGATATAACTTATCGAGGTGGAAGCTAATGTCTGCATGGAATATTCTTAAGCTAGACGACCTCTGTTTAAAGCTTAAATTTACTAAATAAATTTACCCTCGGAGACACTGGACTGGAGTTCGGGCTGTTCAAAAGAAGTGCCTGCGCATGATGTAGGAAGGTTATTCCAGACAATTGTCATGTGTTAATATTATTAAAATTTATGTCAAAATTGATTGATAAACTATTGTTACTTACTCCACTTCTGTATTTCTAACTAAATACCACAAGTCTTCTACGACCATAAGAAGGGATTCTGCATGCTAAAATGGATAAAAAATAGGATCAGCCCTAAACGAAAGTTTCAAAATCACTAACCAAATACAATGAAATGTTAATGTCACAGCTAACTTGTATTCATTTTGGTTGATTTTTTGTTGCTACTCATCCAAACCAAGGTACCAAAATAAAAAGTGCTAGCGTAATAACTTTCCGGCACAATGTTCGTAATTTTAACTGAAATTTTAAAGTTCTGCATAAGAAATTCTTTATTTAGGTAAAATTTTAATATCAACAAGGAAACAATAATTTCAGTCCTAACGAATTTGGCAAATTATGACCAATCCAATCCTATTACGCCAAAGAAGTACGACCCATTTACGTAAAATAGTCTTGGTTTGTAAATTCATTTAAACCAATACTCATGTCTGTGTAGACAATGGGGTTTTTCGCAATGTTGGTCAACGACTTAAAAATTACATCAAAGCTGCCATTTATAAGCATTACGTTGCACATTACAGGCATTAAGGATGAAGTGCTTAAAAGGTTAGCTTTAATAGCTCCGTCAGTAAAGCATATGGGTAATACTGACACTTCAAGCCAACTGATTTTTTTGTTCCCTGGACGTAATAAACACAAAAAATTTTTAAAGAATAAAAATACTGATAGCCAGTCCATCAGTACAGATAACATATACACACTAATGTACACATTAATAAGTAGCGGTTTGAAAAATGATGGTGGCAATATACAAACACCTGACACAAAACAATTGGCTCAGTCAGTAGTCTTCAGCATATATGACTCATAGTCCACTGAGCGCCACGGTGTTTGTTAAAATTATCCAACCAGAGATGTGTCGCATATTTCGAAGAGGTGTCTATTTTCAAGAAAACTTGGAGGTGTAATTAAAATCCACCAAAATTAAAAGACTATATTTACTAATTGTAATATGTGGCAACTTCAATATTAAGTCTTAAAGTTGACAACTACATCAGTTTCGAGGCAATAAGTACTAAAACATAAATAAATGCAATCGAATAAGTGTCGCAGCGTTTATTTGCCAGCGCCGCTTTTTCGAACTATAAAAGTGCTCATTTGTCTGCTGCTACCTGTAATGTAAAATTAAAATCCTCCTGTTGTTTCATGAGAAACTGAACTGAAATCAACCCAGTAAATTATGACTATGATAAACTTGCGTTTGACATTCAATCAAAAGTAGTACATCGCCTTTCTTTGAAAATTACGAATTAAAACCGGTATCAAAACACTAAAATCATATGGCAATTTCTTGATTTTAGCTAATAGTACTCTTAACTGTCTTTCTAATGGAAAATGTTCGATATCCACAACTCACCTCCTGTGGAACGTCGCACATCAAAGTGCGAAGTATGGTCTTAATCAGTCCAACACCTATATTGATACCACCCGTTTTAAGATCTAGAAACGAAAATAAGAAAATGGAAAATTATACTACTTCATTTTTTCAATCTGCCCGTTGTTTTCCAATATTATCTATATTAGATAAAAAGGCGTTAATAACAATTCTTTTACAACCTCGTATTTCAAAAATTTGACCTCATTTGGTAAAATGAGTACGACGTGTGGATTTTGCATAGCAAAATACCCTAGAATCGGCTATCACGTGCTTGACCTTCGCAGGCCAGTGTTATCGTAGCAGAAGACGAACTTTCCCGCCAAAAATCTAATTTTCATTCTGTATCAGCAGAACGGTGTTCATCCAGTTCAAAGAATTGGTTGGTGAACGGTCTGATTTTTGAAGCTAGCTTCCTGGAATTTTGTTTGACGACCCACACTGGGGATACGCTTCCTTCCTATTAATGGGTTTATAATTACAGCTAGCTAGATCTCCTAATTGATGAGTAGTTAGCTACTTTAGTGTTGTACATGGTGCAAAACGTTTAACTTTGAATTTAATAAGGGGCTATAATGAAAATAAGGTCTTCACGATCTGTATTATGCTACCCCTGCCACCGTTTCTTTAGAATACCGTCCCGCCTGTATGTTTTGATCTCTTTTCTTTCTGTTTACTCTTACTTTTTAACTATTTCTAATGACATCATGTACTAGGTTTTTAGCTTTTACCTTTGTACATTTTTTGTGTATTTTTTTAGTGAAGAATAAATACTTATTTACTTACTGATAAAAAATACGAGTGCGTCTGTAGGAGAATGATGCCTCGGAAGGTTGATCATGATTCTCTTCGCCTCAGGATCGTCAAATCGTCAAATATACTAAATAACTTTTCCCCAATTCTGTATTGTGAAAAACTATTGATTTTCATTGAAAAAATACTTGTAGGAGGGTCGTATATATGTAGTAATATAATTCACAGTAACTAGAAAATTGACTATACAAGGTCTTTTAAAAAAGCAACAATTTAATGAAGAGTAACGTTCACTATGAAGTGGTATAATCCAAGCAATTCTTAGTATCACACTTAAAACCTGTAAAAGACTGTAGAAAGCAATAAGTGGAACTGTGGAAGGAGGAGTTACATATGCACGAAATGAGTAGTAAATCATATATTGCCTATTATTATTATTACTGTAATAGCTGACAAAAAACAATGTGTCAGGCATGTTATTTTTATTATTATCATTAGTATTATTATTACTATCATTATTATTATTATTATCATTATTATTACTACTATTTTCAAACTTCATCTTTATTATATCTTTAAAGCTTACAAATACAAATCTCTCTAAAATGGCAATTTGTACTTGGCAGGCATACAATCTACCACAATGAATACTGTACGATAGAAAAAATATACAGTCAGGCCAGTTAAGAAGAGCTTTGGGTCAGTCCATCGTCTATTTATAATGCAGAAGTTGTAACACCTCGTTCGTATGATGATCATGGATATTTAGGTCGTTGACGAGACATTTGTCTATGCCTTAGCACATACAACACATACAAAAAAAACAAAAACCCGAAGCTTGACCTAACATACCAAGGCAATTAATCGAAATTTATAAAATTTACTTTACAGAATGTTTTGGTAAAATATTTTAGAAGAGAGCGATACTGGATTTCTTTTCGCTCAGCATTGTTGTTGAGGGTTGTTTTACAGCCGACTGTCAATTCTTTAATGTTGAGGCATTAATTGGCTGTAGTGAGGAGCATGTCAGGATGATGGTTTTACCAGTTAGAATAGAGAGGGAGAGGTAGCTTAGTAGCTCCTACACATAGTTTTTATGGTTTTGCAGACGGCACTGTTTGGGCAAGAAATCTTAGTACTGAGTTGTGTCTCGAAGTAAAACGCGCTTGTTCCAAGTACGTTTTACATCGGACTTAGACCTAAGGCAAAAAGAACAGTCGGGTGTGGTAGCGAGTTTCCATAAGTAAAGATTTCTCTTGGTACCAGGTGTATTATTTTAATCTCTAGTGGTAAGATTAAAGATATTGGTAAAGATGTTGTTTTATGATTTAGGTCACAAGAAATTGACTCTCTTTAGGGAATTATCAAGACGAAATGATATGATGAAGCCTAGTGACGGTAGCTTAAATTGTACCTTTTCAGTGTGATCAGCACTTAATGATGATGATAATAATAATAATAATAATAATAAAAATAATGATGATGATAATAATAATAATAATAATAATAATAATAATAATAATAATAAAGAGGTTCTAAAGGACTTCTAATACAGGGATAGTTGAGGAAGATGAGCGTACAACGGCATCCGGAAAATAAATACAGCCTCTAGAGGTCCAGGTCCAGGTCCAGGTCCAGGTCCAGGTCCTAGCCTAAATATGGCCGAACTGTTTGGAACTAACAGGAAAAGGGGCAAAAGGCGAGTATCTGGCGCTTGAAATAACCAGTGCTTTGGGTACAACAAGCTCATTAGTAGATGCAAGAGCTTTATCATGTAATGAGTCGTAAGCTTTTTCTGAGCTACGTTTCGTGAGATACGTCTCCCATAGTAAAAGGTACTCATCCAAAACTTTATTGAATTATGTTAATTTGGATTCAACTAAACTGAGGATGGTAAGTGACCATCCAAGTTTTGATACAAGAAGATCAAGATGAAAAAATAATTGGGAAGGAGATTGAGGGTTCATAGCCTTATGTACAGGCGAGATCAGAAGAGTTTCTTTAAGAAGTTAGACGAAGTACATGCCCGACAAGGAAAATGCCTGGTATAGAGAAATTTGTTGAGTTCTTGAGAGGCACCTGGGAAAGAAAAGAGAGAACCCAAAACATGCAATAGGTGGAAGAAGTGGAAAGAAAGCTCAGCGAGAAAGTAATTGTGGTAGAAGCCTGTGACATTGAGGGTGAGTATCGACGGTATAAAGAATTACTGGTGGAAAAATTTTGTACCTGCTTAAAGCCGTTGGTCAACGAATCNCCTAGCCTAAATAGGGCCGAACTGTTTGGAACTAACAGGAAAAGGGGCAAAAGGCGAGTATCTGGCGCTTGAAATAACCAGTGCTTTGGGTACAACAAGCTCATTAGTAGATGCAAGAGCTTTATCATGTAATGAGTCGTAAGCTTTTTCTGAGCTACGTTTCGTGAGATACGTCTCCCATAGTAAAAGGTACTCATCCAAAACTTTATTGAATTATGTTAATTTGGATTCAACTAAACTGAGGATGGTAAGTGACCATCCAAGTTTTGATACAAGAAGATCAAGATGAAAAAATAATTTGGAAGGAGATTGAGGGTTCATAGCCTTATGTACAGGCGAGATCAGAAGAGTTTCTTTAAGAAGTTAGACGAAGTACATGCCCGACAAGGAAAATGCCTGGTATAGAGAAATTTGTTGAGTTCTTGACAGGCACCTGGGAAAGAAAAGAGAGAACCCAAAACATGCAATAGGTGGAAGAATTGGAAAGAAAGCTCAGCGAGAAAGTAATTGTGGTAGAAGCCTGTGACATTGAGGGCGAGTATCGACGGTATACAGAATTACTGGTGGAAAAATTTTAATTTTTAAAGCCGTTGGTCAACGAATCTGTCTTGATGAAATCGGATAGTATATTAATAATAACGGGAGATAAGTCCTTGTACCCAAAACCAAAAATCTCAGTGTAGTGACTAATATTGATTTGTTGCAGCAACAGAAAATTAGTACGCACAACGTTTGAGATGACTGACTGTCTAGACATTAGGTAGCGCTGGTTGGTACCATTTATGTGCACACAGCTCCACACTTAATAATGTCTGGCAACGAGATAATGAGCTGAAGAGGGAAGAATGAAATATCCTCTCTTTCGCCCAGGACTCTGTAAACAAAACTGGGTTCTAATTGATCTAAATCAGCATCCTGACGCGATTAATGACCATGTGACCATATCCCGACTTCTTTTTTCATTATTCTTTTACATGTGAGTGCATTTACACTACTACTACTGCTAGTACTACTAGTAGCATTATAAATAATTATAATAATTATAATTATACTAATAAATTATCATTTTATTATTATTATTATTATCATTATTATTATTATTATTATTATTATTATTATTATTAGTAGTAGTAGTAGTAGTAGTAGTAGTAGTAGTAGTAGTAGTAGTAGAAGTATTAGCCGTAGTTGTAGGAGTAGTAGCAGTAGCAACTGCAGTAGTAGTAATAGTGGTAGTAGTAGTAGTAGTGATGGTGGTGGTGGTAGTAGCATTAGTAGTAGTAGTAGTAGTAGTAGTAGTAGTAGTAGTAGTAGTAGTAGTAGTAGTAGTAGTATTTTTTCCTAACCTTAGTAATAATGTAACCTTGATGAGAAGCCATTTGCTGAAATTCCAAATACAAATAGTACTATGAGGATACGAGGTTCTGGTGACAGGTCCTTGTAAAATAGGAAGTATGGTAAAAGGCACGGGTTTATATGTTTCATTGCGGAATCACAGCTCACCAGCGCAAAACTTATTTACCTTTGTATATCTCAGGTATCCTCCATGCCTGATTTTCTCGTTCCAATCTTCGAAAGATGTCTTCAAAATTCCAGTCCCTTGGAATAAATACCTAAAACCATACATTGAGCAAAATTCTTGTATAAAAATTTTAAATAACAATAATATATAAATAATACAATAATAAACAATGACAGCTGTGATTGGAGTACCCAAAAGATTAAGAAAAGACAAGAAAAAGATGGAAAGCAAGAAGAAGAACAGCAAAAAGAACAAAAAAAGGAAAAAAATGAAGAAAATAAAAGGATGAAGAAGAAAAACAAGAAGATGAAAAAGAACAAGAAGGTCAACAAGAACAAGAAAAAAGGCAAGTAATAAAGCAAGGATTAAAGTTCTGTTTAACGTTACTTACACATTTCTCCAATACCTCAAGTGCTATCATAATCACCGAAAAATAACAATACCTGCTACATGCTACGTTAATTCTGTTATTTTTATTAAAGTAGGAATCATGATATCGAATTAAGAACAAAAACGATGTCATGATAAACAAAGTGAACTTGTCCAATATACTTTTCTTTGCAAATTATACGCCCCAAGTAATACACTTATTAATGGAGAATTTTTAGAAAACTGCGATATCAGCCCTTAAATTATAGCATACTCTACAGTAACATGACCTAAAAGTAAATTATGGTAAATTGTGTAAGTGAAAGATCAACAAAATAATACTGACTAGGGACTTTAAATGACTTAAATGGCAAGGGGAATTTTATAGTGAAAAATTTCGTAAAAATAAGTTGAATTATGACATTGATACAAAAATTTCTTTAACTGAAGAAGAATGACTTGAAATTCAAAACAATTTCTAAAACCAACTGCTTTAAAAAAATTAAATATATCCATCTCCATGCACTCAATAGAACAGAAGGAAAATATTAGTGGGATGTCTAAAGAATGCAGATTATGTCAATCATCCAAGCTTTGACTAGACCTTTACTGTATATGATGCCCATTGGCTTTGTCTGTTGATGGCAAAATTTGTATTTTATTTTTGCGTATTTCCGTATTTTTAAGGCTTTTTTTTGTTCAAGGATGTCATAATTTTTTGTCGTTCCTAATTTTTTGCTGCTCCTGGCAGGGCAGCAAGCGCCTACCTATGCACATAAAAAGTTAATACAGAAAAAAAGAGGGGGAACATTAAAGAAGAAGCGAAAGACAGCAGAGGGATTAAAAGTTGGAGGATTAAACACATCTTTAATGCAAAACAACTTATGGAATAATGGGCAAAAGAAGTAAAACGGCAAAGAAGATTATAATTTTAGGTCTACTTACACTGGGTACAAGATGATTATATTCCTGAAAAACGAAGTCAATATCTTTTTCTGACACTGCTAATGTACTGAGATAATTTGCTCTGAAACAAAAACCAAATACCATATTAGAATTTTCTATCATTATTATATTGGTTGCCATTCTACAGAAAATTAGGTGTCCACCAAACAAAATACCTGAAATATTATTACTTTACGCATAATATCTGGGGGTTTTCCTGGGTCTATTCAAAATAGACCCAGGAAATAAGGGCGGGCGTGGAAATAAATAAATCTTTCACAGGCCTATCACTCTACCATTTCTAAATTTGAAACAAAAAATTCGTTAAAATGTCGTCTAAACATGTTATTCCAAAACTAATGGATTTCCAGCTGTCATTGCTTTTACTTGTTATTCATGGATCATGGATATTCAAAAAGATTTCGGGGCGTCAATGGCTTTCGATCGTTAGCAAAATTGGGAACCATTCACAAACACTTAAAGTGACACCAAACAATCTATCAGTAAGAAAGATGGCCCACAAAAACACTTAAGAGCAAAGTGCTTCTTTTGTTGATATCAACTGGTGGCTCTAGATATCCTAGTGATAAACACCAAGTACCGGCTAAAAGTATTTTCGTTCTGGGCCAAAAACAATCAACACAGCTCTGGGTCGATTTTGTTGTACCGTTATCTACCAATGTACAAACTCCCTGCATTCTGAAGCGCCTATCTGCATAAAAAGTTGCCTCTTGTTTGCGTTTATGAGTACTCTGATACCATTTGCAAGTCTCCTGCTCAAAATTAATAAAGAAAAGGGCACTATTATATTTACTTACAAAAATGCTCTGGATCTCTGTTGAATCAGTCTGGCATTTTCCGGTTTCAAAGCTAGAGAATAAAGGGCTTTTGCAGATTTCACGTCACAATGTTGCCTTGTCTACAAAATTTAAAAAAAACAACAAAAAACAAAAATAATTATCAGTGGTGTAAATAAACCGGCATGTGTTAAAATCACCAGACAAAACATGGCGAATGACAAAATTGGCTCCGAGACCTTAAAATACAAGGTTGGCCTCTGGCAGGGTTATCTGTCTCGTGGGGGCGATGGCAACGTCAGCCTTGGTTGACTATCCTTGAGATGATGCTTCCATAAAAACACCGCTGAAAGTGTTAACTTATCACCATACCTCCGTTATAAGGGCACTGTGTGGTAAGCAGTGCCTGTTGTCTCTCTGTTTAAGACATCTCCCCCTCCATAATCATGGGATTCATGTAGTTAACATGCTTCCTCTAGGTGATGTTTTCGGACATCTATTTAACTTTTTTCATTTTTGTAAAGACAGTTTCAATCAAACGAATGGCTCCCAGCACATGGTAGACCTTCAATAATCAGCGAGTTTGAAAAATCTGCTCGCCAGAAACTGACTCCTCATTCGCGAAACTGTAAGCTCGTCCGGTCGTAGTACTGGTTCTACACAGACCAAGACTGCTACCCTAAAAATACTCTCTTTAGCTTTCAGTAATGTCTGAGATCTTCGTCACAATTTTTCATTTGGCAAAGGTTTTCTTAATTCTGTCTCTCCCCATTTTCTTGCTCTCTTTAAGACAAGCCTTAATGGTAGTGGTAGTAACACTCCATGATAATCGTCAACATCTCCATGTTGACGATTATTTATCTTTGCTTCGACTAGACTCTACAACTCATCTTTTTTTCCTATCTATGGTATCTAGACACGACAGGATCATCTAGCTGTTCCAGTACAAGAGCTTAAATCTAAAAATACGCCTTTCATGTGTTTTAGCCTGCCTCTTCTTCAGGCCACTTGTTACCTATATTTCCTGTATCGAACTCTCTCTTCCGACTCTTGCTTAGTTATTTAGATGTATTAGACTCCGCTAACACTTTCTCTTTGGTGACTTCAATGACCAATTCGACTCATTCCAATTAGACCTACAGACCTTGAGAAGCTACTTAGAGGGTCGCTCTTGCCCATGACCTAGCAAATGTTAGTGATTTTCCCACATGATTTCCTGATTCGGACGCAGGAGAACCTTCCCTTTCGCACCTCTTTTTATCTTGTGTTCTTGAGCAATGTGAAGTTTCATCTTTAGCCCCTTTCGTATCTTTTGGTCATGTTATTGTCACTGAGGGTTCAGGAGGCTGTTGAAAATCGTGTTGAAAAGCCATATCATCGCAAGACTTCAAAATTTGGTCACGCTTACTGGGATGGATTTCGACAATTTCTTGGCCATTGGGCTTCAGTTGTTAACAAATAGGCTCCTGATGCTGCAATTCAAATCACAGAACAGGTTCAGATTGCTCAAACTTTATTCTTATCCATGATACAATTCATTGTTCTTTCCCCATCCATTGCTTATGTTAATCACTTCTAAGTTCAGTTTCAACACGACGGAGCTGAAAAATCTAGTGTTTCTTGAGACGGGCTAGCTTTGCTAGTAAAGTGATTGTTCCTGATGCTAAATCTCGCTATACTGAATGAGTTTGAAAACTAATCTCTTCCAAAAAACTTTAAAGTCGAGATTTCTGGAAGATTTACAAGTGTTTGGTATTCTGTCAAGTCGGTTATTCTTTCATTTCATGATGTTTTGGTTACCTTACGTTTTCTAAAGAAATGGCTGATTTCTTTTACAAATTGTTTTCTCCCAATTCTTGCCTCAGGGACAGTTTTTGGACTCTGTCATCACAAACTCATAGTTGCTTGCAAATATTATTTCCGGGCTTGATCAATCTAAAGCATGACGTCTAGACTCGATTCTGGTATTTGTCTTGAAAGGGTGTGCTTCTGAGCTGTATTCCTTGCTGACGAATGGTTCGATCATTGCCTACTGGTTTCTGTTCTTTTTACTGTTATCCCTGTTTTCAAAAATGCAGATGATCCGTAAGAACCAGGCAAATATCGATCTGTAAGTTTTCTTGTTGTCATTAGTACGGTCTTGGAGCGACTTATCGACAATGCAATGGTGCAATGCTTGCAGAATCAAGGTCTTTTTGTCAGTATTTAATGTGGCTTCTGAAAATCTTGCTCCACTGGTGATCTTTTCACTGTTGTCAAGGGACCTATCTAGAGGTATCCAGCCAAGCCTCGGGAAAGAATATCCTATAGGTTTGGATATTTAAAAGGCATTTGAAAAGGTGCACCACACTGTCTTGCTTCAAAAGCTTTCTGATTATCTGATTACGCTATTTGTGATAATGTCTTTGATATCCTTCAGTTCTTGCATTTCACACTGGATTGAACTACTTCTGTTGAGTATTTCATTAAAGCTGGCGTTTATCAAGCCCCTGTTTTTGATCGACCTTACTTCCTAGGTGTTAATCTTGAAGCTACTCTGCAACCTTTGTCTCATCGACAATATATGGTTTGAGTTAGCCTTTTCTATAGGTATCATCATGGGATTTTTCTAATGAACTTTCGTTGCTGGTACCAGCTCAGTTTGCTTTATCTTTGTGACTCGTTTCTGTCGTCTCATGCTTATGCTGTTTTTGCTACTCGTTATAATATATCTTTCTATGGATGTAGTTTACGTTTACTGGGACGGCTAGATCGTGTCACTATTTGGCATTTGAGTGTTTCCATCAATCACATGACTTGAATGTGTTTAAGTCTAAGGCTAACTCCAATATCTTGGGCAAACCCTTTTTTCTGTATTTTTTCACAATTATATACATTGTGGCTTTATGCCTTTATGGTTCTTAACCTTATAAAAATGGTGTAAATGTTTAACCACTGTTATCTTAACAATAGAAAACAGTGGTGGGCAAACGTTTTGGGAAGGCAACAAACAAATATTTTTACCAGGCCGAGGGTCAAACAATTCAAAAAACCCACAACAAAATCATTACAAAACAGGCATTTATATTTCAACACATACTGACAGCTAAACTATGTTATCTACATAAAACAGGCCGCAATGTTTTTTTCTGACATCTTGGTATACAAAACAAATATCACAATAGGATTAACTATCAAAACTGTGCCTTACTTACCTACTTACTTACTTACTTACTTACTTACTTACTTACTTACGCTTACGCGCTGACCTCCGAGCAGTGCAGACGTGTCTCAGAGAGCAGAAGACTTTGGAAATTTGCTTTTGCGAAATTATCAAATTTTCTTCTGGAATACTCAAGAAATTAGCTGTCATTATTTCATGGTTTTCTTGTTATTGTTTGGGAACCCTTGAAAATTGTTATCTGCGAAGAAATTCAACTTGAAATACAAGGATTTTAAGGATTTATTACTTGTTTACATCCGGATATATTTTCTTCTAAAACATGGCAGTTTCATATCGAAGAAACAGAGATTACAGTAAGCAATTTGAATGGACTTATGAACTTAATGAGGATTTGTATAAATGTTATAAGAAAGCTAGAGAAGACCCAAGAATTGGCTATATGAATCGATTGAAAATCCGATCACGTTGAGAAAAACAGAGTGATAACCAAAGAACAGGCTGCTGGCAAAAAGGGTGTCTGGGGAACCACCGAACAATTACTTTTGATATAACCTGAAATGCATCCTGCTGTAGACCAGTTAGTATTTACTCGTAATTCGTGAATCGTGAATTTGTAACTTGTAACTCTCAAAGCATAGGAAGTCTTTGAGCCCAATGTAATTTGAATCGGTAATCAGTTTTCTTCTAATATGATACTTTTTATGTAGGAGTAATCTTGTCTCAGTGTTTGAAACCGATTACTTTTTTGAACTGTATAAATGCTACAGTAAAATGAAATATATATATGAAGCTTACTTACTTACTTACTTACTTACTTACTTACTTACTTACTTACTTACTGCACGGTTTAACGTCTCTTGTTCCCAGCAGCTGGGGTTGGACGCAATTCTTTGCCATGTTTTCCACGAATTGCTGCTCTCCATGCCGGACGATCCACAGTCAATTCTTCATTTATATTTAAAAGCTTCAAATCAGCTTTCACGTTTTCCAACCATCGTTTCTTTGGACGACCAATGCACTTGCCATCCACTTTAAAAGACAGCATATGTTTCTGCCAACTACCGTCACTCATCCGACTGATGTGGCCGAACCATCTAAGCCTCCCGCGTCTTATTAACTTCTTCCAGAGATGTAATGCTGAGGAGAAATCTAAGATGTACCATTGGACATCTGTCTGAGAGTTTAGATGAACAAATCCACCTGACCATATAGTTATCATTTCTAACCAGTCTGTTTAGATCTACAACAGTCATAGGCCAGGTCTCACTCGCATGGAGTAGAACTCCTCTAACACCAGTAACAAACACACGGCCACGTGCCTTCAAGGAAATCCCTGTTTGTGAGGATTGGAAAAAGCTCTCGAAATTTAGACCAAGCAGATTTTATTCGAACAGTGATAACATCAGAACAACCACCAGAGTCTACAATGACATCTCCCAGATAACAGAATGTTGTAACACATTCAAGGTACACGCCATCAATATTGGTGCTGCAGACTGAGGAACAGGATTGGAACATTAAGGACAAACAAAATTTTCGACATGCCTCAAGCTCCCTACGATTTTAGAGCAACCTTTATGGACCCAGCGTTCACCTTGAATGCAAAAGATTGAGTTAGCTCCGACACCCTTCAGACATACACAACAGGGGTCCTTTCCAGATTTGACACGTTTATTTGTACCATAGTCACAAACCAAGATCTTTGTCTTCGCCATGTTCACTCGTAGACCTTTGAGCTCCAACTCCTTTTTCCAGGTAGGCAACTTTCTTAGCAGTTCATCAATACAATCAGCTGAAATCACTAGATCATCCGCATATAACAGTTCCCAGGGGAAACTGGTCTTAAACTCAAAAGATTGTGCTTCCATCACGATGATGAAGAGAAGTGACCTCAAAACAGACCCTTAGTGAACGCCCACACCAACAGGGAAAAAGTCACTATATTTACCATTGATCCTGACACAGGAACGAGGTGAGTAGTACATGGCTTGGACTGTAGATATTACCCATTCATCAATACCTAGTTTCCACATAGCCCACTATAAAACTTTTCTAGGAACACGATCAAACGCTTTTTCAAGATCGACGAAGGCAAAATAAAGCTTTTTTCGTTTTTCAATGTGTTTCTCTTGCAACTGACGGAGGATGAAGATTGCATCCGTAGTGCCCCTACCAGGCATAAAGCCAAATTGCATGT
>RDPX01000005.1:6846789-6860412 GCA_003991215.1 Morbakka virulenta
CAAATCCACCTGACCATATAGTTATCATTTCTAACCAGTCTGTTTAGATCTACAACAGTCATAGGCCAGGTCTCACTCGCATGGAGTAGAACTCCTCTAACACCAGTAACAAACACACGGCCACGTGCCTTCAAGGAAATCCCTGTTTGTGAGGATTGGAAAAAGCTCTCGAAATTTAGACCAAGCAGATTTTATTCGAACAGTGATAACATCAGAACAACCACCAGAGTCTACAATGACATCTCCCAGATAACAGAATGTTGTAACACATTCAAGGTACACGCCATCAATATTGGTGCTGCAGACTGAGGAACAGGATTGGAACATTAAGGACAAACAAAATTTTCGACATGCCTCAAGCTCCCTACGATTTTAGAGCAACCTTTATGGACCCAGCGTTCACCTTGAATGCAAAAGATTGAGTTAGCTCCGACACCCTTCAGACATACACAACAGGGGTCCTTTCCAGATTTGACACGTTTATTTGTACCATAGTCACAAACCAAGATCTTTGTCTTCGCCATGTTCACTCGTAGACCTTTGAGCTCCAACTCCTTTTTCCAGGTAGGCAACTTTCTTAGCAGTTCATCAATACAATCAGCTGAAATCACTAGATCATCCGCATATAACAGTTCCCAGGGGAAACTGGTCTTAAACTCAAAAGATTGTGCTTCCATCACGATGATGAAGAGAAGTGACCTCAAAACAGACCCTTAGTGAACGCCCACACCAACAGGGAAAAAGTCACTATATTTACTATTGATCCTGACACAGGAACGAGGTGAGTAGTACATGGCTTGGACTGTAGATATTACCCATTCATCAATACCTAGTTTCCACATAGCCCACTATAAAACTTTTCTAGGAACACGATCAAACGCTTTTTCAAGATCGACGAAGGCAAAATAAAGCTTTTTTCGTTTTTCAATGTGTTTCTCTTGCAACTGACGGAGGATGAAGATTGCATCCGTAGTGCCCCTACCAGGCATAAAGCCAAATTGCATATCATCAATTTTTATCTTGGACCTAATAATTTCCTCCAGCACCCTTTCCAAAATCTTTTGAACAACTTCAAGTAATTTTAAACCTCGATAGCTTCCACGCTCGAGAGCATCACCTTTTCCTTTGTAGAGATTTATGATAAAGGATTGACTCATCATCGGGAATCTTATGATCACGAATGATGCAATTGATGATTGGTAACAAAAGGAATAATGCAGTCACCAGCTGCTCTCAGCATTTCAACAACAATACCTGAGGATCCTGCAGCTTTGCCAGATTTCATACGATTAATTGCGGAAACAACAACATCATCAGGTATTCGAATAGGGGCACCTTCAACTGGACGAGTGTCAGAGAGACTAGCCACATCCCAGTCAAACTCAATATTTAGAAGCTTGTCATAATGCTTTTTCCAGGCTACCAGTTTAGCATCATCATCATAGGCAATGTTGCCATTGTCATCCTTAATACAAGTTTCACCAACAATATCTTGATTTTCACGTTTCAATTTGCGAGCTAATTTGAAGACATGATTAAGCTTTTCTTTTTCATGAAGGTTTTCGAACATCTGATCCGCAGCAGATTTCTTGGCAGTATACACAGCAAGTTTTGCTTTACGCTTGGCGACCAGATAAGGCTCCTTGGAATCGTCATTTTTCCACTTTTTCCAAAGTCTTCTTTTTTCTTTTATCGCGAGTTCAACTGTATTGTTTCACCACCAGGTCTATTTTCTTTTTAGCTTAGATTTTGACCAGCCACAGGTTTTGTCCATCGAGTTTAGAATAAAGGAACTTAAGTCTTTCCAAGCAGAGTCTACATCACACGTGTTAATCGGAGTAGTGAGAGTAGCTTCCTGGACAAGCGAGCGAAATTGACAGGATATTACAGGATCCTTTAACTTCCAGATCCGTCTGCGGGTAGGAATGGTTTTAGGTTTGACTATACCAGCCCGAAGTAGGATGTCTGAAACAAGCAATTTATACTGAGGGGTACATTCTTCACTATTTATCACTTTTGTGTCCTGAATGTGCTTCAGTTCATTTCTACATACAAGTATGTAATCAATCTGTGATTTGCACTCTCCTGAACTGTAAGTTATAAGTTTACTTTCCTCCTTGGCAAAGAAAGTATTGCAGACACAAAGGTTAGCGGCAGTACATAACTCAAGAATACGGGTACCTTCTGCATTTCTTAGGCCAAAACCTTTACCACCATGAACATTAGCAAACCCATCTACATTTACTCCAACATGACCATTAAGGTCGCCACAGACCAGTATAAATTCCTCATCGGGGACATTTGATAATGTAGCAAAGAATTTATCTTATTCACTATCAGGTAGGCCACTCTGAGGAGCATAGGCACTAAAAACACGAGCATACATCAAAAAGCGTTCTACATTGTTCGCATTTCTCAGGACAGACGTAAAGTTGTTATACGTCTGCTGGGATCTCTACTCTGATTTGTTAATGTTTATCGTTACAAAGCTTGCTTGAAAATACGTATTGATCCAAATCACATTCCACACCAATCAATTTTATCTGGCAATTATAGGGTCCCTTAATGCAATCAAAGGTAGTCTGGAAATCCAATTTCGAGCTCATCTTTTAGTACGACGTTGTTGCATGTACTTCTTGTTCAGTTCAACACAAAAAATTACATATTTTAACATTGAAAAATGAGGCAGTTACCTTGTTCCACCTGATGCGAAAACAGTTTCAATATGAATGACCTCATAGCATTGTAGAATTTATGTGCAAACTTATTTTTACCCGTGTCACATCATTATCACCCAGCTACGATATCTACTGCATATGCAAAATTAAACTTGAATTCATTTTCAAAAAATTAGGATATTTTCCTGTAGATCTCGCATCCTTTTTAGCATTTTGTTCACTCAGACCAAACCAGCAAACACTATTGTAGAAAATGATATCATTGCATTCAGACACTATAGATATTTCAATCCTCCATAGGTGAAAGCTTTCACAACTTTGTTCAAAAAGTGTTTTACGTGGGGCACTGACTTAAACTCTACTGGCTGTTAATATAGTGCAGTGGAATTACTTTACTGTCTGCATGAATACTACTCACAAAAACAATACAAAATCTAGTTAAATAATTAATAATTTAGTTTTTGTATCGTATTTACGCCAATAAAGCTAAAAACTCAGAAATGCCCGAAGCCAGGAAATTTCGTTTGTCACCAGGGCCAAAGGTCAATCACACTTAGGGGAAAGCGGTTGTGGGATTGATGGTTTTTGTGAATAAAGAAAATTTTTACTGTTT
The DNA here is from genome assembly GCA_003991215.1 of Morbakka virulenta. Classification (NCBI taxonomy): domain Eukaryota; kingdom Metazoa; phylum Cnidaria; class Cubozoa; order Carybdeida; family Carukiidae; genus Morbakka; species Morbakka virulenta. The sequence goes on from RDPX01000005.1 coordinate 6,850,081, forward strand.
TTATGGTTGTTGTTGTCATCGTCCTCTTGTTGAGATACACCCTGCTTGGGCACCTACAAAGAAGTGTCAACGAAAAGCCGGTCGTTAATCAATCTGATTTTTTCCCATGACGCTTTACTGGCAGTAACGATGTTATCATGCACAGATAGACCTCATAATCAGCAAAAGCATCCAGAAGGGCCTAAAAAAATGTTTACACCAGTTACAAATATTTTTCCAAATAAGGTTGAGGGTGTGTGTAACTACTAAGTAAATACCTTTTGAAGATTTGCTGGACACTCAATCATGGTTTTAAGGTGCAGGATTGGGTGGTAGTCTAGGTCACCCAGACCACGAACAGTCCAGTTGGGGAGTTGTGAAGTAGTTCAAATTCCTTGTTTCTGTATGAAGCTCACCCTCAAGAAATCTACAGGCTACTTTAGAAGGAATGTCAGATATCCTCCACAAAATTCACAGTAATTTCTAATTTCTAACGAAACAACTAATTTCTAGCTGGGCCGAACATTACGTTATTAGGCTAGGTTCAACCCTTTGAATTCTTTAGGTTACCACAAAATGATGCTAAAAAGTCGCGAGATAAAAGAACCTAATTTCGACAGGTGGAATTCATTAGCAATTTCGAAATCAAGGGAACATGATACTCCTGATTCGGTACCTATGGGTTGTAGAACAACTAATTTTTTAACGTGTGCCTTGATCAATCCTTTAATTGGCTTCATCATTCCCCATACTTTAAAAACATATACAAATGTAACAGACTGACATTCGCCATATTTATTTTCAAGCTAATCGACTACGTAGATTTTTAACACAAAGTAAAAAAAAAGGCTTACCGTAGCCATTGCTACATTAAAGAAGTCAGCTGTAAAATAAAATTAAAAATTACCAATTGCAACACAAATAATGTACAATACATAATTCCACATGCAATCAACATTAAGCTAACAAAAATTATCAAATATAGAATATAAAATTTTAAGCAGCTGAAACTAGTTTATAGCAGTTTATAGGGTGATTTTCTTCAGTTTTTTTATGATTAATATGATATTTTACGGACGATACTGTTGTGATTTGTTTAGAGGAACTGTGCCTTAATGGTTAGTGCAATTGCACTGTAATGAAGAGCTTTCGGGTTCGATCACCAAGCGACGGCAAAAAGACTCTTGATATTTACAAAGGAAAAAGCCATTGGCTGGCGTCAGGAAGGGCACCCGGCTACAAAATACCACACTGCCACAACAAAGTCCCTCTCAAGGGCATCGTCCGAGCCCAGTTACTGAGAGAAATGACCTTAAAAACAAAAACAAAAACAAAAAAATACCCAACTCATTGTGGTGTTTACTGCTGACTTTAAAGGAACATTTTAGTATGGTTGCGCCTTACGCACAGAAAATATCATTGCCTATCCTAAAACTACAAAAAAATATCCTTAATAGCAGTAGCATTAAGAGAGGGAACAGAAAGCACTTACCTCAAAAAGTATTCAAACACTACAGTATATTATATGAATTAATATCATTAGAACCAAAGGTGGAAATAATATTAATTGAGAGGAATTGGAATAATAAGAAAACACTAGTGAAAAATACAAGCTGCACTGATCTGGGTTCGAACTATTGCCGGCTTCTGGGTTCGAACTTTTACTGCTTTCGTAAGTAGCTGCACTTCCAAGTGAGCTATCGATGCTACGCTTTACGGCAGATCGTTTCTCCAACTTTATTCTTTTCTTTATGACCAATTTGGGTATCTAAAAGAGGTATATTTTTCGAACCTCCTTCGCTTGAACATCATAGTGAGTTATTACATTGGTGTGTTTCAAAAAACAAAAACAGATGATTTGTTATGGTTCGAATTTTTCTTCATAATACAAAATATATTTGCCTGTAAACAAAGTATTAAAGCTGAAAGCCTTTTTCTGTTATGACGTCACCAACCTAAATATCCGATTTTCATTTCTTGAGAGAGGGAAACTTCGATATCTAAGAAAAGCTATTACTTAACGTTAGGCAGGCCTCAACAAGAAATTCTTGAAAGAAACTATTCCAAATGCTCAATTAAAGCTCATTGCAAATCCACGACCAAACCAGGGTATGGTGGAAAATAGAAAGCTAAAGCAAAATTAGCCAAAGCTTCTCAAAATAACAACTCATAAACAAGGGTAAGGAAAAAGAATTAATTTACCATCTCTTTCATGATGTAAAACTAGTTCTTGTTCCTTCAGGCGTTTGATGATAGATAACATTAAGTCAGATGTATATATTCCTAGTTAAACAAGAGAAAAAATATGGATTCAACAAAAGACTTGTAAAAAGACTAAAAATGTTGTTGTTATCCAAGGTCTATTACCTTCTTTGAGTCATAAGAGCCAGGTCCTATATACATATTACAGTATACTAGCTACATAGATAAATAAAACACTTGTAAAAAGCCTAAAACACTGGAAAATGGGTGAATTGTCCCACACTTGTCCCCTTTTAATTGCTTCATTGTGCACCTGGTGTGTATTGCTTTCAAATTGATTAAAATCTTGGAGGTCTGGGCATGTACGGCTTAAGCGGGGTTAATATATTTGTTTTCAAACTTAATTCTGTTTTAAACTTTCTGTTTGTACCATTTAAAGCAGAAGAGATGAAAGCGGATAATAAAAAAAACACACTCATGCAACGTTTTTCGACGTTTTCCAGGGGATGGATAGCAGCTTTGTTTTATAGCATCAAGCCACAAGATACTTGTAACTATGGTTTTTATGATGATCACTTTTAATTTCTGTTGCGTTACTGCAACGGATTATTACACATTACTGGATAAAACGTTCAACGGTTATGGAAATTACACAAAATATACAGTTTCTATTTATTGAAATTAATCTTGAAGATCAAGTTGCCATAAGTATCTTTAGAGTTGGCGAATCTTGCTCAAAATCTGTCTGCTCTCCCTGCGCCCTTCGTATGTACAGAGAACAGATGCTGTTTCTTGTATGTAATGCTCGATTCATAGTCATTGTCTGTTTTGCATCCTAGTATTCTCTCCCTTACCTCTACCTTTGTTCCGTTAACAAATGGTATAGAGTATCTCAGAATAGATATAGCCCAAGAGTTTACAGGTTTAATAATGTTTCCACCATTTGGTCGAGGCTGCAAAACTTCTCTTGTCCGCTTCTTGTTTTCTTTATTTGCTCTTGTTCGACCTCGTCTGCTTCTAAGACACCTAGAAACTTGTGGGCACAATCCTGCTAATCCTTTGATCTCACTCTCATCAAATAGGATGATGTCATCCGATCTTGCTAACTTCCCCCTTCGTATCGCCATTACCGCATAATTCTTAATTCCAAAATCCATTTCCAAGTCATTAATAAATATATGCAATCTGTATCAATGACTCTAACCCTGTTTCACTCTTGGTATACAAGATCGTCCATAAACAACAGATTATTTCATTTCACTCCATTCTTGAACTCATAGGCATAAGGCACCTTTCTCACGATCATTGACATTGAAGTCAGGTAATACTGAAAACCCTTTTATTATCATTATGAATTGCTACTTTCTATTTATGCTATGCTTGATCGAGTTTGCTCTCAGGTCCTGTTCTTGAGTAGCCGGGACCAAATCTTTTATTTCCTTTTTCAAAAAGGAACAGGAGCTATATTATAGTAATATTTAGTGTTGAGTGGCTATCCTTTAAAAACACTTATTAAATAAATAAATAAATAAATAAATAAAAATATAAATAAATAAATAAGTTAGTAAATAATACAATAAATGAATAAAATAGATAAATAAATAAAATAAAATAATTCCTAAGCAATCTCTAGCAATCTCCTACAGCTACACTTGGTGTTTGTCGCACAAACTCCGCATGCAGGGCCTTTTCCTTCCAGTTTTTTATTTTCTCTTCCTGACTCCTCTTCTGGTAGTAAGTAGATGATTTTCTTCATCTAACACCATCTCTTTCAGAGAAGTTTGAAGCGTTCACTATGTGGTCTCTCTGAGATTGCCATGCAAGGACTTACCCTCCTTGCGTACACACTTTTCATTGCTGATCAACCCTTTTACTCCGTCCTTCCTCGGCAGGTACAGTCTTGCTACATTGTTTCTGGTGACCAAATATCCATTCATTGACAATACAGTATATTTCGGATAATCGCAATGCCTCGGTTGCACGGAAAAAATTGCAATTAACCGAAATTGCGTTTAACCGAAAATGCTCTTCCCTCTGATTTTGAACGGGCTGGGGACCGTCATAATGCTAATTGCACTATGGCCTCATTAAAAAGCATTTGTTTTTTGTCCTTTTATCGTTTTTAGTTTTTTTTGGTTTTTTTTCAATGCACTACATGTATTATAGATAAATTCGACTTGAAAAAGGATGTGAGCACAGTTTGCTTTCTGGACTCTGCTAAGTTCTGGTGAACAATGTCCTCCGCCTAGGAAGATATTAGCGCTCAGGACTTTGAAATTCCAAAGGATTTGTGGCTTTTGCACAATATTTACCTGAAATTTTGACCCGAGTTCGCCAGCAGGGCATTGCGATTAACCGAAATTTCCGAAATCACACTTGGAAAAAATTGCGATTATCAGGTTGAAATATATAGTGAAAAATCCGTTTCACAGGGAAGATTGCAATTAACCGAAAATTGCGTTTATCCGAATGGCGATTATCCGAAAATATACTGTATTTACCAAATTTTTCTAACCACAATAACCAATTCTTCCAATGTTCAATTCATATATCACCACTGTAACGTACTACACCAAGTCATGCGTTGATCCCATTCAGTTTGGGTCTGCACAGTCTTACTACTCTCTCCAAGTACTCTATGTTACCGTCCCTTTCATCTTGGTGATAAAAGTCTTACCAACGGCAGAATGCCAAGGTATTCATCGCCTTGCTCTTCAACTGTCCTGACATGCTGACTGTCCAGTATTACTGTTACAGTTTCTCTGTGTCAATCTGTCTTTCTCTTCTCATTTCTAGGGCAGCACAGTTTGCAGCCCAAACGACAACCTGATGTATTGCGAAACAATTCTTACCACTCGTACAAGAGAGTGGGTGGCCTTTGATTGCTCCATACAATTTCTGATTGCCCGTGGCCAATAGATCGTTGACATGCTTTATGTCCTCTGCAACATTCAACCCAGCTCTTATCACTAAGGTCAGTGATAGATTGATTAGAACAAACAGCAAGAGTAATAAGGAGTCTCCTTGGAAAATTCTTCTTCTGATATCCATTTGATCTGCTCCCTAAGCTGTTAAAACTGTTTTTCATTTTTCCAAGCGGATGTAAATTACAGTAATGATGATCTTGGCTCCCCGTCTCCATGTATTTCAGTATCCATGAATGTAGCACCATGCCCAATGCTTTTTTGTAGTCTCTCCAGATAATTTAGAAGTTTGTCATCCTTCCCCGGCAATTCTAACGTTTGGCTTCGTCTTCAATCAACTGATCTTTCGTTCCTGGTGATCCCATTCTGCAACCAGCTGCACTAGCAGTCCATTCCTCTTCAAATGCTAATACAGCTGCTCTTCCATAATTCTAGTCGATACCTTCGACTTTACGGGCAGGCAGGTGAAAATGCGGTAGTTGCTAGCTTACGTGTCCTTGATTGGACCCTTCCAAATAAGTACTCTTCTTCCTTTGACCATCCATTCTGGCATATTTTCTTGTTACACAATATCTTGCAAGTGTAATTGCAATTTGGGGTGTAATCGGGGTAGTTTCTAAAACCAGTAACCTTAAACTAAGTCAAATCCAAATGCCCTCCAATTTGCCATCATACTCACTCCAATCCTAATATCCTCCACAGTGATGTTGATACCCTGTTGCATCTCGATTGTACTGAATTCTTGCTTAACTTTCTATAGCCATGACGCCCGCTTATTCTGACTGACCTCTTCTGACTATACCTTTCTCCAATAGGTGCTTGTTACAGTTGCATCACGTTGTTCTGCCCCTTCACTTTCATTTTCATCCATTGCTTCATAAAAAACTTTCTGTTTAGTTCGGAACTGTTGATTTGGTTGAAATCGTCTTCAATTAGAATTTAGTCCCTGCATTCTTCGTATTGTTTGTTTATTGGATCTTCTTGTAACATCATGATCAGTCTCTTAATGCTCATTTTTTACCCTTAAGACCTATTTCCTCTTGTTCCGTAGTCTCTGGCCACTTATTGATAGTAATCTGGGTTACTTGATAAGCTAATCTCTGCTTACTAATTTCTTTTAAACCTTCGTTGGTGTTTCGAACTATCTCCAGGTCTAGCATTCGTTTCATATATCCTTGTCTTTCATGTTTGCTCCTAATTTAACATTCAGTCAACCATCTGTTGTCCTCCTTCAAACATCCTTTTCTCTTCTGCCGCTGTTCCGCAGTAGCATGATGGCGAACGGGCCTGTTTTACTTATCCACAGGACACCTGCCGGTCGGGAAACTTTCATTCAAAGCTCCAGTATTGTTGAAGTCGTTAGGGTTAAATTCAATATTTGACATTCTTTCATTAGTTGAAGTGTATTTTAAGGTTTCGCCAACCAGTAATTTTATATGATCGCCATTTCCTTTGGCTGAAATATAACAATGATCCCAGTTTATCTTATTAAAGCTTTACAATATTTATATTTGCGGTTATGCAATGATATTCTTGTCTTGCCAAAATACGTTTCAAAGATGTACTTTGTTGTTAAATGAATGGCTAAGATATTCTTGATATAAAACACCGAAGAAACTATACTATGGTAATGGCACATGATAGATGGTTACACAGACAGCTTCTCCAAAATTGTAAGTACTCTTGTCAATCAAATACTCAGATAATGTTCTCCACGCTTATACTAGATTGGTATAAACCAAAGCATTAGGGAGATACACTACATATCCGTTAATTCGAAAATCCCTTAATTCGAACTTGTACTATTTCAAACAAAATTTCAATTCCCTAACATTTAACTTGGGAATTTTCTATGCTTCCTGCTGTTTCATGGAAACTCTGATAACTCGAGAGCCTCATGGTTAAAAAAACTATCGGCTAATTACACCCTCTATAGATATCGGAAACGTATGTGTGAATCGTGACAAACGCATTTACTTCGCAAGATACAAGTCCAACTTCGACGAGAACAAAAACAAGTCAGACCTTAATTAACTCATAAATGAGTATGTAAGCTAGGAAAATGTACAAATTTAAACAGTGAAACAAGAAAACGAGCTTCATAACGAAAAATGAAATTGCAAAAAAACTTTTCTCAAGAAAGTCTTCTCACACCTGAAAGGTCTCCCCAAAAACCTGGGGGTTATAAACAAAAATATTAATAATATTTTTTTTAAATCCTAAGCTTTTACTGCAATATTTTAACATTTCAAGCTCTCTTCTAATATCTCCAGTATGAAGCAAAGCACTTATACAGACCGATCTTTGCGGGTAATCGCACGTTATGCTTTGTTTTAACATTTCGTTAACACTGTATGTCACTAATTTTAAGGTTCAATATTTTTCGTTTCAGCCCGAAAATACCCACAATTTTGGCTGTATATGACGTATCATACACTTTTCTGAATTTAAATAATTGACAGTATAGTATTGGTTTCCTCCTGGTGAATTTTTTGTTTTGTCACCTTTTTTTCGGTAACATCAAATGTCACAGCAACTTTCGTTATGCCAACGTTTGTTCCTGAAACATGCTCGTGCGTGATTTCAGCCTTTTTAAAAATATATCAATGCTTGCATGATGTTTTCGCCGGAAGGTATTGGTCAACGAAGGAGTCCATCTGTTTGAGTGAAACATCTGAGTTTTCTTTTTTTAGAATAAGAGGGTAACTTTTTCCAAGGTAGCTTTAAAGAAAACCCATCTATCGTGTGCTGATACTGCTGACAGACAGGAGTCTCGAATGTTGGGCACACTAAGGCAGAATGTCCTTGATAATCATATGGCTGTTGCAGGAGGGTATCTTAAGTGGCTTACAGTTCAAAATCTCTTCATAAAATATGGATTCACCTTAAAAAAAGGGATGGAAGGGGGGGGGGGAGTGAGTGAAAACCGACCGTTGTTGAATGGTTTTGTTTGTTTATCGGCCTTTTAATCACTCAACAAACAAAACTTAATTAGTATTAGAATAATGACGAACTTCCAAGACAGTTCAAGAGCCTGATATATCTAATCAAAGGCAATCAAAATGAGTCAAAGCTGAAAATATCCAAATTAAATTTTCATCATCCCGTCGAGTTGGTTCTCCAAAACATGGCGGCACTTCGCATTTTTAAGTGATGAAGGTTCGGGGTCAATACTTTTGCCAAAACATTTACAAAAACAAAACAAAACTTTAATAATAAAAAGGGCTTTGTAGTAAGTTAGAAATACAAAAAAATATTGGAAAAGTTAACTTACCTCTACTTGAAAAAATTTTCAAAACAAAGAGATAACTACCGAGTGAGGGTTCTGATAAAATAAAAGTACAGGTCAATTCAAAATAAAAACATAATCAAACATAATCTTGTGAAAGAAACAAATTTTCTTATAACCTGATTTAAAAAGAGACCGATTTATAAAAATAGATAAAAAGTTTATTCCTCATTGTTATCATTTCTCAAATAAACTACTAGAATTCTGTAGATTCCTCTTATTTCAGTGTTTTGAAGCTCAGACACAATTAGAATTGTGTCGGAGGCTAGTACTTTCTAATCACTTACACCCAAAATATATATTTTAGCTGTAACTGATTAAAAACTACTTGTTTGCTTTTCGTGCTTTTCGCACTAATCACAATTGGGTTTTTTTATGTCAAATAAAAATAAACTCACTATGAACACCTTGTTCAGCATTTTTCACCTTGTAATAAAAATAATTCTAAAATTATTTTCTTCCGAAGGAAATGGATTGACTTTTGTCTCAATTCTTCACCAGTTTATTTTGTCATTGAAAATGAGCGGTGTGATCATAGTGACTACGACTTTTACTCAAGTTAATAAAGGTTTCTATCGTAAATCCGCTACGGTCACAAACAGTCTGTACACTTGATATAACAACGGGTCCTATGCTCAGCTCTTGACAGACTAAATCGACGTCCATTAAGCACAACTATGTTGTATTTTTAAAAATTTATCATTTTTCAAAGTAGGAACATGTAATGGTGTTTATCGTAAGAATTGGCTGGGTTTTAAAGCATTTAAAAATTGTTATACTGACCGCCCCATTAGCTAGCTGTTCCACTGATCAGTCACCTGGTCAATTAACTGTGTCAATGAGTGACTGCTCGATCGCCTTACAATTTACTGACTCAGCCAATCAATTGAATGGTTAGGCGGATGTTTGATGATTGGATGCCTAATTCATTAAACCACTGACACTATGGGTGGTAAATTGGATCAATGATAGACTATTTTCTTTCCTGACTGAGTTCCTTTAGTATCTGACTGTTTGAACGAATACATGGCTTGTTGGTTGATTGACTGATGAATGACTGATTAATGGATTGGTCGACTCTACGTACTTGACTTACTTGACTTAATTTCCATGGGCGCCTGGATGCCCGTTGGTCTCGTTGACTCTCCCCCTTAGCTGTCGCCATTGTCTCCTGTTTTGATCTTTTCTCATGGCAGCAGATAGACTGGTGCTGGTCGGTGCAGTGATGTCGTCAGTCCATGTTCTGACTGGTCTGCCACGCTTGTTTTTCCCGTCAACAATGCTAAACACAGGCGTCCTAATCAGGCATTTATCAACCAAATGGCAGATGTGTCCGAAGAGGCCAAGCTTTCTTGACTTTATTGTCTGCTTCAGGCGATCGCCTCTAGGTATTTGATGCAGAACTGCGTCAATTGTGATTTGGTCGAACCATCTGATACTCAGCAGAGGTCTATAGCAGCGAAGTTCAAAGGCCTCAAGGCTGCACCAGTCTTCAGCTCGAAGAGTCCAAGTTTCGCATTCATAGAGTAAAATGCTAAATACGCAAGAGCGAAAGGCTGTCATTTTAGTTCTAATTGCTATGTCTTTTATGCTTTAGATTTTGCCGATTGCACGGAGCGCGCCATAAGCGGGAGTGTTTTCACTTCTAATTTCTGTAGTGCTCTTGCGATGAGTTGTGACTCGACTCCTGAGGTAGTCAAACTTCCTGACTCTCTCAATCACTTCCTCATTAAGTAAGATCTGTTCATCACCTTCCCCAGAGATGCCTAAAGCCATTTCCTTCGTTTTGGCAACATTGACCTCAGGTCCGTAGGCTTTTGCTTCCTTACTGACTTGGTCGTGACTCCTTTGATGAGCTTCAGCAAAAGGTTCGATGAGATCGATGTCGTCAGCTTAGTTCAACTTGATGACTCTCCATCCGTGGATTGATCCTCCTTT
>RDPX01000005.1:6872343-6884770 GCA_003991215.1 Morbakka virulenta
AACCAAGGCCCAAGCCAGAGATGTCATCCTTCAGAACATCGTGCCATGTCTTTCTTGGTCGCCCAGGTCGCCGACGTCCATCCACAGAAAAGTCTACTGCCTGCTTGATTGTGCCACTAGTTCGCTGGACATGGCCGTACCAGCGTAGACGCCTTTCCCTCATAGTGTGCATTATGTCGACTAATCCTAGCTTGGACAGCAATTGGCTTGAAGGGATTGTCTGCACCTGGTCATGCCTGATACTACAGATTCGCCTAATCATTGCCCTATCATAACGTCATGTCATAAAAGTAATGTAGTCAACATTAATGCTACAAAATACCAACATTTAAAGATGCTCTCATAAATCATACAGAAACTAAACATTCTAACAGAAAAGTTCACTTTGGCAATGTTATACATTCTCTGATACCAGGTATCGAAGAAGTAGATTCCGGTTGGTCATCCCGTTGGTCAAGTTATATTTACTGTGTTAAAGGTATGGTAAAATACCTTTAACCAAGAACCCCCGCAATACTCCACTGGCAGTAAATCTACTAGAGCAAAGATACGCTGCACTTCATTCACATGGTTTTGTACTCACTACTTGCCCATTTTGAGGCATCATTTACCACTAGGTCCCCTTCGTTTTCATAGCAGATTCGAGACGTCCATGATACATTGACAAAAACCGGAGAGCTAGACTTGCTTTACCTCTCTTAGCGAGATAGAAAAACGTGTTTGTATATGGCTGTATTTGACCGCGAAAAACACGTCTCTCTGTTAGCCCTGCAGAACAGTAGAGGGCGCTTATATAGCAGAATTTATGTAAAATATAGCGTACAAAACAGTGAAGCTGCCCTCTGTATACTTGAAATTAAAGGTGAATACAAAAACTACTACTACTGCAAACGGCTCACGGAGAAACGCTTTCCTGTTTTACGCCTGTTGATATAAAAAAACCCAAAACTGGAGCTCTTACCCTGATAGCCTTTCTCTAACATTGCTTCGTAGAAATCAAATGCCCGTTCCCTCTGTTTGAACTTAAATGTGAGAAAAAATAACCAAACTTCATTTATTTAATTGCAAGTTTTTATGCCACTAACTTAATGTTTAAAAACTAAATAAAAGAAACCTTACAAAATATAATGGTCCAAATTTCTGCCCTTCCCGTGCATACACTTACTCCAGTTTTTAAAAGCTCGTTTCTTGCAACAAATATGAAGAAAGTTGCTGCTCTATTTCATGTACATAAGCAGGCACAAATACCAGTTTTATCATACTACTCTGGCAACGCAGAATTTAACAGTACAACAGTAAAGAACTCGATCTAACATATTAACATTATACTCCAAGCGCATAATCCAAATCAAAAATTTTGATAAGTGATTAAGAGCAATTGCTAAATATCCATCAGTTTTATCGTTAAATTTGAATGAGAAAACTAAAATGAAAAAACAGCACTCCATCCAATATTTGAACTACATATTCAAAAAGAAATGACTCCCATTTGAGTTACGGCTTTTCGGTTGCCATTCGCATAGACCCATACCAAATTGACAAGTAGAAACTGAGCTACACTCGTGATGAAAATAATGGAAGGTTCAACGGTAGTATAAAATTTTCTGTAATAAGCTGTTAAAACAGCTGATGATCATGTACAAATAAAATCTGCCTAAAAAGCAGAGGTGAGGGCAATAGGCTTAAGATTGACCTACGCTTTTAAGTGGAAGAGCAAAAGTAGCCCTGATGACTGTGTCAAGTCTTTTGTTAGCAATAGGGCAGTTTTGATTGGTGAAAAACGATAGCATTTGGAAAGTGACCTGCCTATATGATTTATGTGGAAACCGAGGGAACTTCGGATAGTCCGCTTTATACCATGTATGTGTGACCTTGCTCTACAGATTACCTTACACTGCTTACACTTAAAGTTTTCCTCGTGAAGCTTGTTTTGAAGAATGCCAATCAAAATGCTTTCACTCAAAAGAAAGGTGAATATATGAGCGATATTCATGTTTTGAACCAAAAATCGAATAGCTAACCAATATTAAAGGATCGTATGTATAGTCAATTCTTTAAAAAAAGGTTGAAATGCAACCACTAAAGTTAAACTTCTCATTTTGTACCCCCCAAAATAATTTTTAAATCACCTTCAGTAAACCAAGAATTAAAGCTTCATATGTGTCACCATTTTTCTCTTCCATCTGAGAAAACATCATTTCGGCATAGTTATCATGTCTGAAGAAAAAAGACAAATACTGAAGCGATGTCTGTTGAAAAAACTAAATGGACTGAAATCTGTTTCATATTTATGCTAAATCGATTCTATTAGGGACGGCTTAGGGGACAAAACGGTTTTACACTAGCTCCTGTTTCAATTTCTCAAACAGATAACCTTTAGAATTTCACAAATAGCAATGCAGTCTTCCTCGTGTGCAGGATTATTCAAACGGGTTTTGTACAAATCTGGTTGTACAAACAGATCCTGTGTATTGTTAGCTACTGCCTGTAAATACATTACATACTATATATTGTAAATATACTAGTAGTGTAGAAAAGCAATTTGTGTTATCTTACTACAGCTCCCATTGGTGACTTCAGCTGGAATATTACAATATCGCTTGTGAATAATTTTACAACAAAAAAATACAAGGGCAACAAAAAAACCTAAAAAATTTCAAGGTCACAAAATCAAAAAATAATATTAAAAAGTACAACAAAAAATTTAACAGAATCAAGAAAAAACAAAACAAAATAAGTACATCAAAGGAAACAGCCTTCCATCTCCCTTGCTCATGGTTTATGTAATTGTTTATTGTGTTGCGTTTGCCCAATGGCGTCTCCTTTTCTCCTCTCTGTTTAGAGGATCGACTGGCTGCCGTTATTATGTGATTTTTTGAGAATCCATTGAGCCTCTCCTGTCTGCTATTCTTTACCAGACGCAAGGGAAAGATCAGGTATATCTATATTGTGTACCGTACACGATGACAAATGATGTCATATTTTTAATTATGGTTTGTTAATTTAATTGTTATTACTCTATTTTTTGCTTTAACGTCTTTTCCCAATTTCCTGAGTTTAGTTTCCCCCTATTCTGAGAGACTTTATAGGGCCAGTAAAGAATTTATTTGATGCGGGATGCCTTCCCACATCCCTTGGCTGCGTCCCTGGAGGTACCGCGCCCAATTCGTTTCTCCTTTATAAGTGACATACTACGTGTGTGTACATGTTTTTGGCTATAGAATTGTGGGAGGGAAAAAACAATAAATAAAAAGGCTTAAAAAGTAAAAAGAAAAACGTCAAATATGAAAAGTAACCCTCTGCGCAGAAGTGGGTTTCAGCCTTGCTTTAGCTGAAAAACGAGAAAGAAAAGCAAAAGCCTGTTGTCAGAGCGGATCCTTTAAGGCAGTTTCCCAACCTTCTCATAACTGTAATGGTTTCCCATTTTTGTCCATGGTTACGGTCAAAATCCTATATATATTGTATTAAACCAAGTCAACCCCCATTTTGTGTAGTCTCCGAGTGCATGAATGCATGTACACTATCTCACATTTACCTAAAATGTCAGAGCTCCCAACAATTCAAAATTCAAAATTCTACGATTTAAAATATGGAAATAACTTTATCTTTTCCATCCATCAAAGTGGGTGAGATAGAAAGAAAATGATGATCAGATAAACATTATAAGTGTCTCGACTCACCTCCACTTGGATTCTCCAACGTATTTTTCGGAAGTCACTTTTTCAGTCTTCCCACCTTGCTGTTTAATAAAAAATAACCAATTCATAGTATTTTGTGGGAACCCCCCCCCCCCCAAATCTGTGCGAATCTACACTCAAATTTTTTCCTTGAAAAATCAAAGTAACGTCATATGTAAATTGTACTTTCCACATAATACATACACATCACAGAATTAAAGATGGGCAAATTTGGGTTTAGGCATAAGAAACTGGGGTGGAATGGCATGCGTCATATTCAGAAAAAATATTAAACTTTCGCATTTTACAGCCCAATTTCATACCTAACTATTTATTCGCTATTTACTAGTGCCTGCGAAATATGGTACTAACGAAAAATGTAAGTAATACTTTAGGAAAACCGTGTGTTAAATGATAATATTCTAAACTTGGAAAACGAGAGAAAGCTGATAAAAGAATATAGACAGCCTGGTTACATTTCAAGAATATGTTGCCTGAAAATGAGGAAATAAGAAACTTGCATTTAAAGAAAAAAAAGAAAAAACTGTAGTGCAGAAAAGCTGAAGTTATCTTATTTACCTAGTCTCGTTTGACAGGTGAATATAAACGAGACTGAGATGCTAATACGAACAACAGCCTGATATGTAAAGACCCACGATTACCGCCTTCAAGGTTGAATAAGCTACCCCAAAAGCAATCTTATATATTTGATATAAATTAGAAGTAAATTTTTAAGATGTTGTTTTGATGATTACGTAATAGATGCTGTGTCTATTCAAATCGAATACAACCTAATTTAACCCTGATATTGCCGTTATGTTGTAATTTTATTCGGCTGATACCCCCACCATATTGTCTGACTTAGGACAATGGCCTACACTTTTGATATTTGTCTAGTGCTCCCGTATCCTCGCTTCCAGATGAGTATGCCCAAGTCCAGACGTTCATTTCTATATTAACCAAATATTGCTGTTCATATATATGTTGAAGCAAACTTAAGGCTACCTCTACCACAGTACAATGTTTACTTTATTAGAACTTCAAAACACTTTGATGCTGCTGTCTGCAAGACATTTAGAGAAGGCGTATGCCAAAGATAAAAATGTCAAAAGCAGTATTGTAAGACTTTTTTTAATAACATAAAGTCAAAGTAAAAGTTTCGTCAATTTGGTTCGATATTTCAAAATTTCATTATAGACTTTCAAACGTAATAGCAAGAAGCAGGTAAAATCGCCAGACTTCCCGTTCTCTTGTTTAATTTCCTCCCCACAATGTCAAGTCCAAGGCTTTCCATCTGTAACCTTCAATAATTCTACTTATATCAACAAGATGAGTTTAGACAAGTTAGAAGCCTTTTTGATGGAAATACTGATCCAAATTGTGAAATGGGTCTGCAGTCAAAATACAGCCCCTGCAGGAGATAAGAACATCAAGTAAAATTATGATACTGGTATTCTATGAATAACTAAAAGCACTCCGATCCCAATAAGTAAAACATAGAGCGAACAGTTTGTGGGTGTCAACACAAAATGTTGGCCTAAACAGTGTTGTTTGCAAAAGCTTAAAGCCCGAGAATCGAGTTCAAATTTCGACGCCATTGAATACCTCTATCTAACAGTAAGACGCAAAACACATATTAGGACTGTTTTGATAGCATTAAATTAGCAAGAGTTTCAACAATCAAAGTCTGAGTCAACAGGCCTGCTGATATTAAGAACGTACAGGTACAGGTAAAGCTAGGTCCGTGGTCACCTGTCCTATTCATACCCTCGTTTACCCTTCACGTCTTCTTTTAACTTACCCAACTGTATTTAACACCCCCTTCTGTTTATAGCCTTTTAACAGAATCCTGGACAAACTTCCAGTTGATCTTGATTCTTTTAATTACCAATACGTTCAAATATACCAAATAGCTGTAAATCCCTTTACAAAAAATATTGAGCAAATATTGAGTTCTTTCTTTAAACCAAAAACTTTTTCTTTGATTATCCTTAACGTTAAGTTGATATTTATGGCTCACATTAACCATGCATCACAAGTGTTAGGATAACAAATCACCAATCCGTTCTTTCCCAGTTGGTTTTTATCTCATTTAAGTTCTCTAACAATGTTTTTTGCTTAGGTTTATTTGATACAGACTCAGACCAACTAAAACTTAAACTAAATTATACAAATAACTTCCCGAGTACCCCTTCTGTCTGTTAAAGCAACAGGAAAGAAAGTGTGAAGCATATAAAACGAGCTACAACAAAATCACCACATAGCAATGGGTATTTAGAAATAAACGCTGCGTCACGATAATAAACAGCCAAATGCAAATTTTCTTGTCTTCAAGCCAAGCAAAGTTTTAAAAACCGTCATTTCCTTCAAGCCATTGGGCTCTCTCACTACCACAGGATACCGTCAAGGCAGGATCACGAATGGCGGGAAAGCCAACTAAATTAGCCTTTTAACAATTGCTCGTCACCAACAAGCCTCCCAAGCTTCTAAATCTGTATTGCTTTCTAATCATATTGAGCCTAATATGACTGCAGACCGATACTACTTGACATTTAATTACTTTTATCAGGAGTTTGGGGCCAAATTTACGGAATACTCCTTAATCATAATTAACGCAGCACATTTACGATAACCTTCAATGTCATACTAATCATCACTATCTTCTGCAGTAAATAGATCAAGCTGTTCCCATAAAACTCAAGCTTCTCTTTATTGTATCGTTGTATTGTATCGTATATTGTATTGTTCTCCAGTCGGGCAACCATTACACCTAAAAACAAGTTTCACTGATTGACAACTAAAATTCAATTTTTGTCGTAACGGTCCCCTGTGATCGAATTAGTTTTGGATGTTGCAAAAAATACTACACAGTTAACGTATGCTAGGATCCCAACAGAAGCATTTTTTTCTGGGTTTCACTATGTATTCAGGCGAGGAATACATTAGTTGAAGTTGCATTTTATCCCACACAGTACAGTAACAACCCCAAGGATACCGCTTCTTTCTAATAATTCGAAATTTTCCGTGAAAAGAACTCTTGAAATAAGGTACTTACATCTGGTTGATCACCTTCTTCTTCATCGCTACTACTGGAATCACTCTCATTGCTACTACTGCTGCTACTACTGTCGTTATCTGATCCTTCTAAATCAATCTCTTTGCCTTCCATGTTCTATGTATAAAACAAAAAAACCCAAGTATATAATAAGAAATTGGTCGCACAAAGTTGATTAATACAACCGACAAAAATGACCAAAATTCGTGCTTTATTTCAAAATAATGGAGCAGAGCGAAAAATAATTGAAAGAAAACAAATCTTTCAGATAACAGTAAAAAAGAAACAAAACCCCTATATAACAAAATAGCTAATGGTGAAGAAATGATTGTAGGTTGAGTCAATAAAAACAAAAAAAACGGAGAAAGTGAAAGCAATGTCAAACATGTAAAACGGCAACAGCAAAGAAATTAAAAAAACAAAAAAACAAAAAGAAATTACGAAAAAAATGAAAATGAAAATGAACTTAAGAGGAACACAAAAATGCAAAAGAAAGACCGGGAATTTACTCCTTTCACTTCATTGCGCTGAAAAGTCGGGTGTTGATCTTAGTAGAGCATTCTACATACAAAACGAATACTGCAAATTTGAATGCTGTACTACATATTGCAGCAGCAAAAAATGGAAAGGCCAAAAACATAGGTGGGTACTCAAGATTAAAGGGCTTGGGAAAACAACAGCCTGATAAAACAGGGGTAAAAGAGAGTAAAACAGAAAAGGTAAAACATCAGGTAAAACAGAGGTAAACAATAGCTTGGGAGCGAAAAACAAAACAAAACGAAACAAGATGAAACAGGTGACGGGGAAGAAAGCGAGAAACAAGAAACGATTGAAGAAGGGTAGGGGGATTAGCGGCTCAAATTGTGTTGCCTAATTCCACACTTAAGTAGTAATAGTTTTGCGTAGTATCATTAAAACCTTAAAAGTCACTTTGAACTAAGGAGCTGAAATGAATGAAAAAAACAAAATTAATATACGTACATATGAATCTAGTTTATAACAAATCACTACGAAATTGTTAAAAATAAACTTCCAAAATGATCGCTACAAACAGAAAATCGGTGACTAACCTGCAGGTGCGCAGTTATGACGTCCCAAAATGAGATAAGCTAACCCCTTTAATTACTGAAACGTATTTTGCTATATTAATAAAATTACCAGTTTGTCTTTGGGAAGCTCTAAACAAATATGGTAAATTTTATCTGCATGAATTGACACCTCCGGATTCTAAATTAATTAACCTGGGTAGCCTTTTTGTGCTTGTACGTGTCAGATAGAAAGAGTGTAAATGTGTTTGTTTGTGTGTGTGTGTGTCTCTGTGTGTGTGTATCTGTGTGTGTTTGTGTGTGTATGTGTGTGTACCTGTGTGTTATGTAGAGTATTAACGTCTGTTGTAGTGGTCGAATTGACCTTGGTGAAACGGTGTAGGCTGTTGGTATATCTATCTGCCAACACTTTACTGAACGAGTGGCTCATTTACATATACTGACATCTCACAATAACTCGTTTCTATGTTTAACATATCAACAAGATATGATTTTTTATGCCAAAGGACACCCTTCGCAAATAGAAAACAAATGGATTCAATCCCAGCGGCGTGGAGGGGCTCATATAGGCACTGTAAAAGTTAGTTTCGTCCCAACAGACCTAAATCAGATTTATAGCGTGAAAAAAAGAATTGACAGCAAACAGTTATTTGTTCCTGTCAATATGTTTTATTTCCGGCCTACATAAGCTACATATATAAAATATATAAGTAGACTTCTCACCATCACAATATCATTCCCGACTCCATAAAATCCAACAAGATCAAGCATTTTATTCAGGGTCAAAAGTGACAGTTGTTTACCTGAAAAATAAGAGAAAAAATAGCGCACAAAATTGAACACGTGTAATTCGATAGACTATACATGGAAACGAATTTTTATTATTATTATCAATATTAATATTATTATTATTATCATTATTATTATTATTATCTACATGATATTACTATTACTATTACTATTATTACTATCACTATTAGTATTACTATCATTATTTTGTATGCGCTTGGCAAGTTCTTGTTTCAAAGTACTTTCATTATTGCAAATAGCTTTAGAATGCTTTTCATAAATATTAGCTGTTCCTAGCATTGCACTGGTTTTTATTGTTATTATTGTTTTATTATTATTATTATTATTATTATTATTATTATTATTGAAAAATTCTTTAGAATTGCTATTTTAAAATCCAACACCGAGTCACTACCAGTGACCTAGGGTGAGGGAAGTTGGGTAACAAAAACTTTTACGGTGAACAAGAAGGGTGTCATTCAAACCGGTACAAAAATAAAAACATAATAACAATCATTTTCTGACAAAACCACAAACATCAATTCGCAACAAATAAATGGAGAGGGCTTTCATAAGAAGATGGGCAGTGCCATTCAAAACAATTTTTTGCACTTCCTGTAATGAGGGTTCACCCGGTATTTGCTTCAGGAAGGTGTCAGTTCCTTTCTTAATAAGACCTAATGCTCCAACAATCACTGGTATTGTCTTTGTCCTCAGATGCCACATTTTACCTATCTCAATCTCTAGATCTTTANTGCCGTCTCCTTCATTTATACCTAAGTATTTATAGGTTCCCTCTTGTTCTAGTTCTTTTATCACAGTACCTTCATCTAAATCAATATTTTGAGTCTTATCCAGTTTCCCTCTCTTAAAAGTGGCTTTCGCACACTTATCGAGACCGAACTCCATTCCTATATCATCACTGAATGCTTTAACCGTTTTTAAGAGTCCTTCGAGTTCACCATCATCCTTAGCATACAGTTTCAGGTCATCCATGTAAAACAAATGATTAATCTTTCGTTCCATGATCTTGTACCCATAGCCTGTATCATTAAGGAGCTTAGAAAGTGGAAAAAGAGCCATGCAAAATAAAAGAGGTGAAAGAGAATCACCCTGAAAGATTCCACATTTTATTCTCATACAATTCGAAAATAATGTACCATTTGCATGGGTAAGAGTAAAATTAGTTTCCCATAAGGTCATACTAGTTCGTAGAAAATTAATAAGTGTAGGGGAAACTTTATACATGTCCAATGTTTTTAAAATCCAAGAATGCGGAACACTGTCGAATGCCTTCTCGTAGTCAATCCACGCAGTGCTTAAATTTCGTTTTTAAGAGTGGGTATTTTCTAGGATCATTTTGTTTATCAAGAGCTGATCTTTACATCCATAAGAACCTCTTTTACAGCCTTTCTGTTCAGTAGGGAAAATATTTTGTTCATCCATGTGAATGTAAGTCCTCTCAGTTAGTATCGATGTCAGCAGTTTATACGATTTAGACAGACAGGTGATCGGCCGATAGTTTTTAGGGTTGCCAGTCTCACCACTTTTTCGTAACAGATACGTTGTCCCAAATCAGAACCACTTGGGTATTGATTCGGGTTCTAGAAGAAGTTTAGTAAAGTTAGCTGCCATTCTACTATGGGCTGAAGAAAGAGTATCAAGCCAAAAATTCGGTATTTTGTCAATTCCAGGGGACTTCCACTTGTGAGACTTAGATAAAGCTGTTTTAATTTCATTTGTACTAATGTCTTCCCAATGTTGCTCCAGGATATCCTTGGTGCTATCCGCCAAATCTCCTAACCACTCGGCACTTTCATTGTAACCTTTCTCGTTACCCCAGATCTTATTCCAAAACTCCCNAGATAAAGCTGTTTTAATTTCATTGGTACTAATGTCTTCCCAATGTTGCTCCAGGATATCCTTGGTGCTATCCGCCAAATCTCCTAACCACTCGGCACTTTCATTGTAACCTTTCTCGTTACCCCAGATCTTATTCCAAAACTCCCTAACTTGTTCTTCAGACGGCACTTCCTCTACCGATATTACATCTTTCATAATTTCACGGAAAAACTTTTTAGTATCTGTTTCAAAGATTCTATTTTGCCTGTAGAATTTCTGGCGTTTGTCAAATCTGTGGAGTCTTTGAGCCTTCACCTGTAGCTTCTGTTTTAATTCTTCCTTTAAGCTTGGCAATTGATTTCTACTTTTGATGTCATATTTCCTTAAAACGTTTCTAGCTTTACCTGATCTTAATTCCTCATTTTTCTGCAATTCGTCTAAAAGGGATATCTCTCGCCTGAATCTTTCAATTTCCCTTTCAATCTTAATTTGCCATTTTGGCCAACTCGTTTTCCTTACACTTTTCCTTTTCTTGACCTTGACACCACATTTTTCTTGGATAACCTTGCCTGTAGCATACATCAATTCGTTCAACTCTGTTAAATTAGGATCAATTTCATTAAAAATCGATTCCAATGTTACGTTACAAAGATTAAAGATATTACGAAACTTTTGGGGATGTCTAATTTTGAGTAAGGCCTCCCTTTCTTCAATGTTGGTATGTTTAACCGATGAGAATTCTTCTANCTTTTCCTTTTCTTGACCTTGACACCACATTTTTCTTGGATAACCTTGCCTGTAGCATACATCAATTCGTTCAACTCTGTTAAATTAGGATCAATTTCATTAAAAATCGATTCCAATGTTACGTTACAAAGATTAAAGATATTACGAAACTTTTGGGGATGTCTAATTTTGAGTAAGGCCTCCCTTTCTTCAATGTTGGTATGTTTAACCGATGAGAATTCTTCTAGGATGTCGTTTTTCGTATCATTTAGTTCGTGTTCATTAAGTAATATTCCAGGTTCTGGTTCAATCACTTCTACTCCTTCTTCTTCTAACACATTATCATTCTCAATTAAGTTTTCTACCTGGTTTTTAGCGTCCCGTTCTAGCTTTATTTCCTGATCTAAATGTTCCCTCGTATCACACTTTATTCTATCCTTGATACTTGAGACTTCGATTTCTGTTAACTTCTTTTCGCGCATAATGTACCTTCTCTGATTTGCTAGTCTATTAGCATCCGTATTTTCAATTTTAACATTATTAGTATTTCTCTCGCACCATATTCTGAAAGTATTATCAGTATTGTTAGTTTCTGATTTCTCAAGTGCATAATAAAAGCAGTACATTACCTCAGAATTCTCTTCCCTGCTCCACTTTATTCGTTTTTTCTTTTGAAGGGAGACACTAGTCGTAATTGATGGTGGTTCCGAAGGGCCAGAGGTGAGGGTTACCTCGTTCTGGTGACCTTGCGTACTCTCATTTGGGGAAGAGTTAGACCNATTTTCAATTTTAACATTATTAGTATTTCTCTCGCACCATATTCTGAAAGAATCATCAGTATTGTTAGTTTCTGATTTCTCAAGTGCATAATAAAAGCAGTACATTACCTCAGAATTCTCTTCCCTGCTCCACTTTATTCGTTTTTTCTTTTGAAGGGAGACACTAGTCGTAATTGATGGTGGTTCCGAAGGGCCAGAGGTGAGGGTTACCTCGTTCTGGTGACCTTGCGTACTCTCATTTGGGGAAGAGTTAGACCTAGTAGCTTTCTTTTCGACCTCAGGCTGGTCTCACCCTGAGGGACGCGTCCCTTGTTGACCCGCGCGACGGACGATGCGGTATGTTTTACGTCTTGTTTTCACTTCATTTCGTGGTGCATTTTAACCTTACTGCCAAGGGGTTGAGTATTCCGCGCCATTTACTATCTGGTACTTCGAACACATCGCGGATCGTGGACAGACTCAACTCCGCCGGACGTCAACCCGATATTTCAAGGCCTCTGAGTAGGCTAACAG
>RDPX01000005.1:6960322-6990959 GCA_003991215.1 Morbakka virulenta
GGTAGGGATCTATGCGGGAATGACAGTCTCGGTTGCACAGTTACATCTGTGTGTGGACATTGGTCTATCGAAGTTGCTGCGCTTCTTTCTGAGAGCCCGCTTCTCTACAGCAGCATCCACCAGCTTCTCTTCCCCCACTCCGAGATGCTGAGTCAGGGCCCCTCTCCACTTTGAGGTTTGTGTTGCACTAGAAACTGCAACACAAAGCTCAAATTTGGATATACTGAAATCATCAGCTCGAGGAGAACAGTATCTACTAATTCTTGAATCTATTCATTGCGGAAAAGAAACCTTCCCTCAACACGAACGATGAGTATAGGAGCCGTACTCTGACGATCAGGCTGTATTTATTTTATATTGTTGTCAGAGTGCCCTGACGACGGAGCAATGGAATTTGGACTTCTGGTTTGTGCCTCTGGCATGTTTATTAAACTGATACTAACTTTTCTGTTCATATTTTTCAGGTTTGAAAGTGATAATGAATAATCGAAATTATTCACCTAACATACACATATTTCATTTTACTACCATTATTCATTTTAGGATTAAACTAAATTCAATAAACCTGTGTGAGATTATTACTTAGTGAAAGGAACCAAATGCAATCAGTTTCTACACAACTTTAAAATCATCAAATACACATGTCCAAATTATGGACCTCAAGAGGCCCTTAAAAATACCGTCATGTACAGCCTCATAAACCGAAAGAGAACACAAAAAGAACCTATTTAGGAAAACAGGTAGGAGATTGCCGCAAGGAGAGAAATATTAAATATTTTACTTTACCAACAGAGTCATAAAAGAGTATTGTTCGCCTGTATGGAATCAGTCAACATTGTAAGAAAGTCGGTTTGTAATATTCAAGCGTGGCTCTACACTCAACCCACTTACTTTTTTTTCTCTGGGTTGAATTGTCGCAACGCGAATGAAAAACATTTTCTATTAATTTGCTTTTCATTTGTTTCTGTTCTTTAAACCATTGGTTTTTGCTATCTACTGATCCACACTTTTCCACAGCCCAAACAGTATCAAAAAATGATTTAAATAAGGATCTCTTTATGTATTTGTCAATAAAACCTCTAGAAAATGCTTAACCTTCAGAAAGAATTGAACTCTTGACCCTTGGTTTGCTACACCAGTGCTCTAACCTCTGATCTACAAAGGCAATGATTCTACATCAATTATACATGACCAAATGGTATTAGTTTACCTTTGATAGAATTACAAACTTGAAAACATTAAGCAGCCTGGTTTTATATATCGTTCAAATTCCAGTTTTAAGTCTGGANACTGATCCACACTTTTCCACAGCCCAAACAGTATCAAAAAAATGATTTAAATAAGGATCTCTTTATGTATTTGTCAATAAAACCTCTAGAAAATGCTTAACCTTCAGAAAGAATTGAACTCTTGACCCTTGGTTTGCTACACCAGTGCTCTAACCTCTGATCTACAAAGGCAATGATTCTACATCAATTATACATGACCAAATGGTATTAGTTTACCTTTGATAGAATTACAAACTTGAAACATTAAGCAGCCTGGTTTTATATATCATTCAAATTCCAGTTTTAAGTCTGGAAGGAAAAAAATTAAAACTTTCAATTTGATTGATTGACAAACTTTTGTGGGTAATATAAATAATACTTCTCGATATTTTAAGTGGCAAACGTGTGTTGAGATGGATGTTACATAAAATCAAATTGTTATAATTGACTCTTCGGTTTACAACATTGGTGAATGACGTATAGTAAGCACTTGAATCGCACATTGAGAAGACACATAGAATTTGGAGAACGCAAAACTATTATGTTCATGGAGACCACGTGTGGTAACCACTGCAGTAAAAATTAATCCCGATAATTGATAAGATCAACTTGGAACATATCATTCTGTGAGAGGCTTGTGAGCATAGGCAAGTGGGACATTGGCATTGGAAACGGTAGCTAGGAATATTGTAGTTTGTTCAACTGCTAACGTTTGGAGATCTTAAAAGCATGGCTTTTGATGTATATCGGTATGTTTCCACTTCTAGGTACAGGATTTTGTTGTTGGATTAAAGTTTGCATGACTTATTTTCAATTTCCAGTATCTAGTACTAATATCTAGTATTGCAGGAAAGATTGTAGTGATATTCGACTTTGGTAAGGGCTATTTATGAAAGGTAAAGTTATTGACAAAATTGGAATTTACACATCAGATAGTTCACAATAAAACTGAATTTCTGGGCAGATGCTATGCCTTCTGCAAATTTCTGCTGTTTAGTATTTTTCTGTATTAAGTTTTAAAAATTGTATATTTCTTTCCTGTTACATTTATCTTTCCGCCAAAATATGAGGAAAATATGATTAAGACCTAGCTTCTTTCGACTAGAAGCTGTGGTTTTCACCTCCATTTTACTTTTCCTAGCCAGTACTCTGTTTCATTTACAAAAGGTTTACAAGTTATTTACCTTGGCAGCACCCAGAGATGAATTTCGTTGATGATTTGCTAATTAATGTAGCAAGGAAAGGATTAAAATAAGAAAGGGGAGTGTGAAGTGACCCCTTTCGGTCATTGGACATTGGCTGAAAACCAAATCGCATAATGCATAATAGCATAACCAAGTGCATGGAAATGTGAGAAATAGACAAAAAAAGGTACACCAACTGAAGAGAGTTGACCTTGGGCCTAAGAATTTTCAAGCCACATGATGAAGAAAAGCACTCAGAAGTCAAAGAATTCCACAACCCAGCTGCCCGAGGTGAACAAAATAGTCAACTGCATATGGATGAAGAGATTAAGAGAAGCGACTCACATGATATCAAAAAAACTGAGCTGGTTCCAGCGAGTCAAGCTTACAGAACACTTCCTATGATAATAACGTCAAGAAACTAATAGAAACCATCCTTTGACGATGGGACAAAGGCTGAAGACCAACAGCACGACACGGGCCTGTTGTTACTAATTATGATTACATGTGGCTTGAATTGAAAAGCGTATGCGAGGGTTATTATTCAGTAATGGCACTGTCAATTGCACAATGTAAATTCGTATCAATTCATTTCATAAAAATTCGTACGATAAATTAAAAACCAATCAGAATACAGTATTTTGTAAACAATTCATGATCGATTTCAATAAATTTTGCAAGGAATAGGGCTACCGGCGTTATTTTTCTTTGATTTCATATCTTTACCTTAAGTGACAATTTTATCATATAATGAATTAGGGTTTTTTCGGGTGATTTTCAAATAATAATCCCTCGTTTCATTTCTAAAATTAACCCTCACTTCGTTTGGGCAATTTTGAAATTGTAGAAATGAAAGTCGGGTTATTAATTCCAAATCACCCTCACTATCACAAACACCTTAATGAACTAGATCAAGACAAGCTGTGACGAGGGAGTACCTGTCCAGTTGTAACAGTATTTCATGCAAGGACGGTTGTTATATTTATAGAGGATACAAACTGATCTCATACATTAAGTTACAATCTACTGCAATAACAAAGTGCCACCATATTACCACCAATATAGCTACCAATATGGAGAACCCCTGGAAGAAATAACGATGCTGAACCCCTTTCTGCTACACACGCGTCCTTTTTATGACATCAATTGCGTTTCTACGCATATGAGATAAGCCGATCTCAATCGTGTAGCACAACATGAAGCTCATAAACAAATTTTCGGAAAAAACTAAGGTACTTGCTTCGAATGGATTCATTGCATGTCAGCTTCACGATACCATCAATTTTCTGGAACGAGGCGAACTATACTTGCTCAATGCGATAAGGAGGCTAATGAACACAATATGACAATAGCGCAATTTTTACAAGTACACCTTGTACACAATAGCTCTAACTCCATTTGCATGTCATTTTCTGGCAAAATATCAGAAAATACACCTCTTAACAGATATACTTAATATACCCAAACAGCAGTATTAAATGAGTGCAACAAATAGCGAAAACACCAGACTGACAAGTTACCAGTCAGTGCTAAAGCGTAAAAACAAGCTTCCAAGCGTTAACTTCCATATTAGGGGAGGCAGGACAAGAAAAAGCTACAAGAAGGGCGTTTCACACATTGCGATTAATTCTATTAATATTTCAACCCGTTTACAACCACTGAGATATCAGTAAAATTAAGGAACAATATTCTCAACATTCCCAATTAAATCAAAGGACACATCTCTGTGGCACAAGTAGGCATAAATGGCGAATACAAATTACGATTTCTAATTTTTGTGAAGTTTTTTCCCAACGAATATTTCAACCGCGATAATAAAAATGCCCTGGATGCGGTGTACACTATAAAAGGCATAAAAG
Source organism: Morbakka virulenta (assembly GCA_003991215.1). Classification (NCBI taxonomy): domain Eukaryota; kingdom Metazoa; phylum Cnidaria; class Cubozoa; order Carybdeida; family Carukiidae; genus Morbakka; species Morbakka virulenta. The sequence goes on from RDPX01000005.1 coordinate 6,964,634, forward strand.
AATATATTAGGAAAAGAATAGAAAGAATATACATGTGCATTTAAGTACCGATGGTTGTTTCTTTATTGTACCTCGGTGAAACAGCCTTCTTTTTACCTGCAAGGGCGATCAAGGTTTGTCAACAATTACCACAAACCTATAAATGAAGCCCCTATTTCTGTTAGCTCTATTAAGTTACTACTCTCTTTGATGCCTCTCCTGTCCACTTCTCGAAATCCTGCTTTTGCGAAATAAAACCTTACAGGCTCAGAAATGATAAATGATCATAAATTGTAATTATCTCTGAAACCAATATTTTTAATTCCTACATATATTCTTAAAATTATTCATTTTTTAGTTTCGTCGCGCCTGCCGTCACGTGGGTAGAATTCAGCAATAGTCGATTGTGGTATTCTTTTAAGCATTTCCTTGGGGAATATTCTCAGAAGTGACCAACCAATGTCTAGCGACTCAAAAACTGATCTATTTTCGTATGTACCTACAACAAGAAAAGAAAGTGTAAACAATTTTGCCTCGTATAACAGTAGCTGGAAACCAATTAACCAATTAGTATTATATAAGTTAGCCATAAATACGCTTAAATCAAGATGATATATTATCATGCTCATAAATCTTTCCATTAGTCCTACTAGAATCGCAAGTCATATTCGTGACTCTAACAAATATGCACAGCTCTAAGGGTATGAATGCTACAAATTACCGCGCTACAGCGCTATCTTATGTCTGAACTCTCAGCCATTATCATTCCGTTAACTTAAAGCCATGGAGTAATACCGATCTTCTCTTTTATATGTCTCCACGCACCATCATTCTTGACATTACCTTCTCACAATACACCCTTGTCATAAATTTATCAGAAATCAAAATTAGTTCAGACTATTTACTTTTTGAAATTAGGCCAGCCAGTTCAAACTACTAGTTATTGAGAGGTTTGACATTGTGTTTTAACAGTTTGAAAAAATAAAAAGTGTAAATTAGCATCATCATCATCATCATCATCATCATTATTATCACTATTATTGTCCTTTTGATATCTCTTTGCTTGACGTCACTGAAAGAGTCTCAACAAGAGATATGGGGCCATAAACGATGCTGTGATTCTTATATACAGATAAAATTATAAAATATTTAGTTGTATTATCATTATCATTATTATTGTCCTTCACACTTTCCTGACACTCTATAGCTTCACCACTTATTTTTCTAAGGTCTTCGTACTTTCCTCTCTTCTTTTCTTCCCTTTAAGTCACTCTTCTATCAAACATGCATGTGACATCAATCGTTTTGCATTTATTTGTCTCTTTATTGTGTAGGAAAATGTCAAGTCGACTGTGCTGATCTGTTTGAATTCTAAAATCCCACAAGATCTTCCACTTTCCGTTCTCTAAAACGCCAGATGGCTTATGGTCATACCATTTCTCAATACATTTGAAACCATACTTTTGCAAAGCTCCCACTGGATTAACTTCCCCACCCTATCATATCGCAAATTCTTTATTGAATTTGACTAACTCCAAGCTCATCTACTTTCCAGTTAATTATTCCTGTGCCGTACTTGATGATTGATACAGCCCTAGCATTTAATGCATGGATGATGTTACAACCATCCAGTTTGGATTTAAGTTATCTTTCTTGCCCGCTTAATATATTCTCCCTTGAGCTTCTCCTTCAGTTATTCGTGCTTTACACTATCAATCTCTAAAATCCCTAAATATTTATACCCCTCTTTTTCCAGGCCTTTCATAATTTCATTACCCGGCAGAACAACACCACATCACTTTACAATCTTTCCCCTCTTCATGGTTAAGAACGCACATTTACTTACACAAAACTCCATTCTGATATCATTACTACAGACCTATTTGCTTTGTTTGTCATGATTAAGCTCGTTTTACCTTTTTTCCCATCCACTGTGACACATTATGACCAAGCATTCTTGGTGATATTTAGGGATCTTATCTACACATGAAGAAATTCTTGAGCCAGTAACCCTGCAGTCCACCTGGACCAGGTAATTTCCAATTCTGTATTTCCCTAAGCTGCAATCGAACTTTTTCTTAATCTATACATACATCATCTTGCTTCTCAACATCATTCAAAAATTTCTCAAGCTTTTTAAGCCACTCTGAATCGGGATTCTGATTAGCTGCTTTAATCCACATTACGCAATTTACTACGATGCCCTTTTTGATCTCTTATAATATGTTAAGTATTTTTTCACTTTTAAAATTGAACAGTTCTGGAGATGCAACACATCATTGTCGGACACCACGTTTAATGAGAAATGACGTCGTAATTTCATCTAAAAGTCTAATAGCTAAGTCTAATAGCTGCTCAATGATGATGGTAAAGTCTGGGCAGGAGATGGAGGTCTTTGTCATCTATGCTAATCCGTTCTAGCATTTCGAAAAGCTGGCTATGTCTCACGCGATCGAAGGCTTTTGATAATCAATAAAAGCCACGTAAATGTTCTGCTGACAATATCACTGGGGACTCGCCAAGCAAGGCTAAAGAGTTCCTCGTACTCATGCGACAGGCTAAATCCAGCCGGACGCCAACCCGGTACTTCTAAAGTCTCGGGATAAGCTAATAGGTACTACATCTTGCCCAAAGGTCGCCGGGAGGTAGTTGCAGCAAAGGGTAACCTTATTCTGCTACATCGAAATTGTGCAACCGGATGGATGAAGTCATACCCGGTCTAATTGTTGTTACTATGCGGTAATAGTAGTGAAGAAATTTGAAATAACGAAGTTTGCAAACACTTTGAAAACTTTTTGGGAAGACCAATTCATAATCAACGTACAAGAAACAAATTTTATATTTTACGTGTTCCAAAGTGAAACTACAACTTGACAAATCAAGATTTAGTTCAATGCGTATAAGAAAATTCAACGCATTGCCCACTAAACTACAGAAAAATTAAAGTACCACACATTTTAGAAAACTTGTCAGTAACTATTTATAGTAAACTAATTAACTTTCCTTTGATTTAGAATTACAAACTTTGCATGTAACAAATAGCCATTCTTTTGTATACATTTTTTACACCAATTGACTTTAACCTGGATTTTACACTTTTGTTACTTTTGTTTGTATCGATTTCAATTTTTATGCACTAGGCACATATTAATGGCAGTGTAATTAACACTGAAATTTTATCCTGTAAAAATACTTTTAAATACAAATAAATGCAATACGACCAAGTAAATGTCCATTTACCTTGTGTGATAAAATTTTTCTCGAACTTTTGAAGGAACTCTAGGTACAATAAATCATCAGAAGTCAAAGCTTCTTCACCCACAACTGCTTTCATTGCTTGGACGTCTTTGCCAATAGCATAATTTGCATACTGCAGGCGACAAAAAGAAAAGAAATAGTAAAAGACATAATACCACTATCACCACTACCACCACCACCACTACTACTTATACTACTGCTAATAATAATAACAATAATAATAATAATAATGACTAGGGTAAACCTGGCGGGAACAGTGGGAAAAGTTGAACCTGCCTTAATTGACCAGTTAAACTTAGTACTGTCTGGTACTGCTGGAAAGGGACACTGACCCCCTGCGTTGTGCAGTCAGATTGTTCTGATAATTACACCAGGCACTGACTATTATTGTCAGGATGTGGCGTAGCGTCATAAGACGTATGACCTCTAATCTTAATTGATTGGTGGGGTATACGAACTAGTTTTGCCTGACAATTATGAATGGGACAGATCAAACACTCCCGCTCATACCGAAGACTTGCCAGTCAGTTGCCTGACCTTAACCAGTTGTGCATGTCCCGAAAGGGCAGATACATAACACATTTCTGTTTAACGGGCGGGAGTAGCGGGGGAGCACCCAGCGCAGTGTTGCACAAAACATGATTATTCCAACATTTTATGAGTATACCGAAATGTGAATAAACGTTTGCGACCATTAGAGACATAAAGCAGAAGATATGAATCTATCATACACTTTCGAGATGCAATTTCTGCTAACCTCATGAGGTGATTGTGTATTCAAGCATTTCTTTGGTAGTAAAAAGCGACCGAATTATCAGTCAACGGAAACGAATAATTTAGTCTATTTGCTGTCACTGGAAGTACGAGATGCATTCATTTAGCACACATTCAAGGAGATATTACTAGTGTGTTCGTGGTATATACTGACGTAAAATACAGATATAAATTTCACAGTCGTTTCCTAAGCATTAAAAGAAAAAATTACCATACAGTCCTTACCAGTTGATTTGAAACGTCGGCATGATCTTTACGAGTCATCCCCTCTCCAATAGCAGATTTCATCAAACGCGATAGAGAAGGCAATACATTAATAGGTGGATAGATCTAATTGGAAAAAAATCAAACAATTCAGCTTTAAGTTAAGGGCTTGATTAAAGTATAAAGGAATAAAATGGTTTAACTGACAAATTCTTTCATGTAAAAACTTATGACCTGAACTTATGTTTTTTATTTGTTTCACTGCGAAACAAATAATTTCTAAATTTGCTACATTTGTTTGTTAAATAACTCCTTTCAAAATATGTGGTATTTATATAGTTCGTGGCACAAATCCCGAAATGCTTTCAAAAAAGTCATTGTTTGCAGGTTGGGTGGTACTCTACCTCTTGAAACTTGGGCCAAAACCTTTGCACATTTTTGACACTTTTTACACAGCTACGACAAAAACTCTGGAACAAAGAAAGCAACTTAAGCTGCAAATTAATAACATTATTTGTGGGATGGATGTGCCTTGAGCGGACAAAAGTACCATTAAAAATGTTATGGGAACAGCTCGCTGTTGTAGTTCCACTTACCACACTGGAAAAATGTCCAAAATTTAACTTTTTTTGTGCTGATTACTGCAGTGGCCCGAAGCGACCAAGATGAAATCAAAGTTAAACTTTAAACAAATACAAACATTTCCTGCCAAAGTATTCTCAAGCAATAGCAACTGATCTCCAAATTCTAATTAAACAAACAATGAATGCGCAATCGCTATGAACAAAGTATACCTGTCGGTTATGAAGCTGCCGATCAACGTAGATCTGACCCTCGGTGATATAGCCAGTCAGATCAGGAATGGGATGAGTAATATCTGTGGAAAGAGACGTTTGTAAATACCTTTTAAAATCATACGAAACACTATTCACCAGTACAAATATTGATTTTTTAAAGAACGACAATTTTTTATATACGCAAAAACAAAGTCTGCTAAAACTCTCTTTTACAACTTGCATTAAAAAAAGGTTTTGTTTTATTCTGTTTTTGTCAAATAAAACTTGGAAGCTTTAAAGCACAACTAACATTTTATCATTTTACCCAATTAGTCCTTTAGGCTGCCATCTGGTGACGATGCCTTCAAAACAAGGTTTGTTGATGGTAAACCATCTTGTACTTCGGGGGGAAAAGACCGATTTTCGGGAAAGGAGTATAACCAAAGCAAAGCAAACAACGCAAAGGAAAGTAAAGCAAAATAAAAGAAAAGCATGTGATACCTCGATCACACGCTTGCAATTAAGCTTATAATCCAAGTCATTTCGTTCCGCAAACAAATCTTTAATGGCTGTCAAGCAATGCATTGGCCCTTGACGTTAATTTCTCATAGATTTTTGGATACCCAATAACAAAGATTCTCTTGCCGCATAAAAGTGTCATGCCACCCACTCATTACATTATATTATATTAACGCTGAACATTTACCTTGCGCTAAACAGTATAATATTCTTTTATTACAATGCAGTTGTAATAAAAGAAATGGTCTTTACATATTTTCAATATTGAATTTTTCGGGTGTGGCCAGTATTAGCAATTCCTTCTTTCTCACTTAGTATCACCAGATAAGTACACCTGGTTTATCTGAAATTTCTGAAAAATGAAAACTAGATTCTTTTTCTATTTCAAAGAAAGTCCTTCTACAAGGCGCACTTAATTCGTACGGCCCCAACCATGTACGAAAAAAGGAGTCTAAAACGCCCCCATAGTGACAAACATTTTCGGAAAAAACCTTTACAATCCTTGGAGTGTTGCACATTTACAAGTATCATCGCAATTCCAAGAAGACTGAATATAGTCTTTCAACAGTCAACTTTTTCAAATATTACAGAACGGAATGGGAAGTAATCTTACCGTCATTAGGCATAGTCAAAATCGGAATTTGGGTGATAGAACCATTGCGACCTTCTACACGTCCAGCCCTCTGTAGGCAAAAAAGAAGCAGGGAAAAATAAATTCAAAGATGCAGCATTATACTACATCAGTAAACAACACAACACGATTCTTCGTATCATTATTGTGGCAAATAGTGCGCTTATGGTAACAATAAAAACATCCCCTCGGTTTGATATATTTAGTAGACATGCATTTTAGCTACTAGTAACCGATCTTGTTTTTTGTCTCGCGCCTCCTTTGTGATCGGTAACGTCTTTCTCTTCCATCCCCCGGCCATATGTAGTAAAAACAATTCACACTGCACATCAAACTCAAAATAGACCTATGGTTTTCTGTCTTACGAATGTGCGAATACAATATACTTGACAGGAGTATTTGCAATGATCAAGGTAATAAACACCAAAAAAACCAAACCATTTTTATTGTTGCCTGTACACGAACCAGCTACTATATATATATTGCGGGGGAGGGGGAGGGAAATATAATATAGATGGAGTGGATTTGGCATTGTAGAAACGTTGACAATACGTGTTCACCGAACTGGATTAAAGCAAGTGATCAAGGCTATCATGGCCACATGCTCTACCAAATAGAGCAATCAGTGCTCTTTCTTAGCCAGATGATTCTTTCAATCCTAACATTCACTTGAATGCGCCGTTTTACCCCAGATCCCTATAGTTGGGCATTTATTCCAAGAAGCGCCAAGTCTCCCACAGAAGAACGGCTTCCTTCCCAAGCTCACATACGTGTGTGCCTGATAATCCCCAAATATGTGAAGCTTACGTTTATAGGAGATGTAGTTATTCCTAAAGTTTTCTATATTTGCTCTGCTTTTAAAAATATATAGTAAGTAAAATACAGACCTTTGTTTGCATATGTATATACATATACTATACATTTTGTAAATATATATTGTACCTGTAAATTTATAAATATGTAAATCAAAATATATAACGTTCATTAAAAATAAACACTATCATTTCGAATTTTAAGTGAGAATAAAGGTTGGTTAAATATGGGGAAGGCGTTTTCTAAATCCCATTCTATTTCTACTTTAATACACATCCACTGACAAGCAATTTACCTTGATTTATAGCCCCAGTTCAGTAAGTTAACTGTTAGTGCAAAAAGAATATATTGTAAGTTCACAGTGAAAATATCTTGTTAGATAAAACTAATGCCAGGAATAAATGGGTACATTTAGTACAATAAAAAAGAGCGAAAATGGTTTCAGCTTTTCTTAACATCTCCCGTCATGGCATCAAAAAAGAAGGGGAGGTGTGGTGGTGGTTACAATTTATTTTTTTATTTACTTGACTGTTACTTGAACGAAAATTTCTATATTTCTTATTTATCTTTACTTATTAATTAAAAATCTTAACAGTCTTAAAAGTTTGAATCTTGCTGTGAATTTCCTCATACTGATCTAGTTTTATCAGCCTACTGTGTAAATAAGCACAGTACATCGTCTTTCTCCACCTTCTACAACCCGATAGAGCTTGTCCAGTAGAGCTTGTTCAGAACAGCCTGTCCAGTCGAGTAAATTTATCTTATTTTGCACTGCAATCTATTCACTTGGAATAAAAATCCAGCTTTAAGAAGACCATGTATTTTTAACAACAACAACTTCTCAGAGAAATTTAAATGCATTATGTCAACTTTGACTATTATTGGCTATTAAAAAAGATATGGCTTGAAAAACACTTAACAAATAAAACTAATAAAACAAAGACCAACGCAAACAATTTTTATCCATCCTGTACCGTAATGTTCAACTGTCATAATCCATTCTGACAGATTATAATACTGAACTAACACGTATCTTTTTTGCCAAATGGGGCTTTCCTGGAAATTTTTCATGGCCACTGTTGTCGTCTCACCCCTCAGTAACGTCATAAGCATCCATTCTTTCTTTTCCACTTCTTAAGAACTGCTTTAAGTTAATTCCATCACACGGTTCACCCGAGTGGATTCTGCTAGCCCGACTCCATTTTCATACAAATGTGTGGACAAATTCTTGATCATATTGCTAAAAAAAGGTTTGGTTGCTTCACATACTGCCCTTCCGCGCTTCTCAGTGAGAGAAAAAATTAAACTCGGTATCTTATTAGCCCTCGCCTGTCCATGGATTCCACAAAACAACAAGGCAAATCTTTACGGACTCTTTCCACAATAAAACTTTTACTCTATTTTTAAATACTGGCATTTCATGACGCATTAAAAGGTTTTGTGGAGCAAATCAAAACAATCCCAATCTCCTACCTCGTAGATTGTTGCCAAGTCAGTGTACATGTATCCCGGGAATCCACGACGTCCAGGTACCTCTTCTCTTGCAGCAGACACCTATCAGGGTGGTAAAAGACACAAAGTCAACACATCGTCGGTCGTATCAAGGATTTCAATAATTGGCTTAGACTACTACAAATAAGTGTAAGAAAAAATATACCATGATGTTTAATTGAAATATATTTTGGAGGACACATGTGTCGTTTTGTTTGCAAACTTTCTGACTAGTCTGAAAATCAATGTTACATCAAGGGTGAGGTAAAAAGGAAAACACAAAATTGTTTGCATGAATAGGAAATATACAGAATCGTACATCCATTCATTAATCTGGCAAAAACTAATTGACCTTTAAGTCAATGCAGTGAATACTCTACTCAGTGAAGTCTAGCAAACTGATATGAGGAAAACACGTTTTAAATTTAAATAGTTAAATAAAATCAATATCAAAATCAGGGAGCACAAACATGGACAGTATTACACAAGCAGCGGGCGTCCAAGAAGTCAACCTCCACGTGGTGATGCCTGGATACTGACTAGCCAGGTTTTCCTGACTGGTTGGTAACAAATAGCCTTCGTTTCAGGTTGTTCTTCCGTACCATAGAAGAAATCGAGCTCGTCGTTCATGTGATTTCGAATCTGGTTCGTCGTCGATTTGGAGAATTTTTTGTGCGTCTTCGACGCCCCTGCAGCTTTCCAGCAACTTACACAACAACAACAACAACACAACCAGCACCTGCAACCGGTTTTAAAGGGTTTCTCAATAATTTTAGAATGTTCAACTCTCTTTTAAGGAGCATTTTAAAAAGTTATTCAATTACAGATAATCAGAATAACAGATAATCACAATTTCGTGATATTTACTAGCCTTTCATGTTTTGCCATGGGCATAAGAAGTTATATGCTCCATATCCAAGTAAAGTAGGCCCTGTATGAAATACCAACAGCTGGGGGTCGAAATACGGCAGTATTCTGTCCACCGCCTACTGTAAGTTTCTATATACAGCAATTAAATCAAATGGCACCAATCTTCCACCCAGAAACACGAGGTTGCGAAATTTTATATAAACTCAATACTCCAATACATGTCACAAAACGTTCCTCATAAACAATTCCCATTAACAAAACATTATGTGTTAAGAGTACCGTTAGCTTGAAAAACATATAATAGACCTTTGGGATCTTTGTCACACCTTATTCAACAAGTGGGTGCGAAACCATCTCAAAATGACCATGATAGGTGAACGCCAAAATAGCACTGTAACTTTGTATAATACTATTTTATACACGTCTTCTCTGATTATATTTTAAAAAGTTCAAAAACAGAGTATCAAAGAAATTGCCATGAATGTCAGATGAGATTCTTTGAATATTTAAGTGCGGTCTGGGAAATCTGGTGGTAGGCGTGAGACATCGAGCTTGGCGAGTTGGCACACTGTCACCGGAAAAGCAACCTGCGAAGATAAAATTAGGCGTCAAGCAACTAACCACAAGTATGAATTTCCTCCACTCATCCCATGCTTTCAAAAAGCTAACTGCAACTAAATTGAATTTCCGTAATTTTTATGAAAATGTAAGTTTCAGGCCACAGGGCATACAAGTGCTGTAACTGCTTAATGACCGAAAACAGCAGGTTAGAGCAGCTGGGCCCATGTGAGGATAGCTATCTCAGGACTCGGTTAAATTTGAATACGGTCTTGAACAATAGCTCACCTACGAAAATATTGTTAAATTAACTTACCTACTAACTTTCACATGCTCGGCAATTTTTGCTTTTGATTGTTTTCAAACGTGGGTTAATTCTGAACAGAAAGACGGGTGAACAAAGGCCATTTTTGTATTTAACGTGTTACAAACAGACCCACACAGGATGAATGATGACATAGAAAATTTTTAAACGTAAGGAAAATAACTGAGAAAGAAAGAGAAGCAAGGTTAAGATGGCATGGACATGTAATAAGGAGAAAAAATGACAATATTCTGAAGGCAGTGTGGCAGGCACCAGTGACAGGAAGGAGGAGTAGAGGACGACAAAAGCTTAGACTGCGGGACGTCATAGAACGAGACATAAAAGAAGTGGAAGCGAGAGAAGGGATTGGGAAGACCGAATCAAGTGGAAAAAAGGGTGCCGAGCGGCCGGATTACGGCCAAAGAAGATGAAGAAGAAGAAGAAGAAGAAGAAGAAGAAGAAGAAGAAGAAGAAACAGACCAAAGAAAAAATAGGGAAGAAAAAGACTAGTACTACATACCAGTACTACAAGTGAATCTGAGAGATAGACAATCTTCACCACATAAAATGGAAATAACTACTTTATTTAATTCAAAGTTATAACGTACCTCGCGCAGAGCTTCTGCATAGGAACTCATATCCGTCAGAATAACAAGCACGTGCTTCTCGCATTGATATGCCAAAAATTCCGCTGCGGTTAGAGCCAGCCTTGGAGTAATGATACGTTCGATTCTAAAGGAAAACACCATCAATNGAAGAAGAAGAAGAAGAAGAAGAAGATGAAGAAGAAGAAGAAGAAGAAGAAACAGACCAAAGAAAAAATAGGGAAGAAAAAGACTAGTACTACATACCAGTACTACAAGTGAATCTGAGAGATAGACAATCTTCACCACATAAAATGGAAATAACTACTTTATTTAATTCAAAGTTATAACGTACCTCGCGCAGAGCTTCTGCATAGGAACTCATATCCGTCAGAATAACAAGTACGTGCTTCTCGCATTGATATGCCAAAAATTCCGCTGCGGTTAGAGCCAGCCTTGGAGTAATGATACGTTCGATTCTAAAGGAAAACACCATCAATTAATAGAATAATTTAACAAGGAAGAAAAAAGCCAGTAACATGCTGGACAAGTGTTCTTTAGAAAATGTACACAATATGATGATACATTCCATTTCTGACTCGAGTTTCACGAATCATGAATATTTTTCGTCCAAATAAGGATTACTCTTTTAATTTTCTTTGTAAACCCAATTGTTTAAACTTGATTAAAAGATTGGTTTCTAAAAGCTTACGTGAACTGATCACGTCATGAACAACAAAAATGTTTTAACTCCAGTCACTGGACTACCACCTTCCTAGGAATAAGTACAGTGCCGTTTATTTACGTGTTCTGTACTTGTAGAAATACATATTCCCACCCCGACTCACCCTAATAACCGCGAGTACTAACGTTGCTTTGTTGGAGATCTCTGCTCCCCAGATTTATTTTTTGACCGTCTACATCACATAAAAGTAAAATTAAACACATTAATTATGGAAAATGCAAACACCACATGGGTCAGTATATACTATAGACTGATAAACATTGAGCTCGCAGGTTTAGAGACTTTTTCATGTCTTACTTAAAGAATATGTAAGGGAGCCAAGATAACTCTTTTTAGCCAATCTTAAATCAAGACAAAAAATATCTAAAACAACTCCAACCATGCCACTCTTTTGCTGCAAGGAACTGCAGAAACACAGCTGTCCATGCTCTTGCGCCCATGCTTGCCAGGTGGTCGGGGTGAAAATAAGCTGATGGGTACAGAAAATGAGGCCAAAATGAGGTCAACAAAAGCCATCATTTAAAAATTGGATATGGATTAAATTGATTGTCATTTGGTGTATTTTCTTATTAACAAGGCTCATACATTTATACGAGAAGTCAAGTAACAAATACAGTACAATATTACGTAAATGGGTTATGTCGTAATCGTATCGGACAAAAAGTCTATGGCAGGTTACTGACTTAATATTCAGGAAAAAAGCGATGTAAAATCGTACAAACCTTATGATACGTCCAACGCTCCCAGCTTAAATCTACCTGTGCAAAATGACTTAACATAAAAAGGAACCTACTATATTACTTGTGAGCTGCGCAATGCTATTGTGAAGAATACATATGATCTACAGAACAACGTTCGGAAAATAAAATCGGTGCATGGATGTGCAAGTAAATGACAACATACTGGCAACTAGAAATGTTCGCACATATTAAACACACACACACACACGCACACACACACACACGCACACACACACACACACATATATATATATATATATATATATATATATATATATGTGTGTGTGTGTGTTCGACGAACTATATCCATTGCTTCAAACTTGTATGTTACAATGTCGATGTTTCATATAAACAAAGTACTTACGTTGGATCATTGGCTAGGTTAAGGAAGAGGCAAACATTCTCCATAGACCCATTCTCTTCAAAATCTTGTTTAAAAAATCTAGCAGTTTCCATGTTGACCTAGTCAAAATTAAAATCAAAATCAAAATACTTTATAATGGTAATCATGGTCAGAATATCTAATAATGATCTCATAATAGAATAATAATAGAATAATAAAAGAATAATTATATAATTATTCTAACAACGAAGCAATCAATCAACCAACCAACCAACCATGTGTCAATGTTTCCCGGGAGGTTGACAAAAAAAACCCCCAAAGAAGGTTAAATTGCTGGCAAAAATAACTCTGATATTTGACTGCTCTACCATGTATTACAAAATAAGCAGAACATAACAGGGCATCGGTACACACAAAAGCAAATATCTTTAAAGACAAATCTACATCAGAAGAGCACAAGATAAAGAGTAATGGAGAAAATAAAAACAGAATAATGTCAAAATGAAAATAAAAGTTAAGAAAAAAGATTTATTCCTCTTTGGTGGTAAAGAGGCTAAAAGTAGGAGTTATAAAAACGGCAGTTATGGATGAGAAGGAAAGTTGTTTTTACTTCCTTTAAAAAAGCGCAATCAGAAAACGAATAATGAAGCTAAGCAAAGCAAAACAAGTGGAGGCAGATGGGGAGGAAAACGTCGCTACTACCCCCCACTCTAGATTCACAAAGATTTCATGTAAATAATGAAAAAACACATGGCATTTCAACCTGAAAGGAGGCACGAAGCAGGAAACTTTCTGTCCTTGAGAGTAATAATTAATAATAATTGATTATTGTTAAGCTGTTCCCTAAGGCTGTCCGTGTCTATGGCAACTCATAGCATAAATTATACCATTATGAGATGTAGTGAAAAATTGGTAGCATAAATGTTCTTATACTTCCTTAACCTTACAAAATATCAAAGTTTGATAGCCAAACCGCATTTTCTTTAGTCAAAGGCACTTGATATACTCCGTAAAAAAAAGCCTGTGTAATACCCTAAATTCAAAAACACCGCAAACTTTATATTTCTGATGTAAAAACAATAGAAAAATGTCTTACCCCCATAGCGGCAAATACAATGGCAAAATTATCCTCGCTTCCATCTTTAACATCTTTCGATTTTTTCACCAAACCAGCTTGCCGGCAAATCTGTGCTGCGATCTTTGAAAATATATTACAAGAAAGAAAATAAAAAACAAAATAAAACAAGATCTAAAGGCCTGGAACCTTAACGAGCCTGACACTTCTCTCCAAACCAAATGGCGAACAGACCTGCCGTCAAAAGGCATACCTGTTCAAACCATGGACACATGCCAACTGTACAGTGAGTGAGCAAACAAAATAACAAACGAAAACCAAAAACAATCACACATTATCACGTGGAACGTTGGCGGCTGCGCACTAAAGCAGAGTTAAATCTCTGCTACTCTGTCATCATTTTTTAAGTCCCCACATAATTTTTTCTCTTTCAGAAGTTATCTCTACCTACTGAAATCATGCTTCAAAAATATATTTCCGCTTTATTATTCTTTTCCTGCTACTCTTGGGTTAGAAAGTTGCCCTTGTCACTAGTTTTCTTGAATCACTAAAAGACGAAATTAGCACTTAGAACCTTTTGTACATCAATCATGATCTTTCCACAAAAGTACAGTTGGAGACAAAACAAAAACTAAAAATTCTCTTAAGATTCTTATCAGAATCGTTCAAGTAGTTAGATAGTCTGAAAGCATCGATAACATTGTTTGTTCTCCGCAACAGCATTCCAAAGTTCTGTTTGTAATTACATGACACTTTGAAAAAAAACAGGCGGCGCTCTATTTGTTTCTTAAATATGTGTAATAAGATTGGGGTTTTCCCTCTGACTATATACTTACATCATTATGTGGCAAACCAGCTGCAGAGAAGATGGGTATTTTTTGTCCACGAGCAATGCTACAATGAAATTACAACATCAAGGCTGAGTGCACATTTAAATAAAATGATGTCAATTTCATGTGTTGCACGAGAGGCAAAAGAGACACAAAGGACACGAGAGACACGAGAGGCAAGCACGAGTGAGTGAGAACACATGTGCAAATTATGCATGATTATTATATTTTCTATAACAAAACTCACACCAGGGTGAGTTCTGTGAGAAAAGTGTTCGGAGGTGGCAGCTAACCATGAAACACATTTGAAAATAGTTCCACCCATATCAGAATTACACAATACATTGGTAAAACAAAGAACTAATTCATGCATATTTTATACAAGTGCAGAGTAAATAATATTTTTCAGCAGAACTATCTTCTGGTAATCACTTTTTACAATTCATACTACGATAAACTGTAGGAAACTTAAAGGTTCTGTTTGTCGTCTACCTCTGAATAAAACAATCAATCTTAACGCCAGAAAAACTTTACACGCACAAAGATCGTTTGACGATACAATTCCACTCAAATTCAAAAGCCTCTGCTTAAAATTAAAAAATTAAGTTTAAAAATAAGATTTTAATATTGTAGTTAATACGTATGTCAATTTTGAGTGTTCTACCAGTCACAAGGATTTGCAATGTCACGTGCAAATTCTGGGGGTTTTTTCAACCCCAAGACGTGATGTCAATATGATCAAGGTTTCCTCCACCTCGTTTGGTAAGTCACCATTACCTACCTTCGGAACTGAAATTACAACATAAATTGAAGATAACAGGAAATGAATTGTACACGAAGAAAAGCCAAAATAAAAAAATCCCCATTTCTTTACTCTTTTCGCTATTTTCCTTCCCCTCCTTGTTCGTTGGGGTTAGCTGTCTCTGCCTTGGAAGGATAGACGTCGTTTTTTGGGTGGCTTCGCTCTATACGCTTAAATTTTGAGATGTCTAACAAATGGCTTGGAAAAGGAAGGCAGCAATCAAGTTGAGAACCAGGTGGTTGAAAATTCACGGGCATTGGTCTAAACCCATTTCTACTCAACTCACTTTTTCCACATACATATTTCATAATTCAAAAATTATCTCGGTAAATACCACTTTCACAACCACAAAAATATTTCCAGCGTGGCAAAGGTGTGGAAATATAAAGCCTTCTATTTTACGCATAATTTCAAACGCTGTTGAGTATTCCTTTTAATTTGTGTTTTGACAATCTTCCGGCAGCAAGACATAGTTCTATCCTGGACATGGCATGAAAGGATTCTTACTACTATCTAAATATTGATGGATATTAAACTATTTTATTACCTGTTCATAGTATCTATTGCAGAAATTCCAGTTTGAATCATTTCTTCTGGGTAGATTCTTGACCAAGGGTTGATTGGCTGACCTGAAATTGAAAGGATATTTGTTATAGCAATGTAGCTTGAGAGCTAAATTACCAATTGCCTGATCATTAGGATAAAAAGCATGTACTGACTTCCAAATTAACAATCTCAATAAGCATTTGCCTGTTGCAGGTATTGTGGATATTAAGGCGGTTATTACCTTAAGAGTTCTTGTGAGATAATGATAGCAGATCATGTAGAAAAAGTCATCACAGGGTTCTAATTGAAAAGCTCACTGTAACAATTCAACTGTACAATTAACAGTCTTACTTATTCACACTCCAGATTTACTCAAATAAAAAGTAAGGTATCTTGAAATAATTTTCAATCTATTTTATATGACATTCAGACTCAGCATGACAGAAGCAACTCTTGTGCAAAGAAGCATATAATATTGGATCCCTCTGCAATTACTGCTCCTATCCTTACTTTGTTACCAAAACTGGAAACACATGCCCTGGATGGTAAAAGGCAAGATGTAGGAAAAGAAAAACGGCATCTTGACCAAGCACTTATCCATCTACTTTGGAATAAATCACATAAAAAAATTAAACAAACTGACAAAGCAAGCTTGTCTTACCCATAATATCCAAAAAGTCCTCTGCAAGCACTGGTGGTCCATTGTCAATAGCTTTTCCTGATCCATTAAACACTCGTCCTATGAAAAAAAATCTCAGGCTATTACAAAGAACCTAACCATCCATATAGAGAAAATTTTCTTAAAGAACTTATCTTTTTAAGTGATGTTTTTCAAAAAGACTCTTTGGGCTTTCCTCAAATTATTCTGGATATCGAAAGGCAATTCTTTAAATGACTGTTTCTTTCTTTGTGCTTTCGCTGTTATAACATGTAAAAACAAGGAAACCCTCACTAGTATTATGGAAAAAGTGTAATAAACTAATTTTAAAAATGTAGTACAGGAATCGTCCAATGCCAATATCAGCAGTCAAGGCTTGTTTCAGCTTTGTGTGGTTTTCCCTTGACCAAACTTTATGATGTTATAATAATAATAATAATAATGGAAACTTTTTATTTTTTCATCTGAACATATACAATTACAAACCTCACTAATCAAGGTAGTTTGCATTGGCTTGCCTATTTAACAAAATCAAAATTAAATATTTTACTAACAAAATCAATAAAGCGACAATAGTTCAGGGCTGGTCCATGGTTTATTTCTACGACAGAATATGTAGTATGTGGTGCGAATGATTATGTTGGAAAGTTTGGTTGAAAGAAAGCGCTCGTGTTTGTTGTCGATGTTCAAAGCGTTGCACATTTTACTGAAGGTAATACAAGATTTACCGAATATACCTAAAGAGCTCATGGAGAGATTTACGAAACTAACTTTCGAAAAGCTGGATTGTAAATCACGAATTAAAGAACGGTATTTTTCGTATTTGCGAGAAGAATTTTTATCCAGGTTTGTTTCATAGCCCACGGTCAATTCAAGAATGTATAGCTGTTGTTGTGGAGTAACTAAGAGCAAATCAGGCCTCAAGGCATCTCCAGTTATAATACATGGCGATAAGAATCCACAGATATCAGCATATATTGTACAGCCTTCAAGAGATTTGAGAGAACCTGCTAAAAACTGTAATGCTGAGTTGTGTCTCCAAGTATATCGACCTTCCTGAAGGTACGTTTTGCAGCCGGCGACAACATGAAGAAGGGTTTCTGTTTCAAAGCAGGAAGAGCAAGAGGACGATAGACTAAGTTTCCATTTAGATAGATTTTTACGAGTTGGAAGGGTGTTATTCAAATAACGAATGGTAAAGCTGAAGATATTTTTGGGCAGCTTACTTTGAACTTCGGACCAAAACTTGTTATATTTTGAAGTTGCGTTGTCAAAGAGAAATGAGAGAATAGTACCTTGAGTAGTAAGATGACTTTGTAAACGCTCCTTGTGTTCTGTCTGTACAGCTTTCAGAACTTCTTTTGTATTTTTATAAACATCGTGTTGTATATTGGTACCATTGCTTGTGTTTTTCCACAATGTTCGGATATTATCATTTGGTGACAACTTCAGAGCGTTACGGGTGACAGTTTGGCATTGTAGAAATTTTGTGGTAGGCAGCTGCAAGTTGAGTCCAAATTGATTTTTGGAAAGAATAATGGAGCTAAGCGTGGCACTTATAGGCAGGTCAAGCCACTGGCGTATGTATTTAGAGACCAGGTTGTCGAGATTTTCTGCCACCCAAGTCTTAGAAACATTTGAAACAGTAAGGTGCCAGGAAACCTTTGGGAGGGCAAATTCACTATAGAGACGTAGTTTGTGTTTTGGATGGATAGGTAAGGAATCAATTTGTTTGAGAAGATCTAGTAAAACATAATAATAATAATAATAATAATAATAATAATAATAATAATAATAATAATAATAATAATAATAATACAAACTAACAATTAAACTAAAGTATATCTTTCTCAATTACCAAACATGTTAATTAAAATACTATTGCCACTCTCATAAATTTTTAGAACATTTCTGTGAGTTTTCTTTCATCTTATTTCCATTAACTTTGTATTACCTTAGTTTGCTGAGAATTTATGTTCTGTTGCTATATGTTGACTCAGCATGAATGGAGAAAAGGAATTTCACTTTGCACCTTATAATTAAAATACTATGAACATAAATTTATTCTTTTTGCTAGTAAACCTAGGTCTTCTGTACCAGTATCACATGGAAGCCGAGAACTGGTTTTTCTTGCTGAGAGCAAGAAAAACTTTTGTGGCGGGAAAGTTATTACAATATCATAACTAAGTCAACCCTTGGTCACAGCCAGTGTCTATGGGTGTTAATATGCTGAGAAAATCAAAAGTACAACAATGACTTTCAATTTCTTAATTGAAATCCTGAGATACTTAGGTTCCTTCATATGTTGCAGCAACTGGCATGGGAGTGATCACATAAGGATGACATCTCTTTAATTTAAAACACTGAGAACAAAGTATAATATGGTGTCACAAGTCTCATACCTAACATATCCTGAGAAACAGGAATTCTTAAAATATCACCAGTAAATTCACAAGTTGTTTTCTTTGCATCAATGCCACTAGTGCCCTCAAAAACCTGTAAGATATACATGAAAATGGTGAGCATTAAAAACATTAGAGAAGCAGAAATTTGGTTAAATTTAAAACTGAAAAAATAAAAAAATGTACTTCAAAATTTAAGTTAAGGAATTAGTGTTACTCAGGCAAATTCTCAAAGTTGAAAATTTTCCCATGGGCATGACTATCTGCAGCTGTTAGACAATCAAATACTGATATTAGCTACTACAACATTCTTTTGCCAGCAACAAAATTAATTTTAGTTCCTATTTGGTACTTATTACATCTGGTTTCTAAACCATTTTGTCTCTGTGCCCAGCACATTGTAATGACAGACAATACTTTGACCTTCCAGGGTTGCCAGGCTTGTGTGCTTTCTTAAAGTCTTGTTATTTATTTGTTCTGTAATTTTCAATTTTTAGCTGCCTTGCTCTGTCAATGTCACTCTTCTACCACAACCCATACAAACTTTGGATTATTATTACTGACATACCATCATCAGAGCTCCAATCCTTGTTTGTCAGGTTTAACACATAAGCCCTCTTTACATTTGTTGCCAGTAAGGTATAAAGCAGCATTTTGAAACTAATATACCAGTATGGGCACAAAAATTTTGATACCCCCAAACATATTAAATTCAATGCTTAAATTTCACTATCCTTGTTGGTAAAGAAAAACTCAGATGAAGAATATACTCTGGTTTTTATTATACAGATTTTTCTTGCATAATTTCTGGAAAAAAACCCTCAAAAATGCTGAAAGTAATATCACTATCAGCCTAAAAAAAGAGACATATTCAAATTCCTATTTTTTTTCTTCTCTGTTACCCATTGTCTGCCACCATACAAACTATTTCCATTTCTTCAGCCTTGCATCACAATTCCACATCATTTTCCCATTGGCATTTTTAACTTAGATTTGCACATGCTTTCAGTTTGTGATAATAAAAATTGAAAATCACTTTTAAGTTAAAAGTTGTATTTACTTTAAGAAGTCTATCCTTCAGTAATAAACATATGCAGTGGTTGATGCTGTTTTACATTCTGTTCAAGTACCCAACTAGGGGGTTAACATGACCACTGAAGATTTGATTGCTATACACTATTCATGTTGAAATTTGTTCCATAAACAATGTTGACCAATATCTTTGGAAGCCCCCCCAAAATATCTGGGTAAGTCAATGGTTGAATCACAATTGCTTTTCCACCTTAATTGACTATTTCTAGCAGTTTCTCTGGGTGATGGTTGTGCACATTTATAAGCACCATATCATAACCAGATAAAAAGTTGGAATGCTTAATATAACCTTATCCTAATGTCCAAAATGCCAACTCCTATTCCAATCTGCTCTATGTAAAGGCAGAGAGATGTACTGTACAGAATTATCCTTGGTGTACTCCTTTTTCAATTAGAGAGCTTGTCCCTTACTCCAATGGGCAGTGGTGACTTTCACTTAGTTCTAAATTTTGCAATTTTACATCAATAAAATGCATAATCAACACATCAATTTAGAAAACTTAAAAAAAACAACAACCCTGACAAAACAGTGTTATCTTTTGTATTTTCAAGATTTTTCTTACAAACAATGGCTTCCATGCTGTATAAAATTTACACCAGAAAGCATGTTATGGAGTCTTGATAAAAGACATAACAGTCTACCTGCACAACTGCTTTTGACCCACTGACTTCCAGAACTTGACCACTTCTTTTTGTTCCATCTGGCAAGGTGAGAGTCACAATTTCTGCAAACTTTGGAAACTGGAAAAAAGAAACCAAATATAATTTTAAAAAAATAATCACATAAGCATATTAAAAGAATTGTTGTTAATATTTGGCAAAGTAAGCCATGATGTTATCTCTTATAACATGATACAACAATGGTTGTACCTTCCAAAAAACAAAGGGATTAACTGTAGTTTGGAAAAATCATAAACCTCTCTATGGAAGATGTCAATTCAAGCTAAACAGCCCTGGTGAACAACATTTACAGTCACTTTGCAATTAAGCATTGTCCCTGAGCCCTCTTGCTGTGAAAAGATATCTTTATGTCTGCTTTAACACTGTCCAGGTGATGTCTGTGGTCCACCTTGTAAAGTTGATTTACCAATGGTTAAATGGAACCCCTTCTTAACAATCATAATTATTAAGTAAAAATTCAATTTTCAGAGTTCAAAAATAATGACTGAGAAATATATATATATATATAAAATATTAAAATATCAAAAGTAAAGGGCTGCTAAAAAAAAATAAGTTTAAAGCACATATCAATGCAATCATGATGATTGCATTGGAAAGTACTTGAATTTTAAGTTATTTTAGTAACCCTTAGCTTTTAATATTTTCTATTTTACTTTATAAAGCTCTCATATAAATGTGTTGAGCATTTTTAGCTTCTAGTGTATCAACTAATATTTTCCCACAAATATATCATTATGACAATGATAAATGGCAAGATTCAAGATTTCAAGATTCAAATTGGAAAGCACTATGTGGTGCTATATTAATTGAAAAACATTTTAAATCTGACAAAAAACTGTCTAATGGTAGGGTATTTGTTTTGCTTGAGTGATCTGCCTTTGGCTGGTCATCAGGCCAGCACTGGAGCTTCTTGCTGATCTTCAGAAGCATATTATTTAGCATATAAAATTTTGCTTTGCACCTAAATAAAAAAATAGTTACATGGCTTTAAACAACTTAAAATGTATCATCCATTACAAAATATGTCATAACATTACAAAATTCTACATATTTTAAAGCCATGAAAATTTCTTGTAAGAAAATATGTCAAAACAAAACTGACAATCAGGATTCTCAAAGGTATCAGAATTTGTTAATTCATAATTTTTTTAAAAATAAACATCTTCAAACTTTGTGTTACCTTAACATCATCAAGAATGACCAATGGTCCATTTACACCAGATACTGTTTTGTAAACTGGGGAAAGAGATATATTATATAACAATGGAAGACATTCTTTTAAATCAAGGATAATGAAATATTCCAAATTAAGCTGCATAAAATGTACTTAGGCTAAAGTTGCATGCCTATATTTGGAAGAAAGTATAGTGCACCTACAGCAGGCATTTTTTGTATGGTAGTTATGACTTTAACATTAATACACCATTATTGCTTTCCTTCATTCATCTTACACAAAGGTACACCTTTTATTTTAGTATGATTAATTCATGAAAAGAGTTCTTTCAATTTACACAGTACTTGCACTTCAAGACCATTATTTTGTACATCATCTTTTGGCCCAATGCCAGTGGCTTTTAGAATATACTGGCTTGTTCAAGGTATGAATAAGTTTTTGGTTAAAGGTAAAAGTTAAGGCATAACAACATTAGAAAAGAAAATGGTAACAATTTAATACTAATGGCAAAAGTATTTAATACTGGCAACAAAATCTGCAGCAATATATATTATAGTAAGTGACATTACAAAAAGCTTGCAGTAATCAGTGCCTAAACAAACAAATTTGATGTTACATGCAGGAAAATCCAAGTACCCTAAAATTGTCTTCAGGAGATCAGAGAGAAAGGGAGGAAATACAAATTCATCACATACTGACAAAGAAAATAATTTGCAGATCTGCTTCATTTAAAATCCTCCCTAGTTTATACTAGCTTCCACTGGAGATAAAATGGCATATGATGGCTTAAAACAAAACAATTTATTCCAAACAAGGATTGCCTGTGTTGGTATTGCCAAAGCTAAGGAGAATGTTTCATAATTAAGGGCAATCCTTTAAGTCACCTGTCAAAAAAGCTGACTCTGGTCTGAAAATATTGAGTACATTCACTTTAACCTGGCAGATTTTTATTCCACAAAGGCTTTAAATATTAAATTTTTGCATACAAGCACACAAACATCAAAAGTGAGGTGATTGAATACAAAGTACCCCACTATACACTGTCAAGATTGAATGCAAGCAGGAATCAGTATGGCTGCTGTGGGTATGCCTCTCTCGCAGAAATTAGCAACACAATTTGTTGCACAGGGGAAAAGGTTATTAAGGTAATGCCAGCTCTCAGATAATAACATTAATTTTCATATTCAAATTCAATATGAGCATGGATATTTTCATCATTGTGCTGACAATTTCGTTTACAAATAATGGGGTTAACTTAAACAAACATATGATTGTACTGGCATCTCATGCAAACCAAAGGCTATTGACCCCAAATTAAAAGTACTAAGTTCAACAGACAAAAAAGGCCAAAACTGGATGAAAAAAAATATTTGCATTTGTATCCAAGGCAAGTGGTGAAAATTGTTGCCTGCTGCAGGTGATTAAATCCTATGTCAGTAGTACCATGGTTTATGCAAGTGAAACATGGGCTATGACAACTGAAAACACTTAGCAACTGAGAGGCAATCACAATGTCATGATTTCCTGGTTATGCTCCACACGATTCCCCAACAGTTTTAATAGATCAGCCATGAAACACGCTGCGCATTCACAACTCAATATTATATGATGAAGGTTTTGTAAGTTTGGCAATGTACTGCAAATAGGTTTCAGTAGTTGGCTGAAGGCAAGAATTCACACGGCTTACCAAAGAAATTAGTTAAGATAGCTGTGGGATATTTATTTCCCAAGGGTGCCTTTATCTATGGAAATTCTGAATATTTCTTCACTTTTCTAGTATAGTACCTCTGAGTATGCTCTGCTATATGCTTTGAGCACATTTTGATACAAATGCACAGTTACACACACACACACACACACACACACNTAAAGCTCTCATATAAATGTGTTGAGCATTTTTAGCTTCTAGTGTATCAACTAATATTTTCCCACAAATATATCATTATGACAATGATAAATGGCAAGATTCAAGATTTCAAGATTCAAATTGGAAAGCACTATGTGGTGCTATATTAATTGAAAAACATTTTAAATCTGACAAAAAACTGTCTAATGGTAGGGTATTTGTTTTGCTTGAGTGATCTGCCTTTGGCTGGTCATCAGGCCAGCACTGGAGCTTCTTGCTGATCTTCAGAAGCATATTATTTAGCATATAAAATTTTGCTTTGCACCTAAATAAAAAAATAGTTACATGGCTTTAAACAACTTAAAATGTATCATCCATTACAAAATATGTCATAACATTACAAAATTCTACATATTTTAAAGCCATGAAAATTTCTTGTAAGAAAATATGTCAAAACAAAACTGACAATCAGGATTCTCAAAGGTATCAGAATTTGTTAATTCATAATTTTTTTAAAAATAAACATCTTCAAACTTTGTGTTACCTTAACATCATCAAGAATGACCAATGGTCCATTTACACCAGATACTGTTTTGTAAACTGGGGAAAGAGATATATTATATAACAATGGAAGACATTCTTTTAAATCAAGGATAATGAAATATTCCAAATTAAGCTGCATAAAATGTACTTAGGCTAAAGTTGCATGCCTATATTTGGAAGAAAGTATAGTGCACCTACAGCAGGCATTTTTTGTATGGTAGTTATGACTTTAACATTAATACACCATTATTGCTTTCCTTCATTCATCTTACACAAAGGTACACCTTTTATTTTAGTATGATTAATTCATGAAAAGAGTTCTTTCAATTTACACAGTACTTGCACTTCAAGACCATTATTTTGTACATCATCTTTTGGCCCAATGCCAGTGGCTTTTAGAATATACTGGCTTGTTCAAGGTATGAATAAGTTTTTGGTTAAAGGTAAAAGTTAAGGCATAACAACATTAGAAAAGAAAATGGTAACAATTTAATACTAATGGCAAAAGTATTTAATACTGGCAACAAAATCTGCAGCAATATATATTATAGTAAGTGACATTACAAAAAGCTTGCAGTAATCAGTGCCTAAACAAACAAATTTGATGTTACATGCAGGAAAATCCAAGTACCCTAAAATTGTCTTCAGGAGATCAGAGAGAAAGGGAGGAAATACAAATTCATCACATACTGACAAAGAAAATAATTTGCAGATCTGCTTCATTTAAAATCCTCCCTAGTTTATACTAGCTTCCACTGGAGATAAAATGGCATATGATGGCTTAAAACAAAACAATTTATTCCAAACAAGGATTGCCTGTGTTGGTATTGCCAAAGCTAAGGAGAATGTTTCATAATTAAGGGCAATCCTTTAAGTCACCTGTCAAAAAAGCTGACTCTGGTCTGAAAATATTGAGTACATTCACTTTAACCTGGCAGATTTTTATTGCACAAAGGCTTTAAATATTAAATTTTTGCATACAAGCACACAAACATCAAAAGTGAGGTGATTGAATACAAAGTACCCCATTATACACTGTCAAGATTGAATGCAAGCAGGAATCAGTATGGCTGCTGTGGGTATGCCTCTCTCGTAGAAATTAGCAACACAATTTGTTGCACAGGGAAAAAGGTTATTAAGGTAATGCCAGCTCTCAGATAATAACATTAATTTTCATATTCAAATTCAATATGAGCATGGATATTTTCATCATTGTGCTGACAATTTCGTTTACAAATAATGGGGTTAACTTAAACAAACATATGATTGTACTGGCATCTCATGCAAACCAAAGGCTATTGACCCCAAATTAAAAGTACTAAGTTCAACAGACAAAAAAGGCCAAAACTGGATGAAAAAAAATATTTGCATTTGTATCCAAGGCAAGTGGTGAAAATTGTTGCCTGCTGCAGGTGATTAAATCCTATGTCAGTAGTACCATGGTTTATGCAAGTGAAACATGGGCTATGACAACTGAAAACACTTAGCAAACTGAGAAGCAATCACAATGTCATGATTTCCTGGTTATGCTCCACACGATTCCCCAACAGTTTTAATAGATCAGCCATGAAACACACTGCGCATTCACAACTCAATATTATATGATGAAGGTTTTGTAAGTTTGGCAATGTACTGCAAATAGGTTTCAGTAGTTGGCTGAAGGCAAGAATTCACACGGCTTACCAAAGAAATTAGTTAAGATAGCTGTGGGATATTTATTTCCCAAGGGTGCCTTTATCTATGGAAATTCTGAATATTTCTTCACTTTTCTAGTATAGTACCTCTGAGTATGCTCTGCTATATGCTTTGAGCACATTTTGATACAAATGCACAGTTACACACACACACACACACACACACACACACACACATATATATATATATATAAATCCAGTATAGCATACAAAATAACTAGACAAATTTGTATGCTATACTGGATTTATAAACGCTCTGGAAACATTGAGCACTCTTAGTGAACATTGGCATACTTTACTAATATTACTATATATATATATATATATATATATATATATATATATATATATATATATAGGGCGAAACAGTACTATCTTCAGATTGAGTATATAT
>RDPX01000005.1:6995698-7012583 GCA_003991215.1 Morbakka virulenta
CAGTACCATCTGCGGTGTCTAATGACTCAGATGTCACTTAGTGGTTAGACACTGCAGATGAGCAATCTTCTACCTTAAAGGTTATTTACTTGTTTTTTTTAGTATTCAGCCCAAGGCCCACTTTATTGCATTATTCCTCTATTCTGAGGAGTGATTCGTAAGCTTGTTCAATCTCATCTAATAATAGTGATGTCATATGCAAATTCTGGGTCTGCTAGTCTTCTGGATGTCTTCGTAACTTTTGTGGAGTGATGATGAAGCCAAGGTCTTTCTCGTTTCTAGCCATAGCCTTCCTAATGGCATAATCCTGTACAATTACGAACAGAAAGGGAGTTACCATGTCACCTTGTAGTAAATCACCAGGTATTTCGAACTTCTCAGTCTCTTTCTCGGGTGATATGATTTTGGCGTTATTGTTAGTGTACAACCTTTTTTATCGCACGAATTTAGACTCCCTTACCAGGCTTACCAGCAAAGTCGGCAGCAGCAGACTGGCGGATGTTAGAGGAACTAAGTAGTTAAGAGACCTATTGACTAGTAGACTCTGCTGGATGTCGGGCAAATTTTTTTGAAAACCAAGACAATGGTGGAGACCACAAGCTAGTGTATTAAATCAGGTTAATACGTTTAAACAGTCAGTTGTGCACACCGAAGATATTAATCATCTTAAGTATGATACGTACTCGGGTTTGTTTACCCAATATATTGCTGATAATGACGACCACACTTTTATTACATTGGACAGGTCAGAATCTTTTCATGGTATTGGTATCATGTCAGTTTCATGGTTAACAGTTACAAAACAAGAGAAAAGAAATCAGGATTCCAAGAGTGAAAGTAGTTAAGCCCTAAGAACTAGCATTTAATAAAGGAATACCATTACATCACTAGAGACCACCATTTCAATCGCCGTTGGCATTAATAAATATGAATCCGTTTATCGAATTGTGGTGTATTTTTGTTTTATATGGCAGCAAACTTTATATTTGAAAAGTTATTGGTTTTTTGCTAAGAATAAATTCCACATCCTAACTGGTCATGGTAAAAAAAATTGTCTTGACTGCAGAAAATCCTGGGATTTCTACTATTATACTGAAGTAGAGTATTCTGACAAAATCCTACATCACTTTGAAATGAGGAGCGGGCGCGGCACTTGGTGTCAGTGAATTGGGAGATGGAAGTGAGATTGTATGACATTCAGGATATAGTGCTATTGTTAGCGCTGCAGAAGTGGTACATCCCAAAACAGGCAACATTTGTGCTGTAATAAATAGACAGCCATTCTAAGTCAGGAAAACATTTAAGTGGGTGCATAATAAATATTGAGATTTCCATTTTAGAGTTTTGTTTTCGTTTGCCCTAGAGTTCAGCTTGGATGGGCTTAAAACAATAAAATGATTGAAAGGAAAAAAGAAAAAGGGGAAATTGGCAACCTTCTCGTGGTCCTCTCCGTAAGTACTGTACCTACTTATTGCAAGGAAGCTAATGCCAATACCTAATTAATAAGAAATATATTATATCTCATTGATTAAGTATGAAAAAACGTCATGAATAATCGGGCCCGGCAATCCTTCAACTCAATGTAAATGGCCTTTTAGAGCCTAATTGTGAAGTCATTCAAAACATCGCCATGATTAATTCCATTTCGGTCATTCTGCTCCAGGAAACTCACACTACTTACAACGACAAAATAAAGATATACGGCTACACACTGATCGGAGCCATCCATCATACTAAGCACGGGATAGCAACTCCTGTCAGAAACGATTTAACAGCAAGCCTGATCAAGAAGAGCGAAGCCAGTGAGTCACAATGACTAACTATTAGAATTAACGAGGATATTACAATATTCAGTATCTACAACCCCCCTCACCCCGAGGACACGATTCATACCACTTTAACTCTACGACCAACCGGTCATTTATTCAGGGGTTTTTAACTACCTTTATACATCCTGGTGCTACCCAACAAATAACCAAGATGGCGAAACCCTCCACGATTGGGCAAGCACTGTGGACGTTAAGCTGTTGTTCGACCACAAACAGCCTAAAACGTTCAACTGCCTGTGGTACGACTACTAACCCAGATTTATCGTTCAACTCGTTCGATTCAAGCAGTTACCCACCACACCGTGCCCACAAATTCTGTGGAAATTTTCCAAAGTTGCAACATCGACCGACCATCATATACTATCCTGCCCTGATAG
The DNA here is from genome assembly GCA_003991215.1 of Morbakka virulenta. Classification (NCBI taxonomy): domain Eukaryota; kingdom Metazoa; phylum Cnidaria; class Cubozoa; order Carybdeida; family Carukiidae; genus Morbakka; species Morbakka virulenta. Next base: position 6,997,905 of record RDPX01000005.1, read on the forward strand.
AATACACACGAACTGCTCCACTTGCACCTTAGAATTTTAACAAAGCTGACTGGGATCGTTTTAAAACCGAATGTACTAGCATATGTGACAATCTTCCTTCCCTTGGTACTTCTGATACCAACACCTGCTACACTGCTTTTTCAGAACAAACTGTTAAAATTGGCTAAAAACACCATCCCTGGGAGGTATCACAAATCGTACATCCCAAAATGGAACGCCACTTGCAATAAGCTAGCGAAGGATCATGAACAGTCTAAATCGACAGCAGAAAGGCAAGAAACGGCAAACAAATTAATAGATCATCTGTTTGATCCGTTTGGTATTGTCTACAAGTTCAATGTTCTGTGGAGTCGAACGTTTTCCATGGACTTACCGAAGATCGAATTGTTAAGAAGTTTGAAGAAGTCTTTTTCGAAGGCTCTGCTCGCTGGCTTTCTCATCGCCGTGCTCAATACGATCTAGTTTTTTAGCCAGGCCGATTGTCGGAAGGAGAGAATGCGGTGGATCTTTTTGAGTATCATTCCATGACCAAGGTAACATTTCAGGGTTCTGTGGTGGACAACGTAGTTTTTACAAAAGAAGAGAACAAGTATTAACGTGGTTGTTTGCATCCCTTTTATGCCCATTGTCGTACGCAGTGTAGGGTAGCCCTTATGGGCATCATGGAGATGAGGCGATAGTCCAACTTCATTTCGATGATAGCCGACGTCATTACTGATGTCAACTTAGTTGATATTGAAGTCTTTTACTTGATCCTTGCTCAATTGATCGGATTCATCAGTGAGAAGAGGTTGCGACATGGCCAAGCCGTGAAGAGTATTGGTATCCCAAATACATTGAATAGTAATTGGAATTGTTAGAATAGTAGTGAGGTAGTAGGGGGTTGTTGACTTGACCATGCCAACGACAGATCATAGAGGCTTCATCCCGCATACCCTCCTCAGCAAAGTAGAAAGTGGAGATGGTGTCATTGGTATGGTAGCTGCATAATTTTTTGATGGATAGTAGAGAGGTTTCTTGAAAAGATTCCAGCAGCCCATGCAATCGTAAGGGTAGACTTTTTTACCGATCAGGATAGAGATGTAGTCTTGGGAACTCTGGTTTTATGTGTGATGTAACTAACTGAGGGATAAATTGGACTTAAAAATATAAATAAATATAAATATCTACTCGTGATAAGTTGGACTTAGTTAAAAATATCTGCTCGTGTATTCAACACTGCTTCTCTTTGAGCAGCAATCAAGTCCATTTAACATCCCAACACCATGCATCACTTTTGACTAAACATCGTGGTCGAAATTTCTAGAAATGATCACAGCAATACTATTGTAGTAACTAGACTAGGTGGATTCCACTTGTTGATGAGTTTTCTTGGGAGTATTGAGAGAGTAATGGAATCTTCTGGTTTAGAAGATGCATTAGAAACAACTCGGATCAAATAGAGTTTAATTTATTGCTTCTTGAAAAGCAGTTAGTAGGGCTCTCCGAAGTCATTTTTCAGTTCAGTCTCCTTCAATGCTTCACTGGCTTTCACCGCTTATCAATTTAACGATAACAAGTATCAGATTAGAAACAATTGAGAATAAGACAGCAGAGTTATTGACTTTTTTTACATCTTTAGCAGGCCCATTAGGCACTACCGTTTAACAGTTAGATGATACTGATTTGGATAACATTATTGAGGTTGCTACGAATATAACTGAAACAAAAGCCATCAACAAATATACTGAATGGACTTCTCTAAAGAAACTAAGCGAACCATTAACAATGAACAGACTACTTGTCAAATGAATCACATACCGCTAGACTATTGAAATATTAAATAAATTACATCGACATTGGAAAGGAATATATCCAAGCTGAAAGTAAAGGCGATTGGCATGGGGACTTAAATGCTGTTAGAAAAATGTTAAACTTGTTTGCTCCAACAGGGCACTTTTTCTACGCAAAATCTGCTAGAATGTATCTTCAAAGGATGTATCAACTATCATATTAAAATCTATGGTACATAAACAATTTTACGAACCTGCTTTTCATGCAGTACGTCGATTGGATAGGATTTGGGCTGGATTATGGACAGCTCTAGTTATTGAGCTAGTGATGAGAACCCTCAAAGATCATGAGGTATTAACAAGAATAGAGGGGTGTCAGAAGCAGTAAGACATATGGGTATACAGCATGTATAAGTTTTCATTATGACTGAATTAGTGAATGCCACACACATTAATAAAGATCTAGATATTGTTACAGCTTGGCTTCTAAATTTAGGTCCTTTTTTTATTTTAGCCTTCATTGACTTCACTCTGGTAAGAGATTAAAATGAGAAAAAGGCTCTGTTAACTGAGAAAAACAGAACATGTTGGTCAAAGCATCCACTATAAAATTGATACGAAAAACTTTAACGAAATAAGGTTTAAGAAGTCTGACAGTATACACACAAAAACTGCAGAAAAGTGTGGTGGTTAAACGTAATAACATTCAGATTGATCCCACTGACCTTTTCACAAGATTATTTGCAGTTGTTGATCGTACAATCACTGTGGAAGAATATTTTGAATACGAGTTAACACAAGAACCACTTTCCGGTTTAAAGACTCGTTCATGAGGAAGCCTTATAAATCTGATGCTGCTAAAGCTATCACACATGGTGAAAACCATCTAACTAGTCTTCCTGCAGGAAATGAAGTGGTTGATATTGGTGCACATTTTTGCCATGTAAAATGGCACAAGTCTGTTACATATGCTGAAGTTTTCACCTGTACGAAAACCACCATAAGCATATGTACGGAGTTTGCACAGTTGCTTGCGATGGATACGATACCGGATCCTTAATCAAGACCGTGAACATTTAAGAAGGAAAAAAATGTCGAGTCCTAACGTTAAAATTAAAATGGGTCTTGGTGCTCATAAGGATATGAATAATTTTATGACAAATGAAAAAACCAAAAGCGAATTTATTTATTTGTTTATGGAATACCTTAAAGAAAAAGGATTTTCACTTCAACAAAGCATAAATGATGCAGATACGAATACAGTTAAAGCAGTTCTAGATATTGCATTGGTGAAAAATATTACTGATTCTGTATTGCTATACTGATGCGTTAGATTTACTTTTGCACTACTTTAAACATGAAATGAGTGCAATATTTATATTCTAAACAATTCCAGGCGTAGAAAGGAGGATGCAATGATTTTCAATGTACGATCCCCGAGGTTGAGCATGAATTTGGAACTCCTGAATAAACATACTTCTGTTACATGCATGGAGCAGATGCGACACAACGTCACCAACGGTTGATCAAGGTTCGATGATTAAAAAACTTTCATTCTCAGAAGAATTAAAAAGTCTTTGTCAAAATTTAATTCGTCCAATGCAAATCACATTGAAATATCTCGTGCTGGAATTGGAAAATTTTCTCTACTGTGTAATGGGCAAATCACTAATTACCTTACTAAGCTTAGACTCCATCAGTACATGAACATGATATGAAAACTATAGATTCAGTAAAAATCAGAAGTGGTACCTCCGACTAATACAGAGCAAACTTTCAGAGCTACTGAGAGCATTTACAAGTTGTAGAATGGGATTTTCTCCTCCACTGAGGTGTAGCTCTAGGATTGTCATATGATCATTGAGGAGCCGTGGCGTAATGGTTAGTTCAGTTGCACAGTAACCAACTAACCAAAGAAGTTCCGGGTTCGATACCCCAAGCGGGTGAGGAGAATTTGGAACTTTACAAAAGGAAAAGCCATTGGTTGGCGTCATGAAGGGCACCGTCTGAGCCCCAATTGCTGGGAAAAAAAGACTTTAAAACTTAAAAAAAATTATCACTTGATCATTAATTAGGGATCGTTCACAAATGACGCCAACCACTTTTCACCATTTTTTAACCTCCCTCCCCCCTCTTGTCAACCCTTGTCAACTTTTGTATTTCTGACCCCACTAAAGTTGATGTCAATTTCCCAGAACTTTTTTTGCAAACGAAAAAAAATTGACACTATATTCTTACTTATTGGTTTCTAAGTATCAGGAGGTTAGAAGTTTGAGGCAGGGGTTATAAAAGTACATCCGAGTGAAATGTAAAACTTAAGAGAAAAAACAATTGCGTAAAACGACCTTTCAATTGAACCTCTGTTTTTTACATTTTGAAAAAACTTTCAATGGCGTCAAAAATATTCCCATCAAATTGTTCTTGTGAGGTAAAATCGTCATCATCTCTGCTCTGTTCATCCTTTGCGTCACTCACATCATTTTCACTCTCATTTAAATTCCTGAACAGATGTCCGTCACTACCGCAGGCAGGTCTGTTGTCGAATGGACACAACAGCCAACAACTGAAGGGAAGGTACTGACATAGTGAAAAGGTTTTCTATAAACTCCCGAGTGAGTTAAAAGTAGGTTTAAGCTTTTAGAATTATTGAATTTTTTCAAAGAATGACGTCAACTTTCGCCCTCCTTTCACCCCTACCCCAAATAATGTCAACTTATGTCAACATTTAGGTACCCCCTCCCCCTCTAAGTGGTTGACATCATTTACGAAGGATCCCTTAACAGTCATTTCAGTCCAATCAAAGCTACTACTCCAATTAAGACCATACACCATCAGGTGTACTAAGGCTTATTCATCGTAGCTTGAATGTAACAGTAAGATCACAATGCTCTTGTAATCGTTGTTCGTATTGAAAGAATGGCTTATGGTTTATGGTAGCTTTTGGTCATTGCCTTAGATGCCACAACGTTAAACCAATTAAGGAAATATTGAAAGTGATAATACCAGTGACAGTAGTGACTTTAAAGATAATAGTAAAATTTTTGACTTGTTTCAATAGTAAGGTCCACTTATTACTTTTTTTGTGATATCCTTAAAAAAAGTTGTTATGTTTGTTTGCACCCCAGATTTCAGAATCAGGGCAACAAAAAATCTCATTCATGTTTTCAGTGATTTCTTGTGAGAAAGATCTTGAAGTTAAAATAAGATAATTCAGCAGCTCTATGCTCTAGTATTTTTAGCATCAAAAAATTAATATTGTTCCCAAGGAGTACTTTCTCAGTGTGTATTTGATGACAAATAATCATCAACAGATGTTTCAATGAGTGAATATCAAAACAACGACATGGAGCAACACCAGTCAATCTGCTGCCAGAAAAGCTCAAAACCGGACACTGTCGCTACAGCTAATGAGGAGAGTCATCGACACCGAGGAGCACCAAGGCGCCCATAGAAATTATGTCAAGTCACGTAAATAATTGGTTGTTGACCCTAACCTTCACAATCGTTTGGCTCCTAGGGATGGGGAAGGGGGGGCTCTTACTCGATATTTTATATTTTTGCCGTCTCTTTTACGTACAAACTTACATCACAAGTCTTTTAATGGTTTCCCTGTCTTTAATATTCAATATTCGTTTGCATTCTATGTATTGCTTAGTGGTCAGAATAAACATTATTTACTTATTATTATTATTATTATTATTATTATTATTAGAGGGGGTGCGAGGTCTGGTGCCAAGACGTCCCTCTCGCCAAAAGGAAAGTCTCAGCGTACAACGCAGCTTCTCCTTTCCAGGCGTAGTGATCGCGGCGGGACCACTGTCAGGCTCGCCTGGCAGGAGGTCACTTGCATATGGCTTCTCCTACATTACTGTGTCCATAGTAACACCTTCCTGTGGTACCCCTCGTTCCCAGAAGGTTTGCTATGCGGCGCGACTGAGCACCTGGCAGTATATACGGGCCCCAGGAAGGAGGTCTGGCTCCCTTAACATGCGGCGTGCACGGCCCACCGTCGTGTGGAATATGCCCTGGCGCCCATGAATCGACCTATAGCTATGGGCAAACAGCAAAGACTGGAAATCCCAACGGCAGACCAGGTGAAGGAAGACTTCATTTTCAATGGCTGAGACGGTGGAGGAGGATGACCGTCAGAGAAGGAAAACTTGAAACCCACGAAGTGTCCAGGCATGCTGGACAGCTTTTGAGCGCGAACACAGTGGGTCCATGGACGCCCAAGCATTAACCAGTCATGCCCCAGTCATGGGGAAATGGCCGCACTGCCTTGTGAGTTTCTCTGGGAAGAGAAAAGGCTAAGGAGTAAATCCTACACAAATCCGGAGTGGAGCCCCTAAGTCGGTTGGAACGTCAATGTTGAACTCCTTCCGGGAACTCCTGCAGTCACAGCGGCTCCAAGTGTAATGCTCTGCTTTCCATTAGATTACGTCGTTGCGGCCGAGAGGGTAGGCCCTATTAATAGTTCAGCACGATGTCACCATACACGTTGACCAGGCTTGCGCCCTGGAGAGGACACTCCAGTTTCGTCATAGGCGAGAGCATAATACGGAAGACAACAGTTACGAGTTCTAAGTCCTAGCTTGGTTGGCGTAGAGTTGGATGCTACGCGTTGTCTTCGACGGTGGGAGGAACCTTCGTAGTCCCACCGGTCAGCTATCGCCCGCCTCAAGCTGGGCAGACCCCAGCCAGAAAGGTGCTGACCCACCACGGTCTGCCTGCTTCAGAAGGTTCCTGGAACTTAGGGCCCTCATGCTCAACAAGCAGATCGAAAACCACCCACCAGGCAAAATACAACGAAAGAAAAAGGAGGCCTCAGCTCTTCGGTTTGCAAGCTGGAACGTACGAACCATGCGGCCAGGACTCATAGAGGATCTTCAGTTAATTGAGGACACTCGCAAGACTGCAGCGATAGATCGCAAACTTCATCGACTGAACATAGACAATGCATCTCTGCAGGAAGCACTACTCCTGGATAGTGGATCTCTAAAGTAGGAACACAATACCTTCTTTTGATAGGAGAAGAGTGCCGAAGAACCCAGAGAACATGGTGTTGGCTTTGCCGTGCAAAATACACTGCTTCTGATGATTGAACCGCCAACGGATGGCACCGAGAGAATCCTCAAGTTGCCCCTCTTCACAATAGAGGGTCCAGTGAACATCGTCTACGTATACGCTCCTAAACTACAATCTGCAGTAGAAACAAAACACCAGTTCTACGAGTCGTTGGATGCTGCCATTAGTGGTATCGCGTCAACAGAGCACATCTTTCTCCTTGGCGACTTCAATGCAAGGGTAGACGTGGATCATGAGGCCTGGCCAAATGTTCTTGATCATCACCATACGGAAGATGAACGACAACGGGCAGGACTTCTAGAAATGTGCTACTTTCCCAACCTGTGCGTGACGAACACCTTCTTCCAGAACAAGGCATGTCACAGGCGACACCCCAGATCACAAGACTGGCATTAGCTGGAGTTGATCGTCACCAGGCAAACTCTCTGAACAACGTCTGCAACAGCAGAGCTTACAACAGTGCTGACTGTGACACTGGCCATTCTCTGATAGCCGCCATAGTAAAGCTGAAACCAAAGAAACTCTACCACACCAATCACAAGGGCCAGTCTTGCATCAACGCCAGTAAGACAGCATGCCCAGAAAAGAACAGAGAGCTCATCAAAAGGCTGGAAGAGTCTGTAAACAACAGTGAGAAACAGAGCGCCGAGGACAGCTGGAAATTTATACATGATACCATCCACAGCGCGGCCATCTACACCTATGGCACGAAGGAGCACAGGAACGCGCACTGGTTTGAGGCCAACATCACAGAAATGGAGCAAATCACTGATGCCAAACGAAGCGCAACGTTCGAGTACAAACGCGTTCCCACTCAACAGAATCTGCAGGCACTGAAAGCTGCTCGCAGCAAGGATTAGGAAACCGCACGCTGCTGCGCAAATGACTTCTGGTTCCTAGCTGTCAGAGAACATCCCACAAGCCTCAGACAGCGGAAACTTAAAGAGCATGTATGAAGGCATCAAGCAAGCCACAGGCAAGTCAGTGGTAAAGTGCACACCCCTAAAATCCAACACTGGGGAGATCATCACCGATCAGGTCTAACACTACTTCGAGTTGTACTCTGGGGAGAACTTAGTGACCCAGGAAGCCCTCGATGCCATAGAAGACCTGCCTATCCTTGAAGAGCTAGACTCGGAGCCTATTGTGGAAGGGATTAGCAAGGCTATTAACGAACTCTCATGCGGTAAAGCCCCAGGTGAAGATAGAATCCCACCAGAGGTCATCAAGGACGGAAAGCCTGCTCTGCTTTGACTACTCGACGAGCTTCTATGTCTCTGCTGGAGAGAAGGCAAGATCCCCCAAGATATGCGTGATGCAAAGATTATCATCTTGTACAAGAACAAGGGTGACTGCAGCTACTGCAACAACTACTGAATCACTTCGCTACTTAACATAGTGGGCAAAGTGTTTGCGTGGGTGGTCTTGTCCCACCTGCAGATCCTCGCCAACCAAGTGTACCCTGGGTCTCAGTGCGGGTTCAGGGCTTAGAGATCCACTGTGGACACGATCTTCTCCGTACGTCAACTCCAGGAGAAATGTCGAGAGCAGCAAATGCCTCTTTTCATATCATTCATCGACCTCATCAAGGCATTCGAACTTGTCAGTAGAAAAGGCCTGTTTCAACTGCTGAAGAAAATCGGATGCCCCCCACAACTTCGCAGTATCATTTACTCCTTCCACGACGACATGGCAGGCACTGTCATCTTTGACGGCGCAACATCAGAGACCTTTGCAATCAAAAGCGGAGTGAAACAGGGCTGCATCTTGGCACCAACACTATTCTGCATTTTCTTTTCCATGCTGCTTAACTTTGCCCTCAAAGACTGTAATGAAGGAGTGCATCTTCATACCAGGAGTAACGGGAAGCTCTTTAACCTGTCCCGACTGAAGACTAAGGCCAAAGTCCGCACTGTCCTTATCAGGGAGGTGCTCTTCACGGACGATGCAGTCCTAGCCACGCACACACAAGAGGACCTTCACGTCATGGGCCAGGACGTTCCATAAATCAGCATTGACGGCGAAGATTTCGAGGTCACTGACAGCTTCACCTACTTGTGCTTAACAGTCACCAGCAGCCTATCACTCGATGCTGAAATCTCCAAGCGCATCGCTAAAGCTGCTGCCGTCATGGCCAAGTTTAGCAGGAGAGTGTGGTATAACAATCAGCTGACGCTGAACACAAAGGTCAAGGTCTACCAGGCGTGTGTCTCAGTACCTTGCTTAACGGCAGTGAGTCCTGGACCACCTATGCCAGACACGAATGCCGCCTGGAAAGTTCTTATCTCTTCTGCCTTCGTAGAATCCTGAAAATAAAATGGCAGGATAGAGTCAAACTCAGAAGTGCTGGAGAAGGCAGACTCCCTCAGTATGCACCTCATACTCTACCAGCGCCGCCTACGATGCCTCGGTCATGTTCGCCGCATGGAGAATGGCAGCATTCCAAAGACACTCCTGTACGGCCAACTGGTCTCTGGAAGTCGACCAGCTGGGCGACCAGCTTTGCGCTTCAAGGATGTCTGTAAAAGGGATATGAAGCTGACTGACAACGACCCAAACAGCTGGGAAGAGGCTGCCGACGAGCGCGCTTGCTTGCGTCACACTGTGCGTGAGTAAGTGAGGAGGAGCGAGGAGACGCGAAACTCGCAGCTGGAAGAGAAATGGCAAAGGAGGAAGGAGAGACAGAGACAGAACCAGGCCCCCGAGCAGCAGTCCAACTGCATCTCCACTGCCTGCGGAAGTGACTGTTATGCCAGAATCAGCCTGCCGAGTCACTCGAGACGTTACTCCCAAATCTGAAATGGACCTACCACAGGGCGCTCACCATTGTCCCCGAGACATACGGATGCCTACCTACCTACTTACCTACCTATTATTATTATTATTATTATTATTATTATTATTATCAATATTATATTATTATTATCAATATTATATTATATTAATATTATTAGTATCAATGCGTGGGCAGTTAGTATTGTCCGATACAGCTCTGGAATACTGGATTGGTCTGGTGCTGAGCTGCGCAAACTTGATACGAAGACAAGGAAGATTTTAACGATGAATTATGCTTTCCATAGGAATAGTGTAGATCGTCTGTACATCGGAAGAAAGGATAGGGGTCGTGGCTTGATCAGCGTTGAAGATTGTGTGAGGCAGGAAGAGTTAGGGTTAGAAGAGTATGTACATGCTACTGAGGAGACGATTTTGGAACAGGTGGCTGGAATGATTATGCTTGGAAGGGAGACAAAGAAGCATTACAAGACGAGAGTGGTTGAGGAGAGAAAGGAGAAATTGATGGAAAAGGCTCTGCATGGTAGGTTCTTTCGGGAGATGGATGAAAATGCAACAGAGAGAAAAGAAGAGTTGGTTAAGGGTTGTTTCGTTGCAAAAAGCACAGAGGCGTTTGTGTTTGCTGCTCAAGAGCAAGCATTGAGGACAAGGTTGGCGCAGTCGAAGTGGGATGGTGGTGTTAGTCCTATGTGTCGCATCTGCGGAATTGAATCTGAGTCAGTTTGGCATGTTGCGTGTGGGTGTAAGGTACTGGCTCAGAAGGAGTACAAGAGGCGACATGATAGGATGGGATTGAGAATATATTGGGAGCTGTGCAAGAAGTATGGGTTGAAATGTGCGGGGAAATGGTTTGAAGAGGTGCCTGACAAAGTTAGAAAGAGTGAAGATGGTAGGTTTGAAGTTTGGTGGGATTGATCAGTGGAGACAATGCAACAGGTGGAATGTAATCGTCCGGATGTTGTTGTTGTTGACCGCACTAAGAAGAAATGGCTGATTGCAGATTTTGCTGTGCCTTCCGATCGAAATGTGACAGCTAAGGAAGAAGAAAAGGTCACTAAGTATTCTCCCTTGGCCCAACAAATCCGGACGTTATATAGCGTATGTACCAGCGTTGTCCCAATCGTCGTGGGAAGCTTAGGAGTGGTGACGAAGTGGTTGGAGGGCAGTTTGAAAGAGTTGGGCATCCCAGATGTTTTGGGTGGATTCCAAACATCTACCATCATTGGAACCACCAACATATTGAGGAAGGTGCTTAACCTCTAAAGCTACTGGTCGGTAGCCGGGGTTAAGTTTTTTCGTCTTGCAGGTGAATACCATCTCCAAGTGCGGGCTGTCATGCTGGACATGAACTTTGTTTCATTGTTATTATGAATATTATTATTTTTATTTTTATCACAGAGTAGTGATCTAAAAAAACCAACCCCAGCCTGGGCGGGATCAGAGCTGTTCATATAAACAAGATATATACCCCTTCGACTCAATAACACCAAAATTAGGTTTATGACAAGATTTTGATATGCAGAGACACATGGACGCTTGGTGTCCGAAAAGTATTCGTGGTTTCCCATTTTTGAAAATTCATGATATGAAAGTACCCAAAATTTTCAAGATGCCACCCAAAATTTTCCCCAGTATAGATTTTTGGGAATTTTGAATATTTTTTATGCACCAATGTAATGTGTTTTCTAAGCAAGATGCAAATCTTATAGAATTTAATCAGGGTCAGACCCCCTATTTACCAGTTTACCCGATACTGCGTTACCACTCCTCTAGTAATGCGTTCATTGTTTTTTTGTGTTAAAGCTTGTTATTATCCACATCGTGAGATTTTTTTTTGGAAATCAAATAATTTGAGGAAAAATACCAAAAACAGTAAGAATATCGCCTTGACAACTGATTGAGTCTGTTACAATTGTCCTTTGCTGGCCAGTTCATGCAACTGGTCAGGAATTATTTTCGTGACGCAAGTGACTTCGTTGTCACATGACACAGGCAGGATCTGGTCCAAACAATTCAAGTTACAAAAGCGATAAACCAGAGTCGATGCATTAAAAATGGATGCGCAAGTGTTTTGTATCGGCATTTTTCTACTCTTTTCTTCCACTTTATGTAATGGTAAAGACATCCATTCTCATTCAGTACCGACTTATTTCCATCGATTGGGACCAAATGGAAAACCGCTTGATCGTAACAGCGAGGAATTTCATCAAGTATTCAAGTATGAGTTTCACATGAGAATATCGACAACCGATCGAAAAACCAGTGTTTTAAAAGTAAAACCGTTTAAAATACGAAATGCAGAGCAAGTTGAAGTGGTTTGGTCAGGTATCAGTAAACCTTCCAAAAACGACTGGGTTGGGTTGTATTGCCCAGAAGACGATGGACCAAAGCAAGCTTTGGATTACTTTTACGTGAGTGATCCTATTAATCATGCTTGGCCAAAAGGCATCGGAAAGAGAAAAGTTACTTTATTCAATATGAGAAATACGTGCCAATTCAGGTACTTTAGAGTTGATGAAGACGAGAAAACTGCCCATCTTGTCGCTATAAGCAATAGTGTATCTTTTATTGGAGGAGCAAATGAGCCCTTGCAAGGCCACATTGCTTTGACAGGGAAGCCAAATGAAATGCGTGTTATGTGGACAACTAAATCAGGTCAGTTGAATATTTTTGCAATTGTTACTTTAGTTTGAGTTATGTCACAGGCCATCATGGGTTGGATTTGTTTATGTTTGGTAAAATTTATCATCAGACCAAATGAATGGATCATGTCCCTTCTTTGTTTTTAATAAACAAACCTGTGAACCAACAATATATGAGCTTTAGAGTGAAACACCAATAATTGATTAAAATCATTGCAGTTGTTTAAAATACCCACAACAGTAATACATGTTAAGAATAAGAATAGGGTTTTTGAAATGTTTTGTTTGAACAGTTCAGGGCAAGATGAGCATCATCAAAATTTAAGTTTAAGATGATAATATTAAAATTTAAACCAAGGTATAAAAGGAACTTACTGCACTACAGTCTTTGATGGCACCGGACTTATTGCTCCAAATTGGATTAACACCTGGGGGTGGTTATGTGGTTGGTAAAGGGCTTAGAAAGCTCCCTTGTTTCAGCTTCATGGTTACTATCAATATTATGTAGTAGTCATGAACTATGTTGATGCACGAGCTTTAAAGTTGCTTTGAAACGGAGTATAACCGTAAACAATGTGGTAAATTTAAAGGGACACAACAAAGGCAATATTCATTTGTTTGGAATTGAACCTGGCTACTTTGTTCACTGTTTTCCTTTCAAATCTGGTTTCTATTTCGATTGTTTTGGCCATTCTGTCTAGATAACTGTGAAGTTTCCGATAAAGTAAGAGGCGTCTTTCTGTGTCTTTCATGCTGTCAATATCATGCATCATGACGAAATCCTGAGCTGTTTTGTGCCAAAAATGTGCATCAATCTGCTCTCCCTTGCCCCAAAGATCTTGTTAAATTACACCTTAAAATTCACTTTGATGCATACCGATACAATACTCCTGATGCTTAATGCCTTTATTTATTTGCAAAGCAACATAGAAAGAATCCTTCAAAAATGAAGGTAGGAAAGCGAAATTACATTTTAGCTTGGAAACTAAAAATAACATAGTTAAGGTAACAAAATAAGGCAGAAGTCTCTTCAATTGCGCACCTTCATAGAATAAGGCACAATGATCTTGTAGGAAGTAACTCTTATCTACTGCTCTATTGGCCTCCACTTTTTTCACAAGCAGTGCTCTGGTATAAAAGGCAGATTGCTAGAAAATGCTGGGTTTGTATGTCCTTGTTGCAGAAACCCCATTCCCACCCCAGTTCTAACAAACTTTGCTATTGGTGATAAATCTCTGGAAGTTGTTTCAACCTTCTGTTATCTTGGCGATATGGTAGGTGACAATGGAGGCTGCATGGATGAAATCACAACCCGGATACAGTCTGCTTGGAAAAAGTTTAGAGAGCTCATTCCCATTCTCACCAATAGGGGCATATCTTCGAAGTCTCATGGCCGTGTCTTTGTTGCTGGTGTCTGTGGAGTTATGTTTCATGCTAGCGAAACATGGGCTTTTACAACTGATGGCACTAACAGGCTTGTCAGAAATGAAAATGCCATGGTTAGGTGGATCTGCTCCTCAAAAATTTCAGACAAGTTGCATATGGCTGATCTGAGAGAGGAACTTGGTATCCCTTCTTTGCTAGTTACACTCCGGCATGCTAGAATAAGATGGTTTGGACATGTGAGGAGAATGAATGCTGACTCATGGCAACACAGAATGTTGACCTTTGAAACCGCAAGCAAATGCTGTGGTCAACCTAAATAAAGATGGATGGACTGCGTCAATGCTGACTTGAACACACTGGGCATCACAGAGCATCTAGCAACTGATCAGAAAGCTTGAAAAGCGGCAATCAACACCAACATAAACATGACAGGAAGGCATCCAACCCCACCTGCTGGGAACGGAAGACGTTAAACCGTGCAGTAAGTAAGTAAGCTTCATATATATATATTTCATTTTACTGTAGCATTTATACAATTCAAAAAAGTAATCGGTTTCAAACACTGAGACAAGATTACTCCTACATAAAAAGTATCATATTAGAAGAAAACTGATTACCGATTCAAATTACATTGGGCTCAATGACTTCCTATGCTTTGAGAGTTACAAGTTACAACTTCACGATTCTCGAATTACGAGTAAATACTAACTGGTCTACAGCAGGATGCATTTCAGGTTATATCTGACTTCAAGATACAAAAAATATTTTAATTAGAACTTAAGGAAGGTTTTGCAAATCTTAACAGTTCCACTCGTAACTATATTTTGCATTTTATTTATATGTTTCGCCGTTTCTTTCTTCTCGAAACCAAGTTCTTCCATTACTTTTTGCAGACATGTTGGGACATATCCAAGTGCCCCGATGATGATTGGTATCATTTTAAACCGATAGTCGGGATACATTATCTGCATGTTTCTCAGTAGTGGTGCGTAGTTGTTCAT
>RDPX01000005.1:7013494-7082830 GCA_003991215.1 Morbakka virulenta
GTAATCGGTTTCAAACACTGAGACAAGATTACTCCTACATAAAAAGTATCATATTAGAAGAAAACTGATTACCGATTCAAATTACATTGGGCTCAATGACTTCCTATGCTTTGAGAGTTACAAGTTACAACTTCACGATTCACGAATTACGAGTAAATACTAACTGGTCTACAGCAGGATGCATTTCAGGTTATATCTGACTTCAAGATACAAAAAATATTTTAATTAGAACTTAAGGAAGGTTTTGCAAATCTTAACAGTTCCACTCGTAACTATATTTTGCATTTTATTTATATGTTTTGCCGTTTCTTTCTTCTCGAAACCAGTAAGTAAGTAAGTAAGTAAGTAAGTAAGTAAGTAAGTAATAAACTAAATAAAAGTCCTTTAGCCCTTGTTAAAAATGCTAGTTTGTTTAATTCAATAATGTTGAATAGTCTTTTAAGCCATCTGTCAGTAGTGTTATTTGGTCACATGGCTCTAGTGGCCTGTAGGTCAATTACTCTTCATCTTTTGTGTATATCAATCAAATGAATTGAGCTACACACACCTGTCATGCATTTTGATCAGATAAAAAAGGTTGTCGAAAGCTCAACTTAATATTTGGTAGTCATCCATAGCACCAATCACCAATTACTGCTTGACAGAATGATACTTTTCAAGGCTGTCTGTAAATGATTCAGTGAAGTTTATGGTTTCCCAGAATACCTGTGATTGTCACTAAGAAGCTCTGAAAAGACATGACATGTTTTAAATAACTTCCTCAGAGAAGCTAAGAATACACACTGGGTATTTCCCATTTACTTGACCAGGTGTCAAATATTTCATGGTTATTTCAGTACAGCAGAAGTAAAATTTCTTAAAGCTATTGATGACAGATGCAACCCCAAAAATTTCAACTACAGAGGCACACATTTGGCAGATTGTCACAATCAACTTTAAAATTCAAAGAGCAAAAAAAGCCATTTTAATATAGATTCAGTATTTTATAAAATTGAAAAAGCAATTGCTAAACAACTTTAACAATACATGTATTTGTAAACATTTTTTTGGAGTAAAGATTTTGTTTTCCTGCAGTATCTAAAGTCTTATTCAAAAGTTAAATAGAAAAGTAAAGATAATGTCAGGTTTTTTTTACCAGTAAAAGTATTAATTGTGAACATGTAGCTCATCTCATAAAACTGCAATTACATAATTTTCCAAGGTTATCTTTTACAGTATGGAGTGGTAAGTTTAAAACAACAGATTACTACAGATTCAAATTGAAAGAACTTCACAGAGAATTTCAACGTTTTCAATCTTTATTCAACAGTGTGGCCCAAAGCTCGCACATGCGTAATAACATATATATCTTAAAACACTACATCCCTCCAAGACTAGTATAATGATTGCCTAATTTACAAAAGAACAAACTATGATTTAATACATTTCAAAATCTTCAAATTTTGACGGCAATTTATGTTCCCTTTTACTAACTCGGACACCAGGGCTAGCATGATTAGTACTAGACAAACTTTCAGTGCATTCAACCTGAGAACTACAAGAATCCAGCTTCTTAGCAACAGATATGTGACGTCTGACAACCTTACCACTAGGACTTGAACAAACCATATCAGAACCTTGAACATCTATCACTCGGAACTCCTCTGGACTGTAAGCAGTATCTAACTTACCTCTGGCTTCACGTTTCAAAACTACTGTGTCACCTGAACTAATATAATAATCTTTTGCCCTTTTATCAGCATACTCTTTCATCTTCTCTTTGTAGTGACCATCAAACTCCCGAGCCTGGTCAGCAGTATTACTTGCTTCATAAGACAACATGGGCAATTTTGTCTGCATTTCCCGTCCAAACATCAAAGCAAAAGGTGTCAAACCTGTACCAGTGTGTGGTGTAGCTTTGTATGCCATAGAAAACTCTGTCAATGCCTTACCTAATTCTTTACCTTCAGGTTTAGCAATTCTCAAAACTTTTAATATGGTGCAATTCATCCTCTCAACTTCACCATTAGCTTGTGGCCAAAGTGGAGTAGTAGAAATCCACTTGATTCCACATTGACTCAAGTAGGACTGAAACTCACTAGCAATGAATTGTGGGCCATTGTCAGTCCTCAGCATCTCTGGATAACCATACCGTGCAAAGACGTCCTCAAGAAATGAAACAACCCTTTCAGCTTTAGTGTTTCTCAGAAAACATGCTTCAAACAACCTACTAAAGTAATCAACCAAAACTACTACAGAACGACCATCAGGAAGAGGACAAAGAAGATCTATGCCACAAAACTTCCACGGACCATTAGGCAACTTAGTAGGTGTGATAGGAACTGGTGGTTCCTTATTACTGACAAGTTGGCATGACAAGCCCTGACGGCATAAAATCTCTGCATCATGGTCTATACCTGGCCACCAAACCTTGAGACGCAATCTCCTCTTTGCCTTCACAATACCTTGATGACCTTCATGAGCTGAGCTCAACACTCTTTGCCTCATACTCTTAAGAACAAAGATGTGATTTCCTCTCAGAACAACACCATCACAATTACTCAGTTCATATGAACAGACCTTACAACAGCAGAACATTGACTCCAATTTCCTGAGCTAATAGCTTGAGTTATCATTTCACTCTCCTTACAAGACTTCGATGCTTCCTGAATTTCAGACCAAGTCATCGCATTTGGAACGGCCAATTCAGCAACTGAAAAGATAAATGAATCATCACACAATGGTTTTACAACTTCACTCTTAGTTATACTCAAACACGAAAGAGAATCAGGCCGGTATTCTAGAACAAATCAAATGCCTGAAGCCGTAAACTCCACCTCTCCAATCTAGAAGTTGGCTTACAACTGGGATTCCCCAAAATGCTTACCAGTGGCTTGTGGTCTGTCACTAGCCCGAACCTAGTTCCCAGCAGATATATTTTAAAATGTTCACATGCAAACATCAAACCCAAAGCTTCCTGCTCTATCTGAGAATAACGGGATTCAACATCAGACAAGCATCTATGGCCATAAGCTACAGCCCTGGACACACTACCCTGGACCTGATACAAGGTACAACCCAGACCAACAGGACCGGCATCTGCCACTACAGTTGTTAGGGCGTTCTTGTCATAATAAGCAAGGGTCTGAGAAGGACTCTCAAAAGAGTCTTGGTGTACCTCTAACCACTTGAATGCAACAGATTTCTTAGTTAGCTCCCACAAAGGTGCTGCAGCTGTGGCTAGATCTCGAACGTATCTACCTACAAATTGAACTAATCCTAAAAAACCTTTTAACTCAGAAACATTGGCAGGCACCCTAGCAGAAACAATCGACTTTACTTTATCAGGGTCTGGAGAAATGCCTTCACTGGATATTACATGACCTAGAAATTTGATAGAAGATAATCCAAAACTACACTTAGAATCATTTAGTGTCAGTCCACATTCTGATAAGCATGCCATAACCTTTAGCAAGCATTCTGTGTGCTCTTTGTGACTCTTTCAATATTCAAAACACCATCAAGCCCATTCAAAATGGGCTTATGGTAGCTAAAAGGTAAACGGCGAACTGGCTGTGCAACAGGCTCACAGTTCTCATCAATATGCAACTTAACTTGTACCCCTTTTAGTTTTCCAACCCCCTTAAAACATTCTGGGTATTTGTTCCCCACAATAGATCCTAAATCATCACTACACGCCACATTACAAACATTATGTATGCTAATAACACAAAGTTAACAAGCTGTATCAGCACTGATCAAGTTATAAGCATTGCCATCAAAGACAAAAACAGTAGCATGGGTAGACACATTGCTGACAGAAATGTTTGCCTGAAATTGACCTAAAAGTGGTAATGGTGAAGTTTGTCCAAAAGAATACAAATGTTTAGTAGCTGGTTCCAGACAGACGTCATGAAGTTTACTATAAGTGTTTTGGTCGATAATATTACCCACAGCTCCTGAATCTATTAAAATTGTTACAGTCGTACCTCCAATTAAGGCATTACACTTCGGGGTTTTATAATTACTTTCATTGTGTACAGTAAACTCGTGGCCAAAGTAATCTACGGCTGTAGAGGTAGAGGCAGATAGTACAGGTTCCTCCTCGATAGCATTTGTCGCAGTATTTGCAGTTGTAAATTTCTTTTTCTGATCTCTCTTTAAATTACAATATTTCGATCCTGCAAAATGTCCTTCCTTCTTGCATTGACGACAAGTCTTTCCTAGTGCTGGACATCATTTGTCATTAGCTTTATGTCCAACCTTGCAACAACGAAAACAAATGACTCCGCTTGAATCTTTTAACTGTTTCGTAGTAGAATGAGCTGACTTCCTCTTTGACTGCCCCAGCAACAAAACCCGTTGGTGGCCCATTAGATGTGGCACTAGTTGCTCCATCAAGTAATTGGAGGTTGCCAGCAATTTGCATAGCACCAGCCAAAGCGTAACATTGTCACTCTCTAGTAATTTCCTCATCAATGCTGGGTGATTAACACCTGATATAAATTGCTCCAATAAATTGGCCTCTAACCTGTCACTAAAATTACAATATCTTGCGGCTTTTCTGATACGCACTTGAAAATCAGCAATTGGCTCACCGTCATGTCTTTTTAAAGTGCGAAATTGTGTACATTCTAATCTCTGGTTTCTAGCTTTGCCATAATGACGGACTAAACACTCTGTCAATACATCATATGCCACACTTTGTGGTACTGCAGGCGATACAAGATCCTTAAGTGCTTGATACTGTGCTGAACTCAATCCCATTAACAAAATAGGCACTTTACTTTCCTCTGCAGTTGCGGCTACAGCAAAGTAACAATCAAGCCTCTCAAGGTATGATTCGACCTCTGCCCCCTCATCAAAAGTAGGAATTGCCAGTCCAAAAGCCATAACTATAATCATAAACGTAGGTAATCCCATCCTCGTCACCACTTTAATGTATGTATGTTGTCACTGAAGCACTATAACAACAGATTACTACAGATGCAAATTGAAAGAACTTTACAGAGAATTTCAATGTTTTCAATCTTTATTCAACAGTTTGGTCCTAAGCTCGCACATGCGTAATAACATATATATCTTAAAACACTACAGTAAGCAACAAACAAAATAGCACACAGAAATTATTTGATTTACTGTACCCTACTCGAATAAGTGTACCCCTCAAATAAGCACACCCATTGGAACCCAAAAATGTTAATAAGTGCACTCCCTCAAACACACCCTCTTTGGCAGATTTCCTTTTTAACAACTGCACCCTTTTTTCAAAGTAAAAAATTGAAGGTCAAGAATAAAAGTATTAAAAACATATATTTTAACATATTTTTTTTATATTTTATTTTTTCTATTATGTTTTTAACATCATGTGAAAAAATCACAATGTTCATATGTTTACAGATATCTTTGTATTTGTCAGTTTCACTCTTGAACTTGATGAATGTTGACATTGATATTTTAGACATTTAGACATTTAGTGCTTTGTAAGTTTACTTTGTAATGTTTTTACTGATAAAAATATTTTTGACATTTAGTGCTTTATAAGTTGACTGACTTTTCCAGTAATTGCACTCCCTCAAATACACACACCACCTGAATAAACACACACTTTAGAACCCCCAGAATTATTTAACCACACCATGCACTTAATTGAATAATTACAGTAAAATAATTACTTTTTTATGTCTCCAGAAGAGAAGCCAGTTGTAATTTATGGTGTAGCTAACTCACAGGTACGTAAATTGGAATGGGGAACATCAAAGACTTACAAAGCTAGTGACATGTGTGGACCTCCTGCAAATGGTACTGGTTTTAAAGATCCTGGATATATCCACGATGTTCTCCTCAAAGATCTGCAACCCAACACAAAGTATTTTTATGCATTTGGGTCTGAAGAGGTAATAGATTTGTTGTGTATATTTTTCATATATTTTGAAACATATGTATTGATGGCTTGATTGGGATAATGTTATTGGATATTTCATATATAAGAATAACTCATTCCATTGAAGAAAGCATTATTAATGACTGGTTTTACTTTACTAAATGAGGGTTTAAAAAAACATTATTTATGAGTGAGCAATGTATACATAATCAAAGGGGAAAAATTTAGATTTGCATGAGTTTTTTGGGTGAGTGTATTCATGTTAAACCATCCAAAAGTTGAGTTTAGATATTTATGAACAATGTTTGAAAATTGTATAAATTTTATGCCATAATCATCTTTCTTAGATGAAAAGAGTTCTCTTTTGGTTTTTGGACAAGTTGGACATTGTCTGGTTTCACAAGTCACTACTTACATTTTAGCCTTGTAAATCACATTTCCTCACCAGGTGAAATAGATTAAAGCAGTCTGCATTTAGGACTGATACAATTACCTTCAATCTGTTTTACACTTTTGTATTCTTAGGTATGTCTGCATGTTAATAGATAATACAGTTATAATTTTAATTCCCAAGTCCATGAATGCACGTTAAAGCAAAGAATGTGCCCCAAACACAAATTTCTGGTCAGTGAACTTTGTTTGAAATTACCAAAACCATATCATGATCTGTTTACCCCAACTTTAACTCCTGAAAACCAAAGGAACCAGTGTTATAAGAAAAGTTTGAGCAGGTACTCATCTTCAAGGTACTTGAATATGATATTGCTGAAGTCACTACAGAAAATTTCTGGAACAGCTCTCCAAGATACCAAAAGGGAGACATAAAATGAAGAAGTATAACCAGAAAAGGAAAACCTGTTAGTCAAACACAGAATTGTGCTGTTGGTGAAAAGAGATGATGCTGGAAGGAATGAAAGCAGGAAGTTGATAAAAACAATATCTACAGGCCAAACGTAATGCAAATTGGGCAGTATACACAGATAAAAGGACTGATGAAGAGAAGTTCTCTAAATTTATACCTGCTATAAATCAGGTATTTAAAGTTTCAAAATAAGTGAGAAACAATAATTAGGATATTGTTGGTGACAATGGGATAAAAGATGAATTAGGTGACCTCTCCATTGAGACTGAGACCAAGATAGCTGCCTGGAAACAGCACTATGAATTTGCCTTGACTGAAGAGTTTTTCTGGAGCTTAGAAAGCGCAGTTGCCAAGCCTTTTGTGGGGCCTCTCATCCTCACAACTGTTGAAATTGTGTCAGAAGCTATCAGGAAGATGGAAAGTGGGAACACTGCTGGTCCAGCTTGGACAGTTGCAGAAATGTTGGAAGCTTGAGGTTATAGTGGTGCAAGATTGATTGCTAATGTTGTTAATGCCATGGGAAGAAATGAAGACATGCCAAGTGAGAGGGTAGTTCCACCATTTGCAAAGGGAAAGGGCAGGCCCTGAAGAGAGAAGTAACTACAGAGGGCTTAAACTCTATGACCATGTCATGAAAGTGGTTGAGATAGTAATTGAACAAAGCCACCTGGGAAAGGATATCTAATGATTACATGCATCGCTTCATGCCTGGCTATGGCATGACAGATTCAATATTCATACTTGGCCAGTTGGAAGAAAAGCATGCAAAGAACAAGATATTGTTCTTTGCATTTGTAGACCTTGAAAAGGCTTTTGATGGAGCACCTAGAAAAGTCAACTGGTGGGCTATGTGAAAACACAGTGTAGGAGAATGTGTAGTTTGTTTTGTGCAGGCTGTGTACAATAATACCAGGAGCAGAGTTGGAGTGAATAACACCTTCAGTAAGGAATTTGGTGCCAAAGTTGGAGTCCATCATATTTCTATGCTTAGTCCTCTCATTCATTATTGTACTTGAAACACTGGCTTGTGAGTTCTGCACTGAAACACTATGGGAGTGGTTGTATGCAGATGATCTGGTTATTGCTGGTGAAAAAGAGGATGAGTTCAGACTAATGCTGAAGAAATAAAAAGATGAAACCCAGGCCAAATGTCTGGGAGTTAATACAGGGGAAAAAAATCTTTACCAGTGGAGTTAAGCTGTTAAGCATACTTGCAGTGTTTGCTGAACAGGAGTTGGAACTTATTCTGTCTACTACACTTCATGCTCACACTGGGTACACAAGGGATGTAGTGGATTAGGAGGCACTCTTACATCAAACCCTGATTACCGGTGTATCAGATGCAAAGGTACTTCTTGCCCAATTGGTAGAAGTGGATTTTGAAAGGTGAGGAAAAACTGGAGGTTGTTGATGGATTTTTATTACCTTGGAGATATGATTGGTGCTGGAGGTGGCTATGACTTTAATGTGATAGCAATAATTTGCTGTGCATGGGGCATGTTTCTAAACTATTGCCATTACTAACATAAGATTTCCTGACATACATCATATATGGGTGAATATACAGCATATATACCTGCATGTGTTATTATATTCTAGTGATTTCTGGAAGTAATATTTAGAAGTAAATAAGAATACAGAACTACATATCTGCAATCTTCTAAAATTAGTGAGGTTTTCTTAACTTATGAAATAAAGTCTATATAAAGTCTGATTTTTGGAATGTATAAAATACAGAGTGACTGTCTAGAGTCTGGAACAGGGAAGTTCAGCATATTTGGATGTTACAGTGGACACTTGATGTCATTGTCATTGATCTGCTGGAATTGCATTCAATTGGATTTGTAACATGAGAGTGCAAAACCAGTATAGTTGTGACTCTCCTGAAAAAGTTGGCTTGAATGATATTCAAACAGTGCTAAGATATAACAGGCTCCATTGGTTTGGTCATGCCTTAAGAAATGACAGCTATATTAACAACATCACAAGATTCATAGTTGCTGGACAACATGGACATGGAAGACCAAGGAAAACCTTGAAAGATACTATTACTGATGATTGTAGATGCTGGAAGTTCACAAGAGTTGGTCTGTTGAATAGCAAAGAATGGAGAAAGAACCTCAGAGCAGACATAGTAACTGTGTGACCCACTTTAAGTTGAATTGTCATCTAAAATGAATGATAATGCTGATTATGTGTACTATTCTTTTTATGTTTTTTAGTATTTGTTTTCACATGCCTTACAGTGCCAACCATGATTTGATAACCTATCCATGTCTTACACAAAGCCTTTTTTTCATAGAAACTTTATACAGGTCGTTTTTTAATGTTTTGTGAACTCCATAGTTACAAAACACCAGACTGTGCTTACTTATCTTTGATCAGAATTTTTAAACTAGCCTATTGAAAGTATTTTTTGTGTTATTAAATGGCCTATTTTGTTGCCAACACCAAGCCATGTCAGCTCACACCAGAAAATGTCCATTTTGCTCTTGTCATGAGGATGCTGTTAAAGCTGATCAAGGCTTTATAGCTTGAGGGCATATTCTGATTGCCAGGCACAGCAAGTTTGTTGTTGTTTAAGGTTAAACTTGTAGAGGATTTTAGTTTCTTTATTAACCTGGGAATTCACTGTTTTAAGGGAGCAGAATACCAGAGAAAGCACCAGTATCTAATTATGATAACGAAAATACCAAATAGTTTTAAAAATAATGTTTAAGTTAGTATTGATAGGACTGTAATATGCATTAAATATAATCAGATTGTTCATATTTACTTAAATTGAAATATAATCTGCATGATCATGTACCTGCTGATTCTGAGGCATGCACTTCAACAGAAAATGTCTTCATTGGATTTCAAACCTGTGCTAAATACCATCTACTCGTTATGTTCTTAATCTTTGATTTTTATCATTTTGAAGAGCCCCATGATGTAGTCAGCTGGAAACTTCACATGTTTTTTTAACTGCAGGTAATATTGCATAAAGTATATATAGATCAAGTATTGTTAAATGTTCTTTCTGCTCTCAGGTTGGGCCTGGAATAGTTTGATAAAGATAAATGTGTGGCTGGAATTGTTTATAAGTGGTGAATGACTTTTGGGAAGTTTTAAAATAGTGCAGGAATATATTTGTCATTATTTATTCTCACTATATTGTGGCAAAGTTTTAATGACACTAGACTTTTTTTTGTATAGTATTTGAGCAATTTGCACAACTTTACAACTCCAATCCCAGCTGGAGACAAGACACCATACAAATTTATTGTCTATGGTGATATGGGTGTTGATGCATTTCCCCAAGCACAAGAAACTGCAATCAGGATGCTCCAGGAATACCATTCAAATGACATTAGGCTAATACTTCATGATGGGGATATTTCTTATGCCAGGGGATATGTAAGTAATACTAGTGCAACTTTGAAATTTTCAGTAAGTTTGTTAATAATATTTATTTCTTACCCCATAAGGCAAATGCTTCCACAAACAGAGGTGTTTGGAATGGTAATTGTAGTACTAATAATGATATAGATGGGAAGTTTTGAGTCATCCTTGTTTTTTTTAGAAAACACAATAAAAACTGT
Organism: Morbakka virulenta; assembly: GCA_003991215.1. Classification (NCBI taxonomy): domain Eukaryota; kingdom Metazoa; phylum Cnidaria; class Cubozoa; order Carybdeida; family Carukiidae; genus Morbakka; species Morbakka virulenta. The sequence goes on from RDPX01000005.1 coordinate 7,023,804, forward strand.
ATCAGTACAAATGGAGATATTTTTTAGTATTGATATAAGTATTTGGTATGACTTGGAGAAATGTGTTGTATTGAAAATGTTGGAGGAAAAAAGCTATAGTGTATGAAGCCATTATGCTACATGGCAGCAAAGAAATAAAAGATTGAGGGCTGCAGATGTCTGGTATTTTGCAAAAGAATAAAATTATGTGAAAAGTAGTAAAAAATAAGGTGACCAATGAGTATGTATGGAAGATTTTACCCTTTTCCCCAGGTAGATATAGGCCTTATATGATAAAATCACAAGGTTGTAAAGGCTTAATCAGTGTGAAGGGTGTTGTATTTGTCGAAAAAAAAGCATAGGTCAGTATATTGTGAAAGTGAAAACTCCGTGATATAATAAATCAGAGTTAAAGGTACAATGGATGATACAGGAGACCCTAAAAAGAGAAGGGGTTACAGACAAAACAAAAAAGGTTCAAATGGGGTGTGGGTGTAAAGAGGATACCTGAAGAAGAGTTGATGATGGCAACATAAGATCATGATGTGAGAATTTATTGGATTGAGGCCATTGTGGATAAGGTCAGCACCTTTCTGTTATAAAGGATGTGTTGAAAACCTGGCAAAGTGATGAGTTATTGCGTGTAAAGTACAGATTGTTGGTATAACAAGTATACTGGTAATACATGGAAACTGCAAGTTTTGTATGCAGAAGACATAGTAAAAAGTATGGTATTAGATAGGACAAAAGCTGGTGTAATCACCAAATGACAAATGAGATGAAGGCTATGGAAAGCAAGCATGAAAAACTCTTGTTAAGTGTTTCCATGCAGACTGAGATGGAGGTAGAATGAAACAGATAAGATATTATGCTAATTAAGAAAAAGGAAGTAAATGTAGCATAAGAAAAAAGGAAGTAAATGTGGAGAGCAATTAACATCTACATGCCTCTGAGTAACTAGCTTAGACATCATCATTGTTATCATAATGATGATAGTAATAATAGTAGTAGTAGTAGTAGTAGTAGTAGTAGTAGTAGTAGTAGTAGTAGTAGTAGTAGTAGTAGTAGTAGTAGTAGTAGTAGTGGTGATGGTTGTGGTGATGGTTGTGGTGATGGTTGTGGTGATGGTGGTGGTGGTGGTGGTGGTGGTACCAAACAAGACAGTAAAGCTTGAATGTGTGGTAAACAAGATGAGAGCATCAACCCTCATGCAAATAGATGTTGTAAAATGGATTAAAAGTAATATAAATTCAGACATGATTGATTAGAAAGAAAAGTATATTGATGGGTATGCAGGTAATATAGGATGAGCATAAGCTGGAAACTATGTACAAAAATGAAGCAGACAAGATACTGTGTGATTTTTCAGTGCAAAGAGATGACAGTATTGAAGTAAAAAGTTCCAATAAGATTATATTGGACAAAAAACACAACCAGTGTAAGATAAAGGAGTTCATTAATTTGCACTAAAAGCAGCAAAGCATTAAAATGAGCTCGACAAAATCAGTGAACCACTTACTAACTGTAGACATCTGATTGGAAGATAGATCATTTAGGTACTGAACTTTACACTGCAATGCAGGTTCGAAGTAGGTGTTAAAAGAATGGAGCTCTCTGTTCAACCCAAGCTGTTGAATTTATGCTCAATGACAAGCAGACTGTCTTGTAATTTTCCCACCCCAATACAACTGGAAGAAAAGATATTGTTTTGGAGATCATCAGTTCGGTATACAACACGGAAAGCATTGTGACAGAAATTAGCAATTGAACAAGCTGATTGCCATCTAAATTACTGAAAATTATTAAAAGGCTTATTTTGCTTACCAGAAAATATCCTTTTGATTTTATGTACATAGCATGAATATAGGAAATATTTAAATTACTGTGACCATTTGGTTAAGCCATAGTTTATAGAGGTGTCTATATTGTCCTGTATTGTTCTTTTCTATTTACTGCGATTAAACAATTAAAATGATTTGATTAAAGGCTAGGTACCTGGGGGCACATCATCAAATAATACCTATTAATAATAGTTCACATGACACTTAACTGTCACACACAACCAAATTCTGAAAGGATCAAATTCAATCAGAGAAATGTAATTGTTTTCATATATATCTACAATTTCATTACTCTTTTTTTTAATTGTGTATCATTACTATATTTGTTTCACGTTTTGAAAATATACAATTGCCCCCCTGGGTTTAGGTTGGGTTTAGGGTTTGAAATTTGTAAAATCATGAGCACTGCCATGAACTTTTAAAACTTCTGGAAAACGTATTTTCATTGTGCAACTATTGCTCAGTGATACAATTAGCAACTTTCTGAAAATTGATTTTTTTTTGCACCAGTGGAAATCATCAGATAAATTTATCCCTTGTTGCCTTGTATGATACCACATTTGGTGAAAAAGAGAGGAAGAATACAAGTGCCAGATTTACTATTACGATGTATNCATCACAATAGTCACAGGAACATTTGGGACAACACCAAAGAAACTAAAGAAGAAATTGAAGGGCATCGGAATAGGGATACGGGTTGCTGAGTTGCAGAAAATTGTGATATTTCATTCTGCCAGGATTCTAAGAACGGTTCTTGAGGTAGGTGAAATCTTGTTGATGCCAAACCCCGAGAACACATTACCACTATATATATATATATATATATATATATATATATATGATGTATATATACAAATCCATACTAATACTAATACAAATAATACTAATACCGACACTAACACTAAATACTAAATACTAAATACTACTACTACTACTACTACTACTACTACTACTACTACTACTACTACTACTACTACTACTACTACTACTACTACTACTACTAATTGCATTATTTTATCCCCATTTCATCTTCAGTAGACAGTTTCTTTACGAATCATTCAACAGAAGCCTAATGCTAGTCTGACAATGGAAACGGAACGTTAAAAAACCACCTCCCATGTTACACGATGCTAAGAAATTTCAATCCCACTATTACGTAAAGTACACAATAACAATGCGACGACTTTATTCTAGTGAAAAGTTAAAAGTAAATAATAATAAAATAATGATGATGAGGAAATTAATAACAAAAATAAAAGAATAACAAAAAAGGAAGAATTACCAATTAAAATCAAAACCATCAATGGGTATTAACAAACGTACGAAATTAAGTCATCTACATGGTGGAGGACAACAGTTCAGTCCTTCCAGTGCTGTCGACCTTAAAAACACCGCGAAAAGATTCTAAATGTATAAAGCCGCGTAGCAAACCTCGTCGTACCAACGGTAACCAACAGCAAAAAATACTTACTCTCAGAATAAAAGTCAGCTTGGAATCTCTGTAATGAACATGCCTTTGTTTTCCATGTGCCAAATCTACCAAAGCCATTATAACGTTGCCGAGAGCAGACAGGGATTTATTAATATTCGCGGCCTCTTTCAACCGAAGCCCTTCGGTGTGGGTATCTTTCTGTCGTTCGGATCCTGCCAGATCCACGAGATGCAGTTGTGAGACTTTGATGTTTGCAATACCTTCCTTCTTTTCCTTGGATTCAATGGTAACAGTAAATACTGCATGAGAACGACTACTCTCTCTGTTCATTGATGTAGATGCTACTCTGCGATTGGTCCATCCAGACGTGAGTACCTATAACAACATAAGAAAATAAGTCAACTCATGATAACGAATGTATGTAATTCAACAATAATCTCTTTTTCAAGAGTTTATTGTCGACCATAAACGACCATTAAAAGAATAAAGTTATAAAAATTTAGTCCAAAAACTTCGTTTTTATCTCCCTCTCTCTCTGTCTCTCTCTCTCTATATATATAAATATAAAAGATATAATAAGTTGGAAAGATTCTTTCCAACTTATTATATCTTTTATTACGCTCTGCATTTATGTATCGAGCACTCTAATACGGTTAACCGAATCGAATGTACCATATATATATACTTACCTATATACATATAATATGCATATACTTTTGTGTTACCTACTGTATTTATAACAAAATATCCTCAATGCATGTAGCAGCACCATTTCTAACTCATATATTTCATCTTTCATCTTCTGTATAATATATACAAACATGCACTTTAATATTAAGATCTGTTTTATCTTTGTTTATGGTCTAAGATTATTTCTTTTTTTATCGCCAAGGCATACATATGGGATCAATGGCATGCTATAATAGAACCTTATGCTGTACTTGTCCCATACATGATAACAATTGGTAATCATGAACAGGATCATGAAGAAGGTGGTGAGAAGGATCCTAGTGGCGCGCCAGGTAATGGTTTCCATCCAAAATGGGGTGGTTATGATGATGATTCCCATGGAGAATGTGGTGTACCCATGTTTAACAGGTTTCATATGCCAGACAATGGGAATGCAGTTTGGTGGTAAGTTAGACTTAAAACCAAATGACTATTTGGTAAGATTTTGTAAATAGATTTTGGTACATCTAAGAGCTGTGGAATTGGTTTAAAAATGAGTAGCCTGTCAAAATCAAAAACAGTATGTATCAGCCTTAATCAATATTCCAGTTTTTATCAGTCTCGATACATGCTGTTGCCAACGTAGTAGTTGTGCAATAATGTGTATTAAAAAAAGGTGTTACTCTGCTGAACGACTATATGGAGAATACCTGCTTCAGGTAAGAAGATACTGGATGAAATTGAAAAAATTGCTGGGAACTTTAGTCGAGGAAAATTTTTGTAAAGGTGATGAAATTGGATAGAAAGGTAACAAAAGAATGTAAGATTGAAGCCATTTTTACAAAGATAAATGATTGGTATTTTAGAGCAAGGGAAGCCTTATACGTGTCCAAGCCAGAGCTTAGAGGATTTTGTGATCTCAGCATACTACATAATTAACCATTACCATAGGAGATGTAACTATATGGGTTTTCTTATTTGGATCAGGTGCTGAAGAAAGCTAGCTAGTACAAGGTTGGCATTGGCAGAAGGTCTAGGTAAAATCAATGAAGAACTGTAATTGGTGTAGATTGGGGTAGATTGAAGAACATTCTTTAGTTGATTTGTCATTTTGGAGTGTCTGTAGGGGTTTTTTGTTTATCTGTAGCGGTCGGTTATCAGCATATTCATTAAACCCATGAAGTATTACTATACTTAATTTTTTCTCATAAAAAATTATTTAAGAAACGTTTGCAGTGAAGCGGTCTGAAGACTTTGCTGACTGTTGACAGAAATAATAATAGATAGGTAGACAAATGAAATGGATGAGTGACTGATTGCTTTATCAATGGATGGATCGATTGATTATTAAATAATGAGAGACTTTTGCAAATCAAGGAGGTGGTAATCCACAAGTTTTATCTTCAAGGCGTTTTTGCCCTTTTAAGAAATTTATTCACAAACTGAAACAAAACGCGCAACCCCTAAGAAGTTTCTTATCACAAAATTTAGGGCATTGGTGTTTTGGGGGTCCGTCCGAAATAAAGGGTGATAAGAACTGTACAAAAATAATTAGAAAAGCCAGGAGGTTTTTATTTACTTAAGCTAATCAATCAGTTATTCGATCAGTCAGTCAGGTAATGATTGTTTTAACTTACCGTATCTCCTTGAAACAACGCCCCTGGAATGAGTGCCCACTCTAGTTCCTATAGATAAGGCGCTCATTCGAAAATCGTTTATGAAACAGACTTTTGTTTAACTCCATATATTTCTTAAAACGGGGTAATTTTAACAGATCGTCAGTATTGCAAACAATTCTAAATAGGAATGTTTAAGCTTCTTAATTGCTAATTGTTAGTCGAGTGATTTTTCAATTCCCAAATTGTCTGTGAAGCAGTCAATTTCGTCGTTTCCTTTTACCTGCCACTTTTTCTTCCATTCGACTATTTTAATTCTTTCGTTACAAAAGGTAATCAATCAGATTCGAAAGTTCGATTGTTACGTGTCCACGTAACATCTTTCTTTTAAAAGTACCAGTTCTATGACTATCATAGATTTTTGCTTCTTCACAATGGTTTTTTCTAAAATTGCAGCAATGGCCTTTCAGCATACATTTGTCTTAAAATTAAGGACGACGTAGAGTTACTTTTGATCCTTTCCCATTTTAGGAATTATTTGTCGTTAAAATCGTTCGTGAACCATTTTTGGTCCCTATTTGGCCCAAAATATATATATTGTGGCAAATGGGTCATATTTTGAGCCGTTTGATATTCGAAGCTAGCCAATCTGTACAGATTCTCATTCCCCTCTCACTACCACCTCTGTTACTTTGTGGAATAAAGTATTCCAGTTTTGTTTACAAAATGTATTGTACCCATCTTGTATTTCTGAAAACCAGTTAAAGATCGAAATCCTTTTCATCGATAAAGTATTATTCATGACTTTCTTTTCCTGACAGGTACAGCTTTGATTACGGATTGGTACATTTTATCCAGATGAGTACTGAACATGACTACAGCCCAGGAAGTCGTCAGTATAAATGGATTGAGAGCGATTTGGCCAAGGTTAATAGATCCTTGACACCTTGGGTGATTATTTCAGGACACAGGGCAATGTATTGCAGCCAGAAAATATATGGTAAGTTATCGCCTCTCTCTTGATGATGTCGGCACAGAGTTGGTTTTATTTGTACTGCTACAGTAGACGCATTTAATTAAACTAAAGTTTTTTTTGAGCGACTTATTTATTGCATTACTGTTTTATGTTGGAACTATATCCATATTAAAACTAGCAGCTCATACCATGAAAAAGGAACAAGATATAAATTCGACTACCTTAATAATGCACACTCGTAAGTTTACGACTAGCCATTTCCGAGGTTTATTGGAGGTAAAAAATTACTACAGTAAAAATACAATTGCTACAGAAACAGCAGCACTTTGTTAAGAAAATTAATGGCACAGAAGTTCCGGAATCTACGCAAGATGATATGTCAGCAAATTGCTTAGTGCACAAGGTGTCTGAAGCATCAGCAATCCCTGACAGATACGTGTGAATGACAATGTGTTGAAGCAGTCACTGTTGTTGTTGATAAAAAGGCATTAGTGAGATTGAGCATACAGATTGGGCTTACCGTAATGGCGCTGGGCACGTCGTCTTCCACGGAAGTTCAGGGCCAGTAGTGTTCTTTTTTTCCCATGAAACCTGTCAACATATTTACAATGCTACTAACAGATGGTATAATAGTAAAGATGAGTTGTAAGAGAAGCTGGAAGATACTGTCACTGAGATGGTGGATGTTATAAATGATAAAATAAAATAGGGTCTCACTACGGAAAGCGTGGTGCCTGTGTCTTGTGGTATAGTGGTGTAGTGTCAGTGGAAACCAAATACTACAGTTTTGTGCCACAAGCCTTACTTGTTTAACAGTCACTTGGATAACGAGGATGGATGTAAATTTATATGGAAGTCCAGCGATCAAGTGAACTAAAACTAGGTTGAGTCCTCCACGATCTTGAAGGAAAATGCAAAGTAGTATTTTTCAGTTAATTCGCATGAGACTGTTTTGAAAGAGTTTGCTACCATTGTAGTAGCAGAAATTATAGGATGCTTAAAAAACACGTAAAGTGTTTGTTAGTAATAGCATTGAAACTGATTCAAGAAAAAGAGCTAAACTCAACCCTTCTCATAATCCATACAATAAACAATGGTACGAGATGGACAGATAACTTAGAAAGAGTGTGAAAAGTACAGTACAGGGAGATAATACCGTTAGGTTCATTAAAAGATGGGTGGCTCCTTTCTAACCCACGATACTAGAAAGTTGTTTTAAACTAAGCGAGAGCTTTGTTATGAAGACAAGACTGTTACCATTATAACTCAACCTTAGCTTTTCAAATGATCTTTCCGGAAGTCAGCACTGTACATCAAAGCCATTTCCAAGCGTGCAATAATATAAGTAGTTTATCGCTGTCTCGTTCTCTCACGAATTTTTCTTCTAAAGCCACTCTGCTTTTGTACAAAACATTAAAACGTGCATGAAATATTGTTGTCGTCTTTGGACTGGAGCTGCTGACTACTCAATACCTCCATCTTTCTCACTGTTGTGATGTTGCAACACTCTTCCGCTAATCTACAGGTACTGCTGAAAATTATTTCAACGAAATTACTTATCTTTTCTCTGCCATGAAAGTTTTGAAGCTTTGTTGCACACGTCTTGCTACAAATAGTTATCCGAAGACTCGCACAGAGACAGTTACGGAAAATTCTTCCTTTTCTACCAGCTTGTTTCTGTATGTTCACCGAAACCTTGGAGCTCTTTTCCGCTTTCTTGCTTTCCGAAATAGTTTGATCTTCATCTTTCTAAATCATTAGTCATCATCATCTTTCGCGTCTTTGAATAAACCATTTCTTTCTCCACCCTTAACTCCTGAACTCAGAATTAAAAATGCAACAACAAAAAGCCCCCAAGGTTTCCTTCTTGAAAGATTGGCCCATGTGACTTGGCGACTTCCTCATTTCCATGAGTTGTGTGGGTGTGGTGGGTGTGGCCTCATGGTTTGGGGCTGAAAACTTGGAAGTGATTTGTGAACAACAGTCACGAAAATTTTTGTCTTGTGCACCATGAAAAGCGAGTAGGCAGTTTATTCTATCCTTTCAACACTTACATTTTTAGAAATGTTCTAAAGATGTTATTGTTATTCTTTTTCAAAAATCACGTAGATTACATTTCGTTACTATTTAACTAAATAGGATCAGAATTTTTCAATTAAAAGCTTGAGTAGCTAATGACATAGAATCATCTTCGTGTCTTCTCCAGATCACATTCAAGGTTCCCTGTGCTGATAAAATGCTGCCCCATGAAGCGCGCCAATTTAGATGGCAACCGAGTTTCAAAACTATTTTGTTGATTCCCATGTACATTTCTAACCAAAAGCGAAATTCAACCAAGTTCAATAAAGTGGCCTAGTACGGTAAGATATCCAAATCAATGACACCTAAACTACTCTAGGAATACAATATTAAATATTTTCATCAAACTGTGGGAGAATAATTTTTTTTTAGACAACGTGGTATTAAAGTTGACAAGGAGCAAAGAACTTGACCTAATATGAACTAGAGTCTTGATGAATCCGTCGGTTGAAACCAGTTGGAATATCTTTGGAGTGAATTAAATAATTGTTTAAGAAAATGGCTTGGATGAAATAGAGAATGACGACGACTAGTGTATCGCAAGAGAGAATCAAAACAGTATTTTGGTTTGAAATAGTGGATATTTTTTTAATGATAAAAATTTCGTCATCAGTTAACAATTGATGACGAAATTTGTACTTTTTGCCGTATTGCCAGTTTAATTTGTATTGATAGTACTTTTTTTTTTGTGGTTTTTTTTGTGGTTTAGGTGACTGGGTTGTGTCGCTCAATATGCAAAGGTTGTTTGAAGATCTCTTGTACAAATATAAAGTTGACTTAGCGTTCTGGGCTCATTATCACAGCTATGAACGCACCTGCAAAGTTTACCGAAACATTTGCCAAGATGGAGGGATGGTACATATAGTTGTCGGAACTGCGGGTAAAAGTTTGGACTCAGAAGATTATTACGGTATGAAATGGTCGCTGAAGCAGGTTCGTGACTACGGGTATGGGCGTGTGACAGTGTTTAACGAGACAGCTTTGCAGTTCGAATGGCTTCGAAATAAGGACCGATCTCTTTTAGATCAAGTAGTTTTAAGAAAATGATTTTTGGAGATAAGTTCACTTAATTTTTGATTTTATATGTTCCTGTTTCAACTAATTGTTCAGCCATAATTTACTTAACACTGCATTTTTATTGACTTTGAACATTAACCTAATGAGAAGATAGAGAATATAATGCATGTTGATTTGTATCTGAAGATAAATTTTCATTTGGGCTTTTCTTGTAAGGGAGATGGTAGTCCATAAAGATTTCCTTTTTACGCACTGAATTAATGATAGCATACTTTAAAGTTATATTGTGATTTCGTTTGTAGAAGTTTGAGTAATTTCCTTTCGTTGTTCCCCATTTCGAGTCATGTTCGTTCCCTCTACTGTGTTGTTTGGCATGTGGTAAAGGAGAAGTATGTACGCGATTCGGTTACTGAAGGAGTCAAAATTAAATCAATTTTTATTCACAAAATGGAAGTGATCTTTACAGAATATGAACGGCGTTTAAATCAAAGGTAAACCTACTCTTCAAGAGATTTTGGACTTCTGATTTCAAAAGTCAAAACCGGTTGCTACTGCACGAGAACAATGTGGCAACGAAAAAAAAACTCGAGCGAGCGTTAAAATCATTTTTTGGTATGGTGGTTGGTCTGAAGGTCTGGGTTCTAACCTGTCATAAGCAGTATCAAGTAAGGAAACCATTCCTTTCTGATGTTTTTGTACCCAGAGTATAGTGATATGGTAATAATACCCAATCCCTGTTGGGCCTAGAGTATTGATTTTCTTTTGTTTTATGCCATAAACACATTTTTCAGCCTCGCTTACTTATACTGTGAAAATTCCAAGAAGCTTAATATTTCGACATAACTAAAATGGTAATCACAAGATGATAATAATAATACGTGAGTTGTCACTGCAAAATAGAAAACGGTGATAAACCAAATTAAATAATCGTGAACAACCTTGATAAGAAAATCACAAGGAACATTTGGTATAGCTTTTTGAAAAAGGGAAATAGCATATTGAAGGGAAAATAGCGGACAAAATGTTACGTAAGCCAACAAAATATACCCCGACAAAAACAAGNAACCGAGTTTCAAAACTATTTTGTTGATTCCCATGTACATTTCTAACCAAAAGCGAAATTCAACCAAGTTCAATAAAGTGGCCTAGTACGGTAAGATATCCAAATCAATGACACCTAAACTACTCTAGGAATACAATATTATCAAACTGTGGGAGAATAATTTTTTTTTAGACAACGTGGTATTAAAGTTGACAAGGAGCAAAGAACTTGACCTAATATGAACTAGAGTCTTGATGAATCCGTCGGTTGAAACCAGTTGGAATATCTTTGGAGTGAATTAAATAATTGTTTAAGAAAATGGCTTGGATGAAATAGAGAATGACGACGACTAGTGTATCGCAAGAGAGAATCAAAACAGTATTTTGGTTTGAAATAGTGGATATTTTTTTAATGATAAAAATTTCGTCATCAGTTAACAATTGATGACGAAATTTGTACTTTTTGCCGTATTGCCAGTTTAATTTGTATTGATAGTACTGTTTTTTTTGTGGTTTTTTTTGTGGTTTAGGTGACTGGGTTGTGTCGCTTAATATGCAAAGGTTGTTTGAAGATCTCTTGTACAAATATAAAGTTGACTTAGCGTTCTGGGCTCATTATCACAGCTATGAACGCACCTGCAAAGTTTACCGAAACATTTGCCAAGATGGAGGGATGGTACATATAGTTGTCGGAACTGCGGGTAAAAGTTTGGACTCAGAAGATTATTACGGTATGAAATGGTCGCTGAAGCAGGTTCGTGACTACGGGTATGGGCGTGTGACAGTGTTTAACGAGACAGCTTTGCAGTTCGAATGGCTTCGAAATAAGGACCGATCTCTTTTAGATCAAGTAGTTTTAAGAAAATGATTTTTGGAGATAAGTTCACTTAATTTTTGATTTTATATGTTCCTGTTTCAACTAATTGTTCAGCCATAATTTACTTAACACTGCATTTTTATTGACTTTGAACATTAACCTAATGAGAAGATAGAGAATATAATGCATGTTGATTTGTATCTGAAGATAAATTTTCATTTGGGCTTTTCTTGTAAGGGAGATGGTAGTCCATAAAGATTTCCTTTTTACGCACTGAATTAATGATAGCATACTTTAAAGTTATATTGTGATTTCGTTTGTAGAAGTTTGAGTAATTTCCTTTCGTTGTTCCCCATTTCGAGTCATGTTCGTTCCCTCTACTGTGTTGTTTGGCATGTGGTAGAGGAGAAGTATGTACGCGATTCGGTTACTGAAGGAGTAAAAATTAAATCAATTTTTATTCACAAAATGGAAGTGATCTTTACAGAATATGAACGGCGTTTAAATCAAAGGTAAACCTACTCTTCAAGAGATTTTGGACTTCTGATTTCAAAAGTCAAAACCGGTTGCTACTGCACGAGAACAATGTGGCAACGAAAAAAAAACTCGAGCGAGCGTTAAAATCATTTTTTGGTATGGTGGTTGGTCTGAAGGTCTGGGTTCTAACCTGTCATAAGCAGTATCAAGTAAGGAAACCATTCCTTTCTGATGTTTTTGTACCCAGAGTATAGTGATATGGTAATAATACCCAATCCCTGTTGGGCCTAGAGTATTGATTTTCTTTTGTTTTATGCCATAAACACATTTTTCAGCCTCGCTTACTTATACTGTGAAAATTCCAAGAAGCTTAATATTTCGACATAACTAAAATGGTAATCACAAGATGATAATAATAATACGTGAGTTGTCACTGCAAAATAGAAAACGGTGATAAACCAAATTAAATAATCGTGAACAACCTTGATAAGAAAATCACAAGGAACATTTGGTATAGCTTTTTGAAAAAGGGAAATAGCATATTGAAGGGAAAATAGCGGACAAAATGTTACGTAAGCCAACAAAATATACCCCGACAAAAACAAGCTAGCTGGCTATTAACCGTATAACTTTGTTTGAGCTTCATGGACTACAAAGCTGTGCTTGCGTATACTAGGAAATAAGTAATTAGCAGCCAATCTAGAAATGGTTTCTTGATTAAATTAACCTGTGGATAGGTCTTGCCGACCTGAACGAGGGTATAAGACGACCCGGTGCTACCACTAGTGGTCAGAGATTTGGCAGGTACGAGCAGCTATTTTGGCCTCCCTGAACAGAGCTACTAATAAAGTCAGCGGCAGGACTTGATATATGCTAGAGGAAGCCGGGCAATCTACAGACCAACTGGCTAGAGATTACTTGGTCTTGGGCAGATTTCTTTTGCAATCACAAAATTAATAAGGAGCATCACCAGCGTAATAAATCACGTGCTGCATTTGCAAATTTATGCATACCTTGCAAAACTAAAAAAATTACGAAATAAAACCAGAAGTCAATATAGGTGACATACTTTTAATAGTAGACGAGGACGTATCCAGCAACGAATAGAAAAATGGAACAACAATCTTCTTTTTCTTTCGGCCATGTCCCGTTAGGGGTCGCCACAGCAGATCAGCCGTCTCCAGTCTGTTATGTTTGTCACATCAGCATCCCTCACACCAACAGCCTCCAAAACAATAAACTCGAAAATGTCATGGTGGGATTATTAAAGAAGTGGAGATTAAGATAGAAAACGTGAGCCTTAAGAGCTAGCAGGACGTCTTTACCAGAAAGGCCAATCCATAAAATAATAATCCTGGCAGAAGCGGAATCAAACAGAGAAAACCAGGTACCGGATAAATGTTGGCTGAATGTCAGCAAAGTATGTGATAAATTCGCCAACTTCTGTGACGAATTAAAGGTTAAAGTTACGTCAGCCTCTCTTTATCATGTTACTTATTTCAACCAGAAAGTGTGTATTCTGCCTTTAATTGATAGCCCATTGATTTACGGGTTGTGGATTGGCCGGAGAAGGGATCTTCCCATCTGCGGGCAACTGACTGTATGCAGGTCTCAAATTCAGAACGAGACCGTTAGTGTTGCAAGGAATGTTCATGTTCCAGGGCACACGGAATGAAGTTCAAGTTATTCAAAACATAATTACTTTACCAAAACAACTTGAAAAGGAAGCAAGCTGTGTTTCCGTACATTATCAAAATGAAGTAACTCCACAACATGATTTGTGATGCATATTTTATGCAGTGTTTAGTAACTTTACAACAACTTTTATAAGTTACATTTACGTGTAGCCATAAATATTACTGGAAATCTAACTACGAATTCTATTTTAATGGACCAGAGATAGGTGCCAAAAATATATTCCACATTTTGTGGATTATATGATTTTCCTATGAAAGATTGTTGCAAATTGATTTAACTATATTATTAGAATTACTGTAAAGTACCATTGTTTATGATTTTATGCTTCCGCAACCGGTATTATGATTTCGTACTACTTTATTTTGTGTACTACGTTTTAAGTGCAGTTTCATATCATTCGTAGTAGATACATGATATTCGTTGGTCAATCAACTTAATTCGCGTTGATGCCTTTAGTGCCGTACTGGCTTAATAGGCTAAGACTTATGTATGTATGTATCGTAGTAGATACATGTATTACTGTATTATATTCATGCAAACGCTCTTTTTTTTGTCTATATTATTATGTACGACACTAATCTGAATGAATGGACTGTGTTATTACACATGGATTATATAGTGTTTTTAGTAGATGTAAGATTAGTAGCTTGTAGTCATAACTATTATTATTTACTTTATCATATTTTAGTATCCAGAATGTCAGCGTCAGTACCAGTGTCAGTGTAGGTGTCCGTATGAATGTATGTAATAAAACACTAAACCAACGCAACTTTAAAGAATTTGTCCCTAATTTCTCTGTGTGCCAGTAAACGGTGAATAAGGACGCCTTATTTTCTCTACTAAACGCCGCTGTGTTTATTTCAAACCAAACATAATTTTGTAATTGATAAAATGGAACAAGATCACTCCACTATAATTTTACATCAATGTCCAAATCGTTGTATTCATCCAAAAATGAAATCCCTTTACTGCATTTTCGTTATAAGAATCTTGATTGAAACGGATTCTCTGTAAGCGTCATTCTCCTACAACTTGAAGCTGACCTTTTAACAAAATACACCCTACTAGAACACTCTGTAGTAGTTTTTTTTTGTGGCCCGTGACCCCTCAAGGTAGCAAGGTAGAACACTATCGTTTTTGGTTTTTGATGTTGTTTTTATGGGGAGTTGTAACAAGTGTTGTAGGGTTTTGTGGGGAAAATAGTAATCTTTTTTATTCACTGATTACGCTGTAAACTGTTTAAAGCTTATTTTATATATATATATATATATATATAACAAGGTGTCCTTCTTTGAAGCAATGAATTAAAATGGTCTTCACTGGTATTAACAAATATTCTTGATGTGGTATTGATGAAGAATAAAAACACTGCATTATTTTGTATCCTCTCTATTTTCTTTAATACATTGCAGCTTTTATGTGCGACTTTTATTAGCAGGCAGCGTTTATTAGAGGCTGGGCGTTTATTAGAGGATTTATTCTATTTCAGTTACAATCACAATAAAGTTGCTAATAAAAGGATATCTGGTTAACTGTTTAAATGGGAACCAAGAGGAGATTTCTTGTCAGGCATACCAAATACTCATCAGAAAGCTAAACACATGAAATGGATTTGTGCAATGAAAATGTTATTGTCAACATGAAGCACATGTACAACAACCACTCCATATGCGGAGTTAGAACAGTTTCATTTACAACCGAAGATTTCGAACTAATCTCTGGAGTGAGGCAAGCTGTATACTATCCACATTGCTGCTCATCATGTGTATTTATTTAATAATGAGAAGGGCTAAAGACAGGAGGAAATTTTGGTATTTCCTGGAAGAACAACTCGAATCTCACAGACCTTGAGTGTGCTGACGACATAACCCTAGTGGCTAGGAACAGCCAGACATAATAAGAAATGACTAACAGATTGCAGAGAGAGTGTGGCAAAGTCCGGCCACGAATTAATGAGAGTGATAACAAGGTAATGGTCATGACAGGTAGCAAGGCACTACAAATTACTGTCAAGGATACCCACTTGAGGTAGCAGGAAAGTTTTCATAACTCGGGGATTTTTGTCACTAGCACAGGAGAGGTTGTAATAGATATAACCAACAGATAAGGAAGAGCTGAATCAACGTTTTGGTTGATGGCACAAATATGGAGATAATGGCAAATTCAAACCAAAATTAAGATCTAGTTATACATGATGATAGTCATCTCTTCGGTGTTATTTGCTACTAAAACATGGAAGAGAGCGAAGAGAATACAAGAAAAACTATATTCTTTCCATCAATGAAAATTGAGAAGGATTCTTGAAGTTTCATGGCGAGATAGGGTAATAAACGAAAAAGCACTGAGACGAACAAATCAGAAAGAAGTACATAAGCTAGTCAAAGAAAAGAGGTGGAAACTGGGAGGACATGCTTTGAGGCTACTACCTGGATATATATTCACCATGCTCTGTCTTAGAGACCTATATGCTTAAGGAGAAAACGAAAGACCTGTAAGAACATGGCATGTTACATTCTGAGATGACATGAAAGCTCGAGGATTGTATGGTCGAAATGCTCAAGCTCTGGTTTAGGATCGAGTCCCCTTGCACCTTATTGCTGCCTGATGATCTACACAGGACCGGAGGACCTATGGTCTAAGATCTAAGGTCTTAAGGCCTACCATTAGAGTTACTGGTTTAAAGTGCAAGCTTAAACACACTATTGAAGGTGTGTTAAAATATTTTTATAGGTTACTTTGTGGATGTATCTATTCTAATTTTCCGTCTATGGGGAATTAATGCCGTATTGTCTTAAATTTGGCACTGACGGTCTCGTGCAACCCAGCCCGTCACATTAGAAACAAGTCCCAAATGTTAAACTACTTTTTGTGTTACATTTCCATAAATACAGCATTTCAATCTGTGGTTACTTACTTACTTACTTACTTACTTCAGCCTGGAGGTTGTAAGTCAAACCTCCCGACCACATCTCTTCTCCATCCTCTTCTATCCAGGGCTCTTCTTCTGAGTTCTTCAGGCGTCAGCATGGTGATATTTTGTATGTGCTTGATAAAGTTTAGCCTAGGTCTTCCTCGTCGATTTCTTTCTTGGAAATGCTCGAACAAAGTCTGTGGTTATGATTAAAATATAAAAATGTACACTCAAAGATCAAAATAATATATACATCCATGGACCAAGGGTGGTGTTCTTGTTCAATACTACTGCTTCCTTCATTGGCAGGTTTATANTACTTACTTACTTCAGCCTGGAGGTTGTAAGTCAAACCTCCCGACCACATCTCTTCTCCATCCTCTTCTATCCAGGGCTCTTCTTCTGAGTTCTTCAGGCGTCAGCATGGTGATATTTTGTATGTGCTTGATAAAGTTTAGCCTAGGTCTTCCTCGTCGGTTTCTTTCTTGGAAATGCTCGAACAAAGTCTGTGGTTATGATTAAAATATAAAAATGTACACTCAAAGATCAAAATAATATATACATCCATGGACCAAGGGTGGTGTTCTTGTTCAATACTACTGCTTCCTTCATTGGCAGGTTTATATGTATGTGAGTTTGTATGTATTTGTATCTGTTTATAAAAGGAAAAGATAAGCATACATATCTCAATAGCTAAATATCAAACCCTGTACAACAGTAGCCAGACCAATTAAAATAAACTTCCTTTACACAATTTCTAATTTTCAAAAGTATTTAAGCTAAACTTATGTAAAATTTTTGAGAATGTCTTCATGATTAAAGCAGTTTCTTTCAATCCCCCAATAGGTTTTCAAGTCTACTGTTTTGTTCACAGTTTCTCCCGAGTTAATAGATTTACACAATTTACACAACATGTTTCTTGCCACGAGGTCATATGTATACCTCCATTGGTGATATTTATTGTACTCTCGGTCGTTTCTATCAAGATAAAGTAAATGCTTTGCTAAATCTTTTAACGAATGAAAATCCAAACCATTGATGTATGATCCTTGGATTGCTAATTTGCTATTAGAATAGTTGGCGCCTCCAATTACAACAGGGACTAAAGTAGAGTTTAACCCATTGATCCAATATTTCTCTGTTATATAATCAGTGCAGAATCCATTTTCAAAGGCAAGATAGAATTTATACTGCCTCTGAATATCTTCACATGATTTCGAGTTACGCGGGCATTTAGGTAATCTATCTGGAAAGAATTGACTGCATCGTCCATAAACATCCACTTCGATATATTTTTTAAGCTTTCTAATAAAATCCATTCGCATCTTATCACAGTGACTGTTGACAAAAGTAATCAATTTGGTCTTACCTATAGAAATAAAAAAAAGGATAAGATGGAACTCAGTTCAAATTTTCAGATATTTAGCGGTTTTCGAATCCGAAACGGCAGATTTTTCTGGGTTTGGGTCTGAAATTCGATGCCCTTATTGGTCGAACACGACCGAGATAATGCAATTTAATACAATTCAGTTTATTCAATACACAATAACTACAATATAATACCAGTATTTAAAAACAAAACTATAAGTTTGGAGGCTTGAAAAAAAAATGAAGCGAAGTAATCGAACGCATATTAGATATATGAAAAAAATAAATATATATACGAATCATACATCAAAAGGATGTGGAGCTGAAGTGGAAAGAAAAATAGGAAAGGCGTGGGACAGGTGGCGTAGTCTGACAGGCATCCTGTGTGACAAGAAAGTGCCAACCAGACTGAAGATGTTATTTAATAAACAATACCTTTGACCAGCAATGTTGTATGGTAATGAGATATGGTCTCTCATACACAGCCTAGAGAATCTCATGAGTACCACCGAGGTGAGAATGCTTCGCTTTTTCCAAAACATCAGTTTAGAAAAGCATATGAGAAATGATGAGATCGGGGAGCTTGCAAGGGTGAATTCAATAAGCACAGTGATGCGTAGAAGGAGACACGAGTGGTATGGCTATATGTACCGGAGAGAGGAACAGGAGGAAATCAAGAGTCACCGGCATCAAAGTAGGAGGCAAGAGGAAGAGCGGGCGGCCAAAGCATCACTGGAAGGATATTTTGCAGGCTGATATGAGAATGTATGGCACGGAGGGTGTAGATGCAGATGATCGAGCTAGATGGCGAGTGCTGATTAAGTAAGGAGCCAGGCAGAAATCCGTTACCCGAAAGGACTAAAACGACTACGGTGAGAATCGATGAGATATTTACATATATGTATAAATATATAATGAATCAATACTAACAAAGAATAAAACAACTTCTAGCAAAGAAATATCTTCTAATTAATGTATAAGAAGTAACAGCGTTGAATGGATATATCAAAATGTTTCACCACATATGTGCCGTTGATTTTAAGAAAAAGCATATTGAAAGCTTGGAATTTCTGGTAAGTTGGTTACACACACTTTTTAACTTTACATTGAATTAGTATTTTCCTACTTATTTACATATAAGAAAGTTGAACCCTGGTTTACATATGAAGTATAAATATAAGTATAAAAAACACTTGGTGCAGAAATGAAAGGGAAGTGAAAAGTGGTTGTTTTTAACTTCCTTCATCATAGTATTTTTATGGTATACAGTGGGGCCTGAGTTGCCTTTCACTTTAAATATTTCTTAATTGTGTACTTCTTTCGTTCATAGCTTTCCTGTTATTTACGATCTAGACTGCTGTTTGTCTAACAAGCAAAACAACCAAGAAATAACTACACTTTAGGAAAACCCCGGGGGTTTCGTGATTCTTTTTATCATCCAGTAGCTCATGCGTTTCCAGTTAGATTTAAAACACATCCATACATGCCCTAAATTCTCCCTGTCTTTCTTTCCAAAGATAGAACATGTAAAGGTCTACTGGGTTTTTGTTGTGAATACAAGGATGAATGAGGTGAGTAATGGACTTTTAGTTGACAAAATCTACCGTATCATCAACATTAAATACAACACACCAAACAAGGAAAGACTTTTAAACTTGATGTAAGCGTTCAGTAGTATCAATAACATAAAGAGTTAATAATATACTCGCCAGTATCTACTGCAATACTGACCACATGCTCATTGCCATTGCTCCAACTCTTGAACCGCTAACGCTAACCAACATTCGTACAATCAAGTTTGTGCTTCTCTAAAATAACAACAGTCCAATACAAAAGGCAGGCTATTGGTTTCACAAACAGCTAATGGATAGCAGAAATTTTGTAATACTGCAACTGCACAGAACAGAACACTGTTTTCGCTAAACTAGCATTTTTTTTCTCTATCTCAAAGGCATTAACATAAGAAAAAAGGTTTTCTTTCTCTCTGTCAGCTAGGTGTCAACGTCTTTTTCAGTTAGTTCCCTTGCGGTCATATCTAATTTTCTAATTGTAATTGCTAATTGTTTTTCGGCATTACTCGCCTTGGATGAATGTACAGAATCTGTTAAATGAGATACCTGATTAACTAGTCTATTGTATGTCTCACTGAACACTGTTTAACCTGTTCCCTCTTACTTAGAGAGAAAATTCAAAAATCTCTTCTAGCACTTTGTTTCCATTACCATACTCTTGGGCTCTATAAGCGCCTTCATACCAATCTGTGTCTTTTTCACGACATCTCAACCAGTCCTTTATCTCAGGACTTTGTCTTAAGGGTGTCAAATGATCTCATTGTGATGTATATATGAATAGAACTGAAAATTAACCTTGCTAACCTTTCCTAAATGGCCACAGCATTTAGATTTTTAGCAATACATTTTTCTGCTATGTCAATAGTATTTGGATATATATATATATATATATATATATATATATATATATATATATATATATCTGTTTGTGATTTATGGAATCGCTTTAGTTATTTGGAGGTGTTTGCATTGCAAAAGCTACCCTGGTCAGTGGCTTTCTTTACATATGTGGATGAAACTTATTTATGTTATCTTTTCTCCTTTGACCTCATCCCAACTCTCTCTGTCTGTGTGTCTGTCTGTCTCTGTCTCTCTATCTCTTTCTGTCTGCCTCTCTCTCTAAAGTAGCTGAAGATGAAGATATATTCTTGGCTCAAAGTTATGTACAGTCGAGACTATCATTGTTGACTCNACCTTGCTATCCTTTCCTAAATGGCCACAGCATTTAGATTTTTAGCAATACATTTTTCTGCTATGTCAATAGTATTTGGAGATATATATATATATATATATATATATATATATATATATATATATATATATATATATATATATATATATATATATCTGTTTGTGATTTATGGAATCGCTTTAGTTATTTGGAGGTGTTTGCATTGCAAAAGCTACCCTGGTCAGTGGCTTTCTTTACATATGTGGATGAAACTTATTTATGTTATCTTTTCTCCTTTGACCTCATCCCAACTCTCTCTGTCTGTGTGTCTGTCTGTCTCTGTCTCTCTATCTCTTTCTGTCTGCCTCTCTCTCTAAAGTAGCTGAAGATGAAGATATATTCTTGGCTCAAAGTTATGTACAGTCGAGACTATCATTGTTGACTCTTGGTCTGAAATTAGATAAAAGGTCACATGTGTTAGGGAGTCTCTGAATAGAGACACCTTTTGAATTTCCCTCTACGAGTTTCAAACAAGTTAGCAAAAATACAAAGCGAAAATTTTGATGTTGAATTTTTTAAATCCAGCGACTAAGTCACTTAAATTTACTTTTGAAATTGTTTTATCACAATAAGTCGGATGTGTGGGCATGGGCTCCCCATTGGGTCGTGGCTTTAGGAAATATTTTTATAGGGTGAAAAACAATTTTTTGAGTCTAAAAAATATGTAGATGTCTTTATATATTTTAGATTCATCAATTACACGTTTGCCATGTTTAAAAATCAACAAGTCAGCACTAAGTTGCTGATTAACCTCAATAATCATCAAGCCTTAGTGATTACTGCTAAAAAAGAACAACACGTGTGTTTACCTTTTTCAGATGTCTTGGTACAAAAAACTCGCACCTTATTTAAGATCCGTATCTTTCGAAAGCCAACCTTCACTAAACAATGCGTACTGTGGAACTGATTCAATTCTACGAAGTTCACAATTGGCCTTATAAAAACTTTACTTCATCGTGCCGTCGTCATTTCCTTTCCTGAAAAATTGTCAGAAGAAGTAGGTAAAATTAAGCAATTCTGTTGAGTAAGGGTTACCCCCAAATTGTATTAGACAAAGGTATTCGGTATAAATTATCCAACTTTCAAAATCCTGTTAAACAGTGTGTTTAAAGTACCCTATATACCTCTAACTACCCGGGATAGGGCCGGCTTCTACTAAATGCAAAAGTCAAGTTACAAGGGCAGTTATAGAACGCCTCCGTGCAACTGCATTCAAGATAGTTTAATCTCTACGAAAAATTCTTCATTCTTCAGCAACGGATGTCTTGCCTACCAAAAATTTTAGTCTGGTTGTTTTTGAGGTTAAGTGCCTATCTGGACGGCCTTAAGATTGATCGATAGAATGAAACAATACATACCTAGTATTTATGGAGAAAAACCATTTACAAACCGTTAATCGAGTACACATAAAATACAACAGAAGAATAATTGGCAAACCATAGACAGAGGCGGATCCAGGAAAAAAATCTGACTGATGCTGAGGCGCCGAAAGCAAAATTGATAGGAGATGTAGAATTTGCTTCTGTCAAGGTTACTAAGCTTGCAGAGCAGAGAGAGGGAAGAGAGAGAGAAGAGAGAGGAAAGAAAGAGAGAAGAGAGAGAGGGAAGAAAGAGAGAAGAGAGAGAGAAGAGAGAAAGAAGAGAAAAGAGAAGAGAAAGAATGAAAGAAAAAAGAGACAGAGAAAGAGACAGAGAACTACACGGAGAAAGACAGAAGCACAAAGAGGGAGCAGTCCCCTAAAAACTATTCTGACTTCTCCAATTTGTTTTCAAAAAAGGCATTTCTGGACACTACTTTTTAACCACAAAATGCAATTCACGCCCTTTCCAGACATTACTCGTTATATTCTCTATAGATTTTTCTGTAAAAAAGTGAATTGACAAGCAGTGAATTAAAGACCGATGCCGTGTATTGCCTCGAGCTTAATTATTCTGCGTAAACATTTTCTTGAAAATTAACATAAACTAATAAAGGATGTTAGTTCTATAGTACCGCAAAAAATAAAGAGTAGTACTTTTTATCCATATATCTGACAGGGGTACTAACCTTCGGCCCAATTTTTTGTCGAATTTGTCTTCTTGGGATTAAATTTGTTATTATGGTATGGCAGGAAGATATCTGAGTCTGCACGGTAAGTCATAGTCAGATTAAATAAATTATTGTATTCAGCTATGTCAACAAATGTGTTATGTGGACTTTCGTGCATAAAAAATATCCAAGATTGTCTCGCATTAACTTTTCGTAATCTTCTCATTTTGTGGACATCAGGTAAGTCTCTTCCATGAAACAAAACAAAGTCACTAGTCTTTAGGTACAGATGATCGTATGTGACAATACAATTCGTACAAGAACATGCAGATCCATCTAGTTCTGTAAAGTTGTAATCTGGAGGTGCCCATGGCCAAGGCTTTTCTCCAAACAATGCTGTGTATATCAAGATAAGCTTTTTTCCATGAGTGTTGAATTTTCTGTAATGCCTTAATATCGAATATTCCAACAATAACTTATTAGCTACATAAACTAGATAAACTATACCAAGACAAATGATAAGGCACAAAAATTTCACTAATCTCTGAAATTTCACGGAGACCATCGTTTTCTTGGAAGTTTGAAATTGTGTTGTGCTTGACCTCTCCAATAGCAATGGTTGTTGTAAAAGCTAAAGGGTTAATGATTNTGCAGATCCATCTAGTTCTGTAAAGTTGTAATCTGGAGGTGCCCATGGCCAAGGCTTTTCTCCAAACAATGCTGTGTATATCAATATAAGCTTTTTTCCATGAGTGTTGAATTTTCTGTAATGCCTTAATATCGAATATTCCAACAATAACTTATTAGCTACATAAACTAGATAAACTATACCAAGACAAATGATAAGGCACAAAAATTTCACTAATCTCTGAAATTTCACGGAGACCATCGTTTTCTTGGAAGTTTGAAATTGTGTTGTGCTTGACCTCTCCAATAGCAATGGTTGTTGTAAAAGCTAAAGGGTTAATGATTTAATGTTAATGGCAAAAATATATTCACATCTAAAACTTTTAAGGACGACTACACAACTTCGAGCATTCCTTTATAAACGCATTTGTATATAGTATTGTAGTGCTGGTACAAGTCAAATAAATACTTAAAATCACAAACCGGACCTGTGCTTTTGTTTACGTTAGTTAAGTGATTGAGCAAATGTTGTCAATAAACCTTGAAGGTAGTTTTGTTTTATGAACTTGGTATTTTTATTCCCATCTCACACAAATAATTGGTCACTGCAGCCATAGTTATACTGTGGTATCCCGATATTTTTTTACGCGTAACCTCCTCATCAAGTCTTCGGTTCTTGCAACCCAGATGGAACATGTTAATTAGTTGTTTTTGTTAAGAAATTTAGAAAGAAAAGGATGAATCCGACTTCGTGCTTTCGACCCTAGTACCTTGTTCGACCTAACACCGACAATTAAAAAAAATTACGTAAATGACTACTTTCTTGAAAAAATGACGTCAATCTTTCTTTGAGAGTCGACATCTAGATTTGGTGCAAGAATGCTACAATCTGTCTCTACGTTGAAGAAAGACAAAGTTTTACTCATTCCATGTCCCTATACTTCTATTAGCTTTAACATTCACTTTGTCCAAAGCAAATTGCCGGACATCTATGTCTTTTGTTCTATGGCAAGTTCAAGCAAACGATTGTTCCTCAGTGTCTGTGAAACCTTCAGTGGTTACCCAGTGTGATATGGTAGTACTGACTCTCCAGAGACTAGAAAAAACCTGTTATCCTTTAACAAATTCTTTCTTCTTAGCTTTCAGTAATACCAAAGCTCTTCGTTCCAATTTTTCTTTTGTGAAAGCTTTCCTTCATTCTGATTGTCCTTACATTCTTGATATACTTTGTGACTGACGTTTTATGAAATTCCAATCAGGAGGTAAATTACCCCTAAAAGATTTTTCCCAGCATCTGAAGAAAATCATTCTAAACCCATCCAGTCCAAGCCAAAACAAATATCCTCCGGATATTGTCCTCTCATTAGCAGTACGTCAGCATATTAAAATTGTAATAATACAATACAATAAAATATTATATGTTATAAATATAATATGAATACCGTAAATATTCGATTTACGGCACCCTACTCGAATAAGCGCACCCATCGAAAAAGCACACCCTTTGGAACCCAAAAATGTTAATAAGTGCATTCCCTCAATTAAGCGCACCCTCTTTGGCAGATTTCCTTTTCAACAACCGCACTTTTTTTCAAAGTTAAAGATTGAAGGTCAAGAATAAAAGCACTAAAAACATACATTTTAGTGAGTATATTCTGTCATGTTTTTAACACCATGTGCATAAATCACAATGTTCATATGTTTACAGATATCTATGTATTTGTCAGTTTCACTTTTGAACTTGATGAATGTCGACGTTGATATTTTAGACATTTAGACAATTAGTGCTCTGTAAGTTTATTTTGAACTGTTTGTACTGATCAAAATACTTTTGACATTTAGTGCTTTATAAGTTGACTGACTTTTCCAACAAGCGCACTCCCTCAAATACCCGCACCCCCTGAATAAACACACCCTTTAGAATCCCCAGAATGATTTACGCGCACCGTGCGCTTAATCGAATAATTACAGTATAATTCTATATGTTATCTTATTATTAATACATTATTATATATATTATAAAATATTTTTATATAATAATATTAATGTTAGTGTTATATTCTTATATTTTGTTGGACAAGTCTCACTGACAGGGTTAGTAATAGTGATATCCATGTACAAGCCTATTTATCTTTGTTTCGACTAGGCTCTACAACTCATCTTCACAGTCTAGCTGTCTATGCCCTGTAGAGTCTTTCAAATAGATTAAAAGAACTTGAATCTAAAGAGAAATCTTTGATGAAATTTAGATTGTCTCTTCTCCAGCTCCTTGGTACCTCTTCTGATTCTCGGTCGGTTATTGAAACATTATCAGACGCCATTGAGCATTAGGCAAGCACCACACTGTCTTTGATGACTTCAATGCTCATCACATGTCCTGGCTGAGTCATTCTGTAGAAGTTGCTTACAGCTTTGTTCTTGTCAATGATCTCGTACAGCATGTTGGTTCCCCATAAGTGTCCGTGGTTCGGAGTCAGAAGAACTTTTCTTTTGGTCCTCTTTTTTACTTCTGTTCCTGAGCATATCAGTTTCATCTTCACCTCTTTTTGGATCTTCTGATCATGCTGTTGTCACTGTTGAGGCTAAGGTAACTGTTTCAAATCTTGCTGAAAAGTTAAATTATCGTAAAACTTTTAAGCTTGGCAAGATCGACTGAGCTGGATTTCGTCAATTTCTTGGTGATACTGCATGCGATTCAGTCTTTAACAAATCAGTTTCTGATGCTGCAAGTGAATTCACATAATGAGTACAAGTTGGCATACTAAAACATTTGTATCTAGTTGTAGTTACAAAGTTAAATGCTCATTATTCCTCCTCCATTTCTCTGTTCAATTTCAATGCAATGGTAAGGATAATGTTTGGATTTCTTTCAGAAAGGCTAGCAGTGCTTGTAAAAGGGTGATTTCTGAAACTATATCTCGCTATGGTGAGCGAGTTAGAGAATCTGTTTCTACTCATAGATTTCTGGAAGATTTACAATTGTGCTTTGATCTCTGGCAAGTTGCTTCCTTTTCCACTCTTTGATAGAGCAAACGGATTTTGGACTCTGTCATCATAAATCCAAGGTTGGTAGAAAAGACTATTCTCGGCTTAATCCATCTGAAGATCGTGGCACAGATTTGATTCCAGTAGTTGTTTTGAAAAGGTGTGCCAGTGAGCTATGTTTCTTGTTGTCCAAACTCTTTAACCTTTGCCTATCCGAGTCTTGTTTTCTCCCTTCCTGGAAATTTTCTAATGTTGTTCCAGAATACAGATAATCTATGTGATCCTCGCAAATATCGACCTATAAGTCTTCTTTCTGTCATCAGTAAGATTTGAGAGATGCATCAATAATGGACTGGTAGAATTTTTGCAGAATCTAGGCCTCCCTCTGATGTTTAGTATAGGTTTAGAGGGTCTCGTTCCACTGGTAACCTTTTGACTGTAATCACGCAACATATCTATAGGTTGATGGACAAGTCTGGTAGAGGGCGACCTTTTGCGCTAGATATTCCCAAGGAATTTCGTAAGTTGAGGCACGCTGGCTTGCTTTATAAGATTTCTGATTAAGGTATTTTTGTAGGAGGGTGTTTTGAATGCTTCAGTTCTTCCTCTCAGATCGTAAAATGCATGTGGTATTGTATAGAATTTTATTTGCTGAGCCTTCAATTAACGCTGGTCTTCGTTAAGATTCTAATTTTTGCTCAACTCTCTTCCTTTTTTACATCAAACATCTTGTTAGTAATGTGCTTTAGATTATTGCCATCTATGCTTATAACAACACCCTGTACTTTGGCAGTGACCACGAGGCAACTCAGCAGGTACAAGGCAACCTTGTGGAAGATTTAAGAATTTGACCCTCAGGATATCAGAGAATGGGGAAGGAAATATTTGGTTTCTTTCAATGCAGCTAAAATCCAACTGATGTCGTTCAGAAGAAAGCTGAGCTCTTTTCTCCCTAAAATATTTATGGGATGTCATTTTGGTGGAAATCTGGCGAGGTTGCTTTACGTCTTGTAGTATGTTCATCAATAAGGATGTTTGGTTTCCCATTCTCTCCAAATCTTTCTTAGGGTTCTTATATTAAATCTTTTGGCAACTCTGCTTCCAAAAAGACTGGGTTTTTGTATTGTGCTAGAAATTAGCTTACGCCTTAAGCCACCTTGTATCTCTATAAATTTGCCATCCGTCCCTGTAAGGAGTACTGTTGTCATATCTTGACAGGTGCTCCGGAATTCTATCTTGATCTAGTTCAGAGAGACGCGATTGTAACTTGAAAGGTCCAAATCTTGCTGTTATTCCTCACCATGTGTTTAATCGACGGAATCTGTCTTGTCTTTGTCCATTCTATGGATATTATCGTGAAAAGTGTTCTGATGAGCTTTTCTTTTCGGTGACAGCTTAGTTTGTTGCATCTCGTGTGATTTCTTTCTCTCATCGCCTTTAGCCTTATGCAGTTCTTGTCCCTCGTTTTAATATATCTCTCTATGATTGTACGTTTTTCCCCAGAAACGCAAGAATGTGAAACTCCATAGTTTCTCAGTGCTTCCCTACATCACTTGACTTGAATGTTTTGAAGTCTAAGGTTCTCTCTTATCTGTTGGCTTAACCTTCTTACTCTTTTCTGTTTTTTTTTCTTTTCTTTCTGTCATTTATTCATTCCTTCACAGTTCCATACACCTAGTGGAATTATGCCTGTATGCTTCTTAACCATTGAAAATGACTATATCTTGTAAAGTCAAATTGTATTGCACACCACAGTCATATCATCTTCTGCCATTGTTATTGCTCTTTCTTGTGTGCATTTTTAGCTTGGTTTTCACATATTGCTTCTTCTCTGACTGTGTACGTGACTTTGAGACATGATGTCAATTACTAATTTGCACGGTACTAGCTGATTATTGGCACTTATTTCCTAACTTTTATTATTAAGATGTTACTCTTTAACAATATAGGAATATTTCTTCACTAGGAAAATAGGAGCTAAGGGTAAGATCCTATATTTAAAAAATTGCTTAATAAAAAGAACACATAATATTTATCTTCCTAAAGAATCAAAGCTAGCCTCTCAAGTATATCCTGAAACGACGAAAATGGTAGACTACTAGGATTATAATAGTGCTGAGAAGTTAGATCAGCAAAGAATCCATGCTTGTAAAAAATGTTAGCTTAATAGATATTGGATAGGATACATGGGAAAGGTTACTAAAAGAAGCCTTTGTTGTTGCTCGAATTCGACAACATGGTTTAATTCCATTGTGTTTTACCAATTAGAGCTTCAGTCAAATCCAAGTTGAAATATATTGTAAAGCCATCTAAATGTAGTTTGAATTAGAAGAAGGTAACCGATGTATTTCGATATGAATTCAAGAAACAAAGAAAAAACACCCATGCTTATTCTTAATGTCGAGCTACTCTTACTCATAAAGTTAAACTAAAAAATAATATGGCAGTCCTGACAGTCTGGCATCAGTGTATTATGTAATTACAACATGATTTCCCCTTTTTAGAAAATCTTCGTTCAATTTAATCATTATGTAACACAGGGCTGATTTTATTGGGTTTATTTATTGTTGTGCTAGAATTTTCTTTCTAGTTGATCTTTTCAATAGAAATTTGATTTTTTTTCTTCTATAATTTAATTAGAAATTTCCATTGGTTTCATGGATATTCGACAAAAAGAAGCGCAAATCTGGTCAATATTCCTTTATTATTTTTGCTGCAATTCTTGATCCTTTGACTGAAATAACATTGTAAGGTGACGTGTCGAAGTTTGTGCTTAGCTTGCTCTGTCGGTTGTGTTTTATGAGTACTGAATCTCCAATTTGGATATGTGATGCTCTTACTTTTCTATAGTTGCCGGTGCTCCCATGTATCTTGAAAATTCGTTTCTTTGAAAAGGTGGTCAATTATCAGAAATAAATTTAGATTGACTGGCATGTCTTGCATAAATGCTGTCAAGCTTTAGAATTTCTTTTGTAGCAGCTGTTGTTTTTAGGATCTGTACTTCAGGAAATCTTGAATAACAGTTGATTGCAAAAACAAGATAATGTCCAGAGCTGCTGATCGCATAGGTACTGAAGGATTTGGTGATTAAGATGCTGAAGGGCTTGCAAGGTATTCTGCAATTTCTTTCTTTATCAATGTTTCGAGGTCTGGAAACCAGACGTATTCTTACAGAAATGATAATATTTTGGATTGTTGTTGGTAAACGTCGTAAGCAAGTTTATTTGCTTGCTTCTATAATGCTTGTGGTAAAATAATTCTCCTCGAAGCAGAAGTTTATTTTGTAATCGATTGTAATTTCATCTTTTATTGCAGAAATAAATCTAGATTTCCTGTTTTCCAGTGTCCTATCTTCACTCCAACCTGTAGTGAGCACAGCTGCTTATTTGTTTGCGTGTGTTCTGAAGTTTTTTTTAATGTCATTGCATGGGCTGTTGATGTAGTTACAATAAAATTATTATTATTAATTATTATTATTATTATTATTATTATTGTTATTATAGTTATCTGTGTTCTCACTGTTTTTGACATTTGGCATGATTGGATGCCTGGATACAAAGTTTGCATAATTATCAGTACTGGCGTTGTGCACAACTTTATGTTCCTGCAAATGTAGAAACTATCGTTCGATCCGTGCTATTAGTTTTGATACTGGGTTTGCATGTATTAGCTCCAAGGACTTATGATCTGTAAACAAAGAAATGGAACACCATAAACCCGAAAATGCAAGTGCTCTATCCTCCATACAATAGCCAATGNTATTAATTATTATTATTATTATTATTATTATTGTTATTATAGTTATCTGTGTTCTCACTGTTTTTGACATTTGGCATGATTGGATGCCTGGATACAAAGTTTGCATAATTATCAGTACTGGCGTTGTGCACAACTTTATGTTCCTGCAAATGTAGAAACTATCGTTCGATCCGTGCTATTAGTTTTGATACTGGGTTTGCATGTATTAGCTACAAGGACTTATGATCTGTAAACAAAGAAATGGAACACCATAAACCCGAAAATGCAAGTGCTCTATCCTCCATACAATAGCCAATGCCTTTTTTTCAGTTTGTGAATATTTTTCCTTTATTGCTGTGAGTGTTGTGCTTGCATATGTTATGACATTGTGCTTTGTTTCTCCCTTTTTTCTTTGAGTTAGAAAGGCTGAAAAACTAACTGGATTAGCATCTACCATAATCGATGTCTCTTTATTTATATCAAAATAGCTCATTACTGAATGGTCTAAAAGTAAAACTTTTATCTTGTCATATACTTCCTGGTGTTCATTATTCCATGTGAACTTAGTATATTTTCATGTTAACTTTCCCCATGGTTCTATGTGGCAAGGTCCATTAAGAACTTCGTACTGTAGTTTACCTTACTGTAGTTTGCCATACCGAAAAACTTCGAATTTCACAAACAGTTGTTGGTTAAGAAGTTTAAAAAGGCGTTTCAATCTTTTTAGGATCTGGTTGTGTTCTCTTTTCTGAAAAGTGAAAACCAAAATAAGTTTTCTTTCAAAAATTTGCTCTTGTTTATGTATAGACTGAGGTTGTGTTAGGTCAGTCTCTTTATACATACTTCCAATCCTTTGCTATGTTTCTCATAGCTTTCTACAAATACGAATGTATCATCTGTTATGTTTCAAAATTCTGGTATCCCTCGACAGTTGAGTATTTTTCATAATTTAAACGCTTGTATTTGTATGCGTCTGTATATGTAGCAAATGTTATTATATGACCCCTTCCTGGTGCAAGTTGCAGTGGATGGTATGCTTGTGGTGTGTCTAATTTAGAAAAATATTTTGATCCATTTACCTCCAGTTTAATATCTTGTGCAGCTGGTACTATGTATCGAATTTTATTATTGCTGTAGTAGCTACTTTTATGTCAACACAAAGTCTCATATTTCCTTCTTTTCAAGGTACTTTTACTACTGGTGAAATCCAATCTGTGTGGTCTGTATCTGGCACGTTTTCAATAACATCCTGTGATTCCAGGTCCTGCAATTCTAATCCCACAGCTTCGCGCATGTGGAATAATATTCTGCGGTGCTGCCGTGCAACACGGCGAATATCCCTATTTTTACACAACTTTATGTTATGGTCTTTTAGCTTTCCTAAACCGGTAAGTACTTCTATACTATTGTGTATGATTCTTTTGACTCCGGAATCTTTAACTGACTCTTGTTCCTTGGTCAAGGATTTATCATCTGGATGCTTTGCAGATAGAAACTAGCACGTCCAAGCGACTTGGAATTTACTTATTTCTTCCTGATGTCCAGCTAAGGGTAGACCCCTTAAGCTTTATCTTTGAATCGCATAAGGCTTGTTTTCTTAGGCATCTTGACGTTTCATGTAACACAATTAGAATTAAAATCTCAGAATCAATTTAATTGAACTCGCATATTTTTTCAAGAACACGATTATGAATGTGTTCAATATGTCCTTGTGCCTCCTGCTTGGATTGTTTGAATTTATACTCTTCATGCTATCAATTTTCTGAGGCTCAAAGTATGCATCAGGTTAGTCGAAGACAATATCTAAAGCATCGTCAGTTCCAAAATCTGATACCTGTCTGAATCTTTCTCATACGCAACGACGAGCCAAATAATAAAGCAACATTCGCTTCCGTTTGTTATCGTAAATATGAAAATCGGAAATCCGTAATTTCAACTCTGATGGTACAATCGCTCCAACATCCGTCAAGATCAAACACAACAAGACATTTTGCCATTCTTGTTGCCAATGCTCTATTTCGAATAGGAATTCAAGAAAAAGAATTGAAAATCTTGCTTAATTTTAAATATCAATTTACCCTTACTGATGAAGTCAAACAATAAGAACACATAACAGTCCTGAGAGTATGGTATCGTTCTGTGGTGTAATTACTACACTTACGTAGCACATTCTAATGTAGTTCGAAGGAGACATTTACTCTAGGTGCGAAATTATCAAAGAAAATTTTTTTTTGCAGAAAATGAAAAAACACAAAATTGCTATGATAAGGATGACATCGTGATGTAAAGAAATGTAGATTTGTAAGATTCTTTTAAAGGACAGAGGCTGGAAATCTAGAAACTCAACCGATCTGAATTCGAAAGTGTCCCTGGGTTTCACCGTGAAAAGAGTCAATTTGTTTCGTCCTTCCTTTACACGAGCCAGAAATATTGCATGTTATTCTTAAATTTCAAATAAGTGGAAGTTCACTTTTACATAACAGAAGTGGAGAATGCATTTATTAATTTTAGGTCAGACATCGTGTTTCCTCGTTTAACCGGTCTCAAATACTTTAGGTAACAGAATGATGTCTGAATACTGTCATCCAATTCATATTCTGGAGTTTATGAATGTTTTTAAATACAGTATTTGGATCACAAGTAAAGAATGTATTTTTCACGTAAGAGAATATTGGTCAATATGCATCGTGTGACTGTTGTTAAGGGTGACAAAGTGTGGATACAATAATAATTATTTTTGAGAAAAAAAAACAAAAACAGCTGTCTAGCGTGTATACTTTCTTTGTCAAACCTTAAAGTCCAAGATTTTTAATTACTAGGACTATCTAAGTGACAGATAACAAAGCCTATTTTACATTTTAAAAGAAGTTGTAGCTAAAAGAAATCACAGTTTTAATTACTGAATTTTGTTTACCATCCGTGTATTTTACAATAAATTCACTGGAATAGGGATATATAGTCTAGGGTACAGTAGTAAAAAGCCCCAAATGACCTCAACAATATCGATTCATGGTAGTACATGGTAAGGCATTTATTATTAATGACAAGGTATAATAGATTGTTTAATGGATACCAACCATTGTGTTCAATGTCTTTCTTGGTGCAGGTGCAATCCCTTCAGGCTATCACAGTAAGAGCTTTTTGTTTTCTTTTGTTTGATATACCAAGTTCAGATAACCTAAAATCTTGATTTGTATGGAAAACCCTAAAATTGCGTCATGGACGGAGAAAACTTATTGCCAAGGCCGCTGGTTTGCGCTAAACGAGTTTGCTGAAGACTTTTTTATTTAGTGTTTTTGAGTATTGTTACGACATTTCTTTAAGAAATAGCGTAGCTTTTCTTGAGCCTCAATACAGTATTTCCTCAGGCCGCTTACAAGAACCAATAGCAGTGGTAATACAAGTAAAAACGTTGCTCATTGGTTAATAAAGTATAAAATTCTCTTTAGTTCTACAACAATTTTTCTCTTTTAAAAGTAAAAGCCTCTGGGTTGCATCTTTGGGTGCGT
The DNA here is from genome assembly GCA_003991215.1 of Morbakka virulenta. Taxonomy (NCBI): domain Eukaryota; kingdom Metazoa; phylum Cnidaria; class Cubozoa; order Carybdeida; family Carukiidae; genus Morbakka; species Morbakka virulenta. Next base: position 7,057,415 of record RDPX01000005.1, read on the forward strand.
AGAAAAGTTCAAAATAATTTAACATCTGCTTGAGATTTTTGATTAGTTTATACATTGTTTCTCTTATTCGTTTCTTTATGCTGTAGCCAAAATACTTTACGAGTATTAAAAAATCAACTTCACTTCTTCATTTCCACATAACTATGTGTTCACAACTGTCTATCTTGTTTGATGATGCATGTTAACTTCGCTGCCAATCTATTTCTAAGTCTAGCATAGGCCTTAAAAGTAAAGCAATTGTCCCAGTGAATCTACAGCTTCACACATATGCTATTTTTCTAAGGAATAGGCATTCAACGGGCTATTTTTAATTATATCGGACCAACATTATCTTCAACTCATTTTAATGGATAAAAGAATAAAGAATCTTATGGAAGGCAATACACCTCCCCTCCCCCTCCCCCCAATATATTTGTGCTGGTTCAACATGTTATTGTCATGTTGTCATTTTACTTTCCCGTTAATAATAAATGTTTTACCCTGTAATGCCTTGAATTAATATTCTTAAAGTCATTTGGGGCTTTTTGTACCGTACCAGACCCGAAAGCTGAGACAGGACGAAATATATATATGAAATATACAGCCCACGATCTGACTTTCATATATCAAGTAGCCCATACCATCTAAAACAGGGACAATAATTCATCCGGTGCTGTCAGATGATATGGTATTCGGTCTCTATGAAATTAAGTCAAGGGAAATAGTATCACCCCCTCTTTAAAAGTCATTTTTGTTTACAACTCTGACTTTGCTTGCTTCTTTTAAAGTGTAAAACGGGCTTTGTTAACTGTTACTCAGATGTTTCTATTAATTAAAAATAGCGGACTTTCTAATTCAGATCTCAGTAGCTTACATATTTCAACTTTTTATCCTTTAAAAGAATCTTACAAATCACAAATCTACATTTCTTTACATCATGATGTCATCTTTATCATCGCAATTATAAACTTTTTTTGGTAATTTCACCCTCAGCGTAATTGTCTCCTTCGAGCTACATTAGAATAAGCTTGTTAGCTTCTAATTCGAACCAACTTTTGATGGCTTTACAATATCTAACAACAACGGGTTCGTTTAGTAACCTTCCCCATGTTTCCTATTCAATATCTATTAGCTAACATTTTTTACAAGCATGGTTCTTTGCCGATCTAACTTCTCAGCACTATTATAATCCTAGCAGTCTACCATTTTCGTCGTTTCGGGATATACTTTAGAAGCTAGTTTTGGTCCTAAAATATCTATTACGTGTTTTCCTTCATTAAGCGAATTACAAATATAGGATTTTACCCTTAACTCCTGTTTTCCAAGTGAAGAAATATTCCTATATTGTTAAAGAGTAGCATCTTGATAATAAAAGTTAGGAAATAAGTGCCAATAATCAGCTAGAACTGTGCAAATTAGTAATTGACATCATGTCTCAAAGTCACGTACACAGTCAGAGAAGAAGCAACATGTAAAAACCAAGCTAAAAATGCACACAAGAATAATCATTACAAATGTGAGAAAACTGGATACCTGTCGTGAGTTAAGTAATCAGATTTTTCTAGATGTAGTTTGGGGTTTTTTTTTGCATAAAGTAAATGTTGAAACTCCAAGGAATTAGAAGGACATGGAGTGAGCCAACTTCTTTCACAGTAATAAGGAGGTTTGTCACCATGGAAACAGATTGTAGCATTGTCGCACTAAAACCAGATGTCTACTCTTAGAAGATTTACGTCATTTTCGTAACAAAAGTATTAATGTCATTTGTGCATAATCTCGATATTAAGCACAACCTAGTAAACTTGTAAATAAAAAATGATTAACTACAATGGTCCATTTTGGTTGCAAGAACCGAAGACTTGATGAGGACGTTACGTGTTATAAAATCTCGGGATATCACAGTATAACTATGGCTGCAGTGTCCAATTATTCGTGTGAGATGGGAATAAAAATACCAAGTTCATAAAACAAAACTACCTTCAAGGTTTATTGACAACATTTGCTCAATCACTTAACTAACGTAAACAAAAGCACAGGTCCGGTTTGTGATTTTAAGTATTTATTTGACTTGTACCAGCACTACAATACTATATACAAATGCGTTTATAAAGGAATGCTCGAAGTTGTGTAGTCGTCCTTAAAAGTTTTACATCTGAATATATTTTGCCATTAACATTAAATCATTAACCCTTAAGCTTTTACAACAACCATTGCTATTGGAGAGGTCAAGCACAACACAATTTCAAACTTCCAAGAAAACGATGGTCTCCGTGAAATTTCAGAGATTAGTGAAATATTTGTGCCTTATCATTTGTCTTGGTATAGTTTATCTAGTTTATGTAGCAAATGAGTTATTGTTGGAACATTCGATATTAAGGCATTACAGAAAATACCACACTCATGGAAAAAAGCTTATATTGATATACACACCATGGTTTGGGAAAAAGCCTTGGCCATGGGCACCTCCAGACTACAACTTTACAGAACTAGATGGATCTGCATGAGAGACAATCATGGGCACTTTTTATCCTCGAGAGTCCGCATAATATCAAGTTTGACATATCTAAATACAATGATCTATTTAATCTGACTATGACTTACCGTGCAGATTCGGATATCTTTTTTCCGTATTATGCTAAGGTAGTAAATCCCAAGAAGAAAGACCCAGCAAAAAATTGGGCAAAAAGTGAGTATTTATGTTAGATATACTAACATATTATCAGTCATGAAGTGTTTTAGCTGCATTCTGTAGTAGTTTACTACTTGGTAAAAGTAAATTAGTCTTTAGCCAAAATAACATATTGATTCTTGTGGCGGTAATGTTTAGAAAATTGATTTCAGCGTTAATAACGGTATGGGAGAATACAGCACGCTCAAGAAAATGAAATGTGCAGGTTAGGTAGGGTGTGTGGGTTTAAATAAGCACAATGATTTATTTTTTACTTATTTTCAAAAGGCATTGAAACTAACAGTGTCTTTAACTTGCATTGAATGTTGATTTGATATTTCATTGGAGTTTCAAGGACTTACACGGACACCATTTGCAATGGAAAATTCCACTTTCGTGGTTGGCATTTCCTGTCACAAAAAACTGTTGTGGTCCTAAGCTCAGTATTCCCTTCTACTACGAGGACTTAGCTATTTGGATCTATTTTATTTATTTTATGTTACGTTTGTGCCCCTCAATATAATTTAAGCCTGTACGCATGGTAGTACTTTATGTCTAACTAAATCTTAATTAAACGTTTACGTATAGGTTTAGAAACATAAAAAAATAGGGTTAAATTGTATATTTTAATTCTGTATTGTATACAATTGCATATTTGGTGACCGGTTACACCGTCATCAAGGACAATACGAAGTATAAAAAATGTAAGAATACCGTAAATTCTCCAATGAACGCCCTGGGCGTTTATTTAATTTTTTGACTTTTGAGGGGGGCGTTTAGAAGAGGGAGGCGTTTATTTCAAAAATTAAAATCTCTTTTATCATGTTAAACACAATTACTGTAATCAAGTAACAGATACAAAATCATCCTGGTCTTCATCTTCGTCGAGAAGATTGAACGGCTGATTCGCATCTTCAATATCCGAACCTGCCGGCTCCATAAGGAATGGGTTGACATCTAGCTCCTGTCACGGAGCTACCCAGTTTGATCTATTAAAAAGGCTCCTTCAGTGGAGCACAGTTGATTTTTCTTAAAACAAAGAATCTTGGCGTCTTCACTGCCATCTGTCTTCAAATTAACTCCGCACCCTTGGAATGACTCGATGATACGATCTTTTTTAATCATTTGCCACGCTTGTAAAATCCATTGAACAACAATGCTCCTCGGTGCTGTCTTCATGCTACCTGGTTCGGTACACTGGTGTACGCCGTTTGCTAACCACTCGTAATGCATTTCTGCAATATACCCTTTAAAGGGTTTGTTACAATTTAAATCAGGGCCCTGAATGTATTTTGTGCAGCCACCTGGAACCAATGCCCTTTCGACTTTCATTCATTTAAAGTGCATTTGACTCCTTCTTTTAGATGGCCTTTAAATGTATCCCATACAAGAAGTCTCCTACGAAAGAAAAGGACCCAACAACCTCTTTACACCACTGTATCGTACGTTGTTCGTTCATCCAACCATTTGGTGATGATGTTACAACGCATTTCGATCCAAACTCCTTATTCAATGCAGCAGACTCTCATTTAGCACCAGCAAAAGCAATGAGATAAGGAAAACCTCGATAACGTTGTTTACAGGACAAACATTGACAACAGTATTTATGTAAATATGTAAATAACTGAAGCTTTTATCCTGTATAAATATTCGTAAATAAATAAATAAATAAATAAATGAATGTCTTTAGCTTGGAGCCGTCTGCTTTTGCAGCAAGGCAGACTATGAACCAATGTTCAGACGCCCCAAATTGCAACTTTGCTGACTTATAGGAACCTGCACCATCGGCAATACGAAAACGAACTAAGCAGAAAAACTTGTTCCTCGATGCGAAATAACCGATTTGAAAAAACTGACTAGCACAATCTCGATCAATCGGTGTGAACGAAATAGATACACAACCATCAATGTGAACTCGATTAGTAACAAATAAATCCCAACTGCGAATTATTTCCTTCAGGAAACTCCAATTCTTTAAATAACTTAACTGAGTAGAACATTCAACTTAAAAATTTAACTGAAATAACTTAAATATTAGACTTATTCATTTTAAAACAGAGGAGCCTTTGAAAACACGTCCTACGCCTAGACTTTCCCGCCACAATTATTCTACACAACGAATGAAGTACTTAAAATGTGTGTCCACTGATCAGCTCCAATCCTTATTGGTGGCAATAACTTTCTCGGCCTTCTTTACTTAGACGACGATGACGACTATGATGATCCCAACTGGATCTTACTAAACGTATAATTGCTTCGAGCGCCTTACGGAAAAGAAAAAGGGGCTCACAGTGAACGACCTCCACGGCACTTGTTTTCTCTCCTTCTTTATCTTTTCCACACCTGCTATTAGCTTCCAGTTGAAATTGTAAATATTCCTGAGAGCGACGGTCGCTCTCCAACTACGTAATAGTACATCTATCCGTTAATCATCTTGTGGAAGTGAACAATGTGTGCGTTTACTCTTTAAATAACCTATTCTAAAGGGAAACACCCATTGCTCTATACAAATTTTTAATTTTATTTCGGGTTTTAACGTCATTTCCCCCCAGTAACTGGGGCTCAGACGATGACTCTGGCCCAGGCTGTCACCAACTGAAAGAAAAAGCAATACTTCTGACGGACTTTGTATGGAAAAGTAAACAAAACTTTCAATAAAGAACCGGGACCAAATTCATACTTGGGTACATATCGAAGTTTTTTATTATGAGATTTTGAAAATATCAGCTGGGACAATTTGTACGAAATTAATGATGTGAACACTGATTTGAACTAATTTAATCCACAAGTTAAAAGTATCTTTGATAAGCATGCTCCAGTAACGGTCAAACGAATCAAAGGAAAGCCGTGTCCGTGGATCACACCTAATTTGAAGAAACTTATGAGTGACCGAGATTGAGTCCTGTCCAAAGGGAGAAAATCGAAAGCCGATGTATACTGGGATCTTTACAAAACACTTTGCAATTCGTGTAACAATAAAGTTAAAGAAGCAAAAAGAAAGTACTACCATGAACTATTAAACGAAAATGCCGGAAATGCCAAAGGTTGCTGAAAATGTGTCGTCTATTTTTCCAACAAAGAACTCCCAGTCTATTGGAGACAATAACAATAAAACCAAAGACTTCGTCATGAAATGCAGTGATTACTTCGCCAAGGCTGTCACCAAAATTAAAGAAAAAGCAATACTTCTAACGGATTTTGTATGAAAAATTATGAAACAACTGAAGCTACTAAAAAGAAAGAAAGCAACTGGTGCAGATGGATTTCCACCGGGGATGCTTAAAGATTGTCGTGCATACATCTCACAGCCTTTGTGTTATATTTTATAATCTATCCATAAAAACAGGAACAATTCTGACACTCTGGAAAATCGCAAAGGTTGTTCCAGTTCATAGAAAAGGTAACATGACAGACCCAGCAAATTAGCGCCCTATCTCCGTGCTTCCTATCCTGTCCAAAATCCTAGAAAAGGCAGTGCACAGTCAACTAATCGATCACCTTGGGCAAGAGAAACTCTTAACGGAGAGGGAGTTGGGTTGCCGGCGCAAAAATCCAACAAATGTGGCAACTACGTTACCGAGTTGATGATGTTCGGAACAGCATAAAGGATTGCGAAACAACAACGCCCACTAAATGTAATGTTCAGCTCCCAGAAAGTTAACAACACCAACACTTACACTTATGGGGCCATAATGAAAATAAAGTCTTCATGATCTGTATTATGCTACCCCTGCCACCGTTTCTGTAGATTATCGTCCCGCCTGTTTGTTTCGTTCTTTTTTGTTTCTGTTTACTCTTATTTTTTGACTATTTTGGATAATATCATGTATTAGGTTTTTAACATTTACCTTTGAACATTTGTATTTTTTTTTGTTAGTGGCGAATAAATACACACAATAAATACACATGTCGGTCATGAACTTGACAGCGCCTTGAACTTAAACATTGACTTTGATAGAGAGTACAAACTTACCACAACTAGATTAAAACTCCTTGGGAAGCTGAGAAGTTACGTCAACAAAATAGAAGCGATGAAAATTTACGTGGTAATCATTTTACCAATTTTTACGTATTCCTTGGTGATAAGGCTGTATTTGACGAGAAGCCAAATGCAAATGTTGATTTCCCTGGAATGAAGAGCAACTGTGATTATTGGCAAGCAAGTGAAATCAATAGAAAACCAAATGAAGATACAAACTCTTTCGTTTGAATGGAAATGTTTGAGAGGTGGTAAACTGAGTGATAGTTTTGAGAACTATTTTGAAGAGATAAAACATTTTAAAAACACGAGAGATAATGGTTTAAACTTCAGATTGCCAAAATGTAAATTAGAATACTCAAAAAGGTCTTGAACTCCCTTTGTTCATTAGAAAAGAAACTAGTTTATTAAAAAAATATTTTACATGATTTAATATTTTAACACTACACAAATTTTTATTTTTGACATACTAATCGAACTTTTAACTTTTTATTTTAAGCTCAATGAAACACTAAGCAATGCACACACACTCTAAGAGGCTACATGTTGATGGCGGTATTTATATATTTTATTGAATATAAAAGTATTGAAATGTCAATAGCCTCTGTAAATATTGACAACAATACTACTACTACTACTACTACTACTACTACTACTACTAATAATAATAATAATAATAATAATAATAATGATATAAATAAATACTAATAATATAAATAAATAATAATAATAATAATAATAATTGCATGACTAATTGTATCATTGTATAAAGATACCAGTATTCGTGGTTTATATTCATATTTTAATTGTGGTTAAGTAAGCCCACAGTGTCCATTGTTTTCGGTGTATAATGAAGTCATTGTACACCTCCCACCCCCCGATTTTACTAGTTTGAATTTCTCTTCTAGAAGTATCATTTAATATCTTAGTTACCTCCTCCTAGTAGTCGTAAGCCATTTTCTTTAAGTAATTACTAAGTACCTTATCGGCCTTTAATCCGCCGGCCCTAATATAACGCCGGCCCTAATTCCGCCAGACCAGAAAATTGGCTTAACGCCACTTAGGGCCGCATTTTACGCCTCCCAGTGAAAAGAAAAACAAAAGAACTACAAAAAGATTCATCATGTTCAATCAATAACAATAATACTAGCTTCTTTCTGGCTTTCTTCTTCCTCACCGTCTGATTCCTAATCCGCCTTCGGGAATAGGCGAAATCCTTGGCGTGATACTAGAAACTGTTCCTGTCACCGAACCTCCTTTTTGAATGAAATAAAAAATGAATCTCGACAATTCTCTAGGAACATGCCCAACTGTCACAGGTCCAATTCGCTCGATTCTCTCTGTGGTAATTCGACAACAATAAGGGCCGATGTCAATAGAAATATCGTTAACTTCTTTCAACACAATAACACCCTGGTGTAACCTTATGTTTCTCCAAGCAGTGTTCCGGTAAACATGGTAACGTCGACTTCCAATCTCTTCAGAGAACGAATACATTGTACCAAAGAGTTAAAATAACAAGACCAAAACTCCACATATGCAACACTTGTGTTGTAATATTTTTTATTTGAATTTTATTGTTATTATTTTCGCACTATGGTGGAACGTTAATGATTCGAATGTAATTTGATACATGAATGCTTTCCTCCTTTCCTCATTAACGAAATCGAACGTTATTACACTGTAAAAGATCTAAGAAGGAGATTTTTTTAGCAATGTTGCAAAATCTTGAAAATCTTGTTTGTGATTTTTTAACGTCTTTTCTTTCGTAACATACGGAGAACAGCTACGTAGATGGATATAACAAAATATTTTAAGAAATCTAATGATAAGTTAGATAACCGCGTATTTAACTCTCATGTTCCGTACCAATCAACATCCTCGGTACTTTTAGCTGCAAGAGAGCTTAATAGTTTGCAAGAAGAAGATCGTAAAAAGACAAGGCAAATCCTGCCTGAACATGTTAAAAAGGACGTGGCTTACTATGCATGGAAAAATGGAAATCCAGAAGCTAGGAAGTGGGCTGCAAAAAAGTATCCGGACTACACATTTAAAAGAGGAACTGTTAGAGATTGGAAGCTGAAATATCAGAAAACTTTTGAAAACAATGGTGTAGAAAATGTTTTCACTTTAAGTAGTCTAGGAAGACCGTCCAAAATAAGTGATGATTTAACAGCTGAAATCAAATCTGTCTTACATAATTTAAGGGCAAGTGGCGGAGCAATCACACGCAAAACTGTGATAGCGATTGGAAATGGAGTACTAAAAGCAAGATGCCCCGAAGTTTTACGAGAGAATGCTGGAAGCACTTCACTTACTACTAAATGGGCTAGAGGAGTTCTTAAATCCCTTGATTGGACTAAAAGGCGTTACACGACAGCTAAACGAGAAATGAATACAGCCCTATATGAAGAGTTGACATTTTCTTGGAAAAGAAAAATTGCAAATGCAATCTTTGAGCACAAGATTCAGAAAGAAATGATCATAAGTTTTGACCAAACTCCTCTAGGGTTTACAGCACCAAACAAATCTACATTTACTGGCAAAGGAGCTCACTCAGTTCCTATTGCAAACGCTGATGATAAACGTCAAATCCCAGCTACGTTTTGCGTCAACATGGTTGGTGATTTTTTACCAGTACAATTGATTTATGGGGGTGTTACTGAAAGATGCCACCCAAAGGTCAATTTTCCTCAATCATTTCATATAACCCATTCTATGAATCATTGGTCGAATGAAGGACTTGTATAATATAAGATCATATTCCCCTACATCAAGAGCAAACGCAATGAACTAAACCTTCCTGAGAATGCAAAAACTATGCTGATATTTGACGTTTTTAAAGGACAGACAACTGGTGCTGTCAATGAATGGCTAAAGCTGAATAACTTCATCGTGATACATGTGCCGAACAACCACACAAACCTATCCCAACCTTTGGACATTTCGGTGAACAAGAGTGCGAAATGCTTCATTGCTGACAAATACAAGGATTGGTATGGAGAGAAAGTTCTTCAACAGCTGAACAGAGGAGTTAGCGCTCATGATGTTAAAGTGGACGTGAAGCTGAGTGTCATGAAACCTTTGCATGCCAAGTGGATTATTCAGATGTATCAACACTTAAAACAATCCAAAAATATCGTTATCTCGGGTTTTAGAAAAGCCCATATAACGGAAGCCTTTAACGGAGCAGAACAGTTATCCCAACTATGCGAAAACCCTTTTGCTGAAATCGATATGTCGACAACATGAAGCTTAAGTCACAAAAGGAAGAACATTACTATGAAACTTCTTTATTATTTTTTAAATCATTTTATTGATATTAGAGAAAGAAAATTTATGAATCAATTAGTTTTAATTCGTTTGTCTCATGTCATACAACCAAAGTCTTTATTACCTACTCCAAGTTATGCGATTTTCAGCAGGAAAAAAAATTAGAAAATAACGCCACTTTTTGCTAATTTTATCAAAATTTTGGCCTTTAATGCGCCGGCCCCAAATCCACCACCCCTCCAAAAATAACGCCACTTAGGGCCAGCGGATTAAGGGCCGATAAGGTAGTAGTTTAATATAGGTTTTGTTAAAGTAGTTTTTAGTTAATTGTATACATAAACCATTGTTTTGACATAAAGTGAGCCTTTCAGTTCAATAGCATTGTATTATTTGCCTTGTATCTCTTACGTCATTGCTGTAAGGTATGTAATAAACCCAGCACTTAAGGTAGATTAGAATACAGTCTTCTTATTAGCACATCGGTACAGTGTGTAAGTGGAAGATTCCCGACAATGTTTCTATAATAGAGATGATAGCAATGGTAATTTTTTTATCATAGCATAAAGACATGCGTTATAAAAAATAAAGTTTCGTGTGTCAACATTCCTGGAACAGTTTGGCCTTCAAAACCCTTCAAAAAAGACAATTGGGACTTGAATGGATGAAAGAAGAAAGGTAACATTGCATTGGAAAAGCCAAACATAGAGAGCGCATTCAGGCATAAAACCTAATGTTATAAATAGACATGACAAAGCAGAGTTGCTAGGAAGAACATGTAAGTTACACAGCATAAACAAAAGACGAGCTAAGTATTGTCATTTTGGGAATTCATACAAAGAATATCTATGAAAAACCTGCAATACCTTAATTCATTTGTACAAAAACGCCATAGTATAAAGGATTGTCCATGAAGCTTGAATATACGTACTTAAAAGTTCTGGTTGTGTATAGTTTTCTCATTGGAAAAAAAAAATTAGTCCTTGTTATTACAACAATTTTCCTGTTAAAAAAGCCAATCTTTGAGAAATCTTAAACTTCCAAAAAAACGATGGTCTCCGTGAAATTTCAGAGATTAGTGAAATATTTGTGCCTTATCATTTGTCTTGGTATAGTTTATCTAGTTTATGTAGCAAATGAGTTATTGTTGGAACATTCGATATTAAGGCATTACAGAAAATACCACACTCATGGAAAAAAGCTTATATTGATATACACACCATGGTTTGGGAAAAAGCCTTGGCCATGGGCACCTCCAGACTACAACTTTACAGAACTAGATGGATCTGCATGTTCTTGTACGAATTGTATTGTCACGTAAATCTTCCCATTAAATGAGGCCTTTTCAGTTCTTGGTTGCAGACTTTCCAATGTAGAACACCTTGAAACGTCCTCTTTACTGTATTGCTTTCTCTTCCTTCATCTTGTCTTCTAGATGAAAACTACCTGTACTCTCTCTTAGGCGCCTGCAACTTTTTTCCTTCTTCCAATTAAACAGAAATTAGCAATTAAGAGCTAATAATATGATGTGTCATTGAAATATGACATCCATGAAAATTCAGGTCAGCTGATAGATAAAAGCAAAAATGGTGTATTTGTTGGCAAAATCTTTTCTGCGAATGGAGGTTATTTGTTCCAGAGAACAGATTCATATTAGAAAAGGAAGTTGTTATGTTGGAAGATAATAAATTATAAGTGTCATTGATAAGGCGTTTTTTTACTAATTAATGCTTGATCTTTAATAGATACACAGTGATGCAATTTTTGGTAGTTCACCAAGAATATATTACCAAAGTTTGCTTTTAATATTTTAGTTTGTTTTATGGGGAATACTATGCCATTACTCTTGTTATGACATATATTACAGTACAAGCTGGAAGAAGCTTCTTAACTAATATGTTCTGATAAATCCTATTAGAATAGAATGACTTCTCTTTTATAGTCTGATATACTTTGAGTGGTTCTCTGTAACTTTGAATTGAATCCTCAGATTATCAATTGATTCACAAAGGAAATTCCAATGTATTTAAACAGGAATTTCTTCTATTGAATTACCTTTTATACTGGTTTGTTGTCATGTGTAACACTTGATCTATTTGAGCGTGGCAACTGTCGTCTTACAAACAGAATGTTTGTAAGACGACAGTTGAATGTTTTCTTGGATTGTTTTTATTTAGATTAAACCTATTATCTATTATTAGCTTGCTATATTCTTTCTTTAAAACAAACAAGATATGTTTGCAAATGATAGATGATTTCGCTATTTAAGTTTATAATTCCGGAAGTGGTCTTGAGAACCAGTATTCTATTGTGCAGCGGACTTTTTCTTAATTTATAATAATGTAAATTACAATGCACAATGGAAAGTGTGCTTAGGCTTTAACTAACGATAACAACATAATGATCAACAAAAAGCCCCCATTATTTTTATGCTTTGCCTTTGATATGTCGTGGAACAATTATGATTGTCATAAAGGAGAAAATACGGCCTACCTGTGACTTTTATCTTAATTTTAATTGCATTGACTTTTAGCGAAATGCGCAGTATCTTATTGATAAATTAATATATCTGCATAATTAATAAAATATAATACTTGGAATAGACGACCCTCCTACTAATATTTTCCCCTTTACATTTGTGCGATTTTAGCAGGAGGTTAGTGTCCTGCTGGCTCACTCGCAGGCCTACCTCCCACCACACGTTTAATATTTTGGGAAAGCCTCATTTTGACCTACTGCCATTATGGCAGTATCTTGGCAGCACCACCCATATTTCCACCACTATACCTTTCTGCAGCTCAATTTTGGAACCCACCTCCTCCCCACAATTACACCTTTTATTCTTTATCAGTGCATTATGGCAGTTTCAATTGGAATTATGATACTACTCATGAGCCACTTAATTACTCATTAATTATCGCAATTATGGCAGTTAAGTATTTATAAAAAATTTGTCGCAAAGCTATATGCTGTTACCGGCATTAATGGTAAAATTTTACTTTATTAGTCAAATTTTGTACTTTTTGTACATCCAAGGAACATAATTATTTAGTTACCCGTTAATTAAAGCACAAAATATCGTAATACAATATCGATCATTTTATAATTTGTAAGAGTATGCCTAAATTCATCAAAATATCTTACGAAGGAGGGCAAATTGTACAAAATGCGACTGAGTTTGCACGCAACCGCTTTGGGAATCTGGTATGGGATAGATTTTGTGCTTGGGAAGATCGCCTATTGACAAACTGCTTCAAAATATAGCAGGCCGATATTGTAATCTAATCTAATCTTATTGATAAACTAATAACAAAAGTACTAAATATATATATATATATATAATATTAGTATAATAATAATAATTAATAATAATTAATATATATAAAGTAATATATAAATTAATACAAAAAAAGAAAAGTTTCCAGCTGTCTCATTGCTGTTACTTCTTTTAACTGAAGTGATGTCAACATATAGTCCTTAGGATAGATTTCTTTGTTACCAGTCATTTTATCCTTAATTTCTACGTAAAATAAATGCAGGAACAAGTAGCACGAGCAGCATAGAATATCAAACTCAAAAAATTAACTTAGAAAAATTTTACCATTTTGTTTTGAAAATCGGGTAAATATCTAATGATTTGCAACTGACATTTTTTTTATTACTTTGATCTCTTTTTATAGGTAAGACCAAATTGATCACTTTTATCAACAGTAACTGTGATGAGATGCGAATGGATTTTATAAGAAAGCTTAAAAAATATATTAAAGTGGATGTTTATGGACGATGCAGTGAATTCTTTCCAGATAAATTACCTGAATGCCCGCGTGAGACGGAACTTTGTAAAGATATTCAGAGGCAGTATAAATTCTATCTTGCCTTTGAAAATGGATTCTGCACTGACTTCATAACAGAGAAATATTGGATTATGGGGTTAAAATCGACTTTAGTTCCTGTTGTATTTGGAGCAGCCAATTATTCTGATAGCAAATTAGCAATCCAAGGATCATACGTCAATGGTTTGGATTTTCATTCCTTAAAAGATTTAGCAAAACATTTACTTTATCTTGATAGAAACGACCGAGAGTACAATAAATATCACCAATGGAGGAATAACTATACGAGAGTCCGCATAATATCAAGTTTGACATATCTAAATACAATGATCTATTTAATCTGACTATGACTTACCGTGCAGATTCGGATATCTTTTTTCCGTATTATGCTAAGGTAGTAAATCCCAAGAAGAAAGACCCAGCAAAAAATTGGGCAAAAAGTGAGTATTTATGTTAGATATACTAACATATTATCAGTCATGAAGTGTTTAAGCTGCATTCTGTAGTAGTTTACTACTTGGTAAAAGTAAATTAGTCTTTAGCCAAAATAACATATTGATTCTTGTCGCGGTAATGTTTAGAAAATTGATTTCAGCGTTAATAACGGTATGGGAGAATACAGCACGCTCAAGAAAATGAAATGTGCAGGTTAGGTAGGGTGTGTGGGTTTAAATAAGCACAATGATTTATTTTTTACTTATTTTCAAAAGGTATTGAAACTAACAGTGTCTTTAACTTGCATTGAATGTTGATTTGATATTTCATTGGAGTTTCAAGGACTTAAACGGACACCATTTGCAATGGAAAATTCCACTTTCGTGGTTGGCATTTCCTGTCACAAAAAACTGTTATGGTCCTAAGCTCAGTATTCCCGTCTACTACGAGGACTTAGCTATTTGGATCTATTTTATTTTATTAAACTTTTACGTATAGATTTACAAACATAAAAACACTAATAGGATTTAATTGTATATTTTAATTCTATATTGCATACAATTATTTATTTCGTGACCGGTGACACCTTCGACGACAATACTACAGGATATTTCAGTTTGTCTTGGGCATAATAATTTAAACTGCAAATTGAATTTTATTACCTTGTCCTTTGTTACACCATCCCTGCTGTAAGCTTCACCAGACATATCGGGTGAAAAATTAGCGTCTTGGTAATGCCTGTTTATGTGTCAGCAGATCCCAACTGGCCTTTTGTGAAGGGGAGGGGGTAGAAATTACCAGAAAATTATCATGATACATGATTTAAAAGATTGCAATTTTCTTGGGTAATTGAGCACAATTTTCAGTTCGTTTATTAGTATTTGTTACCCTCAAATCAACAAAATCCTTATTTTTCAGTGTAGTGATGTGCAAATAAGGGCTAATGTAAAAGCTGATGCTTTTAATGTTAACCTAATTCTGCCCTTAATTGTACTGCCCACTTTTATAACAACCAAGGAAATTTGAGTTTGGATAATCTAAGGTCCACAAAGGATAGCTTGCTGACTTAGGTCCAAACTGCTCTTGAGAAGATGAATGTCAGAACTATCAGACTGTGAAAGAAAGGATTCTAAGAGGTCCACTCAAAAGAATTTGTCATTTTTCCATATCAAACCATCAAATTTCTGTTTATTATGAAAACCTTTCTCTGAAAGTAGATTGATTTTTTTTCCTCTTTAAAGGAAGGTCAGGGGAATATAACATAGAAATATATACAGGGCCATTTCAGGCTGTAGGTTTCAAATATCACATTAAAATTGATATAGAATGAATATAAAAATAAAATTGCCACTTTGTTAAGAAAGACAACATTTTGGTAACTAAACATTTGCTGCAAAATATTATGATGTTGCTGAAGATTTGAAACATCAAGTTTATACCATGCAAAAGCCTACACTCCTAGTTGACTCAAAAATAGGAAAAAGAAGTTGTATTAAAATGTCTTGAAATTCATGTGATCTTCAAGTGCTTCTATTTTTCATCATGGTCAATTACAATGGACCTTCAGTTTCATTTAGCTTGCATATGAAACCATTACTGAAACAATTGTAAAGTAACAATATCAAGTAAAATAATAATTGTCAATGTTTTTACTAAATATTTTGCTATTTTGACCAAACCAGAAGATTTATTCATTGCAAGTCATCTTTTGTGTTGTTATATGCTCAATCAATGGTGGTTACCGGTAGTTAAGAGCAGCATTTTTAATGAATATTTATAAAGGATAGTCTTTTCAAAAGTGATTTTCAAGTGTATGTATAGTAAATAAAATTTCTGTCCTGCTGGAAAGTCAAAAGAAAACAAAGAAAGAAGCAGAAAATATTACCACTACTAAATTAATTGATGATGGTAATAATAATAACTACTAAAAATTAAACATTATAATGATATATGTGAAACTGGAAATAAGGTACTGGAATTGTATTTAAGAGATGTAAATACTATACCAGAAATAAGTGATAAAGTAAATGCAATTGGAAAAGCTTTTGCATACAAGTTGTAAGTACTTGCTGACAAAGATAGATCTGTTAAAAAGAAAAGCAACATAGAAGGAGAAAATCATCAGGAGCATAAATTTAAAAAAGAGATAAAATAACTGAGACAGAATGTTGCCAAGACAAGCAATGAGTTGTTTACAAAAAAGTAGTACAGAAAGGCATCAGCTACAGAGAGAGCCATCCTCAACGAATTAAGGACCAAAAGAAAAAAAGATATGACAAATTCCAACCTGAGAAGTATGAAAGAACAAATGAGATACAAAAAGGTTAACCTGACAAAATATGTTGCGAAGAGAAGAAGAAAACACGATAATATCAGGTTCCAGCATGATCTAAAACGCTTTTTGGCATGTTGGAAGAAGTTGCCACACATAAAGGAGAGGTGTCAGATATAGATAAGTTCATTGACTTTTGGGGGGTATAGGGGAAAGGAAAAAAAGAACACCCTACATGCCATGGATGGAGAGGATAGGAAGACAGTTAAATCAAAAGATTAACAGTGCCAATGACTTCCTTTTTACCTTTGATAAAGTGAGAAAGAGTTTCTTAAAGAGAAAAAGGTGGACAGCCCCGGGAATTGACAGTATAAAGAATTTCTGTTGAAAATATATTGAGTCTGCTCAAAGAGCACTCACCAGAACACTTACTACCCTAAAGGAAAATAATTCTGTGATACCAACTTGGTGGTGAACTTGAAGAACAGTATTATTCCCTAAAACCAAAAACCTAGAAGATAAAGAGAATTACAGACCAATAATGTATTTAAATAGTATTATAGCAAAGTATATGAGAGAACACACCATGGAAAATGAAATGTGAGATAAAGGTCCATTAGGACCAGTAGGTGACATGAGAACAGTGGATCAGTTGATCATTGGTAGATGTATCATGGGTGAAGTAAAGCAAGGTCTATGATAAATCTGATTTTAAAGGGTTGGCTCCAGATACTCGATAATATTTTTCTGCGTTATTACTTACATTCTGGTGGTAATTTTGTATAGCTTGGGCCCTGACCTCAAATACATTAGTAGTAATAATCAACCAAGTATTAATAAGATTGAAATGGCATCTCTTTGGACAGAAATTGTGTCAGTGTTTTTTATCAAATCAGCTGTAATTTTTGATGAGCAAATTTTACTCGTTTAAACGAAGGCAATATTGGTTGTTATGTAAAGCAATATTCATACCAGCAGGCGATAGCAGCTTTGATTCAGGTCCCAACACCAAGTTCCTATGTGTTGCCATTGTTAGGAAGTATGATGGAAGAAAAAAGACATTTCTTACAATAATTGTGACAAGTGATAATATATATATATATATATATATATATATATATATATATATATGCAATGATCACTGCGCATGCGTGGTTTGAGCACTCTGACAGGATCCCACAATAACTCTTTAAGCTGTGTTTGCTCCGGCAACATGGCCAGAGAGTTATGTCTCAGAAGCTCTGTGCTGCACTGATGAGCCCACAAAGGGCGAAACAATACTGTCTGCAGATTGAGTATATATAAATATATAAATTGTGCTAATATTACTATTGGTACATATAATGTTATCGGTAAGTTAAGTACCTCATGGATAAGTAGTAAATGTGATCTTCTCAACTTCGTTATGCATATTTAAGTGGTTTGGTTTGGATTAAAGTAACAACAACGGCTCTTTCCATCGCAGGTCTAATTCTAGTAAATCTCAAGCTTCAGATAATATCCACAATTGGACGCCATTAGCACCTTCTTACCTTGCATGGGACTAAACTACAATGACTAACNAATTGTGACAAGTGATAATATATATATATATATATATATATATATATATATATATATGCAATGCTCACTGCGCATGCGTGGTTTAAGCACTCTGACAGGATCCCACAATAACTCTTTAAGCTGTGTTTGCTCCGGCAACATGGCCAGAGAGTTATGTCTCAGAAGCTCTGTGCTGCACTGATGAGCCCACAAAGGGCGAAACAGTACTGTCTGCAGATTGAGTATATATAAATATATAAATTGTGCTAATACTACTATTGGTACATATAATGTTCTCGGTAAGTTAAGTACCTCATGGATAAGTAGTAAATGTGATCTTCTCAACTTCGTTATGCATATTTAAGTGGTTTGGTTTGGATTAAAGTAACAACAACGGCTCTTTCCATCGCAGGTCTAATTCTAGTAAATCTCAAGCTTCAGATAATATCCACAATTGGACGCCATTAGCACCTTCTTACCTTGCATGGGACTAAACTACAATGACTAACAAGAAATCTCATTAGCGATTAGTAGTTATAAACTGCATGAGTACCACAGGATAATATCCCGAGTTTTTAGCTTTCAATGACTTGACTAATTCAAGCCAGATAACATACATAGATTTGAAAAATGGCTGAACAATTAAATCCACATTTTCAAAGTGTTTCTAATATACTACTAAATATGCAGAAAACTTTAGATACATATATTAGGTTTTTTACGATAAAAGAGTATTCGTAACAATCCATTCAGATTATATTCAATCTAATGCTGCTTTAACGAACGAAGAGGGTACATAACTCCGGGCTCTTTTTAATCGTCAGGTAATCGTCAGGAAAACTAATGAATCTATTGATGTATTTGGGACACTTTTTTCGATATGCACTCTTCTCCTGCGTTAAGATGCACTTGTTCTTTCATTCTTTTTATAGAGAGATGGTCTGCCTATCTGAGTATCCTCACCTCAACATTATCTTCATGGTAAGCAGTTTTTGGCTCTTGGATGGTCGTTTCTGTGTTCCATAGAAGAAGGTTGGGCAGATCACAGTCTTGTAGATCTTGGTCTTTAGATTTGCTGGTAACTTTTGGTAACAAGTCAGAACTCTCACTGTGTCTAGTTGTCTTGTCCACCACCATTGTCAGAACCTTCAGAATGTGTTCAGTAGCTTTATCCTTATGCAACTTCCTCAAGGTAGTATATGGCTTTTTTGTTTGTCGATTCGTATAAGCAGGGTATTCTATTAATCTTCTTAGATGTATTCTTTTGCCCAGATTAGCTAAGGTGGTTGACAGCTGTACCTGCCTTTCGGTAGTACCAGAGACTTAAATTTGTGTGCTGTTTGTCCTAAATTTCTTAATTCTTTTAAAAAACCGCACCTAGGTAGCTCTTGCGAACTTTTGTAAGTGGTCGCTTTGTAAAAATGGTAATCTTTAACTCATCACTTAGGTTTTCCAGCTTTAAAAATCTGTTAAATACTTCTTTCACCTTTTAATAATAATCTTGGCTCCTTAAAAGATCTTTTCTCTCTCGTTCTTGATGACAAACTTTTGTCGCTTCGTACAACATCTTCATTCCTCTTGTTGACTTTCCTCTTACTGTAGCTACTGCTCTTTTTCCCTCCAGTTTCTGAGAGCTTGTACTGTTGCCTGTTTTTCTTTCTGTTTCATGTAGTTACTACTTCTTAATTGCTTCCTTCAAAGTAATTTTTTGATGTTTTTCCCTTTGGGCCGCTATTATAGATTATGACGTGCTGTTGTCTCTTCCTAAAGCCTGTGTTAACATTGAACAACTCTGTGATGTCGTCAGCACTCTTTGCCTTTCATATTTCTTGAGCCAGAGTTAAGTTTTCCGTTGCTCTCCTCGTAGCACTCTTCCTCCTCTCTTGGGGTGTCTCTGACGCCGTAAACTCTACTTTCTACTCATCCTTGTGGCATTGTGTGTTAGCTGACTTTATGTTCATTTTAATACTTTCTGTTTCTACAATCACTTTCGTCAATCTCTCTGGCTTATATGGACGCTTACGACCTTGACCTCTAATCTTCCCATTAAATGAGGCCTTTTCAGTTCTTGGTTGCAGACTTTCCAATGTAGAACACCTTGAAACGTCCTCTTTACTGTATTGCTTTCTCTTCCTTCATCTTGTCTTCTAGATGAAAACTACCTGTACTCTCTCTTAGGCGCCTGCAACTTTTTTCCTTCTTCCAATTAAACAGAAATTAGCAATTAAGAGCTAATAATATGATGTGTCATTGAAATATGACATCCATGAAAATTCAGGTCAGCTGATAGATAAAAGCAAAAATGGTGTATTTGTTGGCAAAATCTTGATGAATAATGCAAAATCTTTTCTGCGAATGGAGGTTATTTGTTCCAGAGAACAGATTCATATTAGAAAAGGAAGTTGTTATGTTGGAAGATAATAAATTATAAGTGTCATTGATAAGGCGTTTTTTTACTAATTAATGCTTGATCTTTAATAGATACACAGTGATGCAATTTTTGGTAGTTCACCAAGAATATATTACCAAAGTTTGCTTTTAATATTTTAGTTTGTTTTATGGGGAATACTATGCCATTACTCTTGTTATGACATATATTACAGTACAAGCTGGAAGAAGCTTCTTAACTAATATGTTCTGATAAATCCTATTAGAATAGAATGACTTCTCTTTTATAGTCTGATATACTTTGAGTGGTTCTCTGTAACTTTGAATTGAATCCTCAGATTATCAATTGATTCACAAAGGAAATTCCAATGTATTTAAACAGGAATTTCTTCTATTGAATTACCTTTTATACTGGTTTGTTGTCATGTGTAACACTTGATCTATTTGAGCGTGGCAACTGTCGTCTTACAAACAGAATGTTTGTAAGACGACAGTTGAATGTTTTCTTGGATTGTTTTTATTTAGATTAAACCTATTATCTATTATTAGCTTGCTATATTCTTTCTTTAAAACAAACAAGATATGTTTGCAAATGATAGATGATTTCGCTATTTAAGTTTATAATTCCGGAAGTGGTCTTGAGAACCAGTATTCTATTGTGCAGCGGACTTTTTCTTAATTTATAATAATGTAAATTACAATGCACAATGGAAAGTGTGCTTAGGCTTTAACTAACGATAACAACATAATGATCAACAAAAAGCCCCCATTATTTTTATGCTTTGCCTTTGATATGTCGTGGAACAATTATGATTGTCATAAAGGAGAAAATACGGCCTACCTGTGACTTTTATCTTAATTTTAATTGCATTGACTTTTAGCGAAATGCGCAGTATCTTATTGATAAATTAATATATCTGCATAATTAATAAAATATAATACTTGGAATAGACGACCCTCCTACTAATATTTTCCCCTTTACATTTGTGCGATTTTAGCAGGAGGTTAGTGTCCTGCTGGCTCACTCGCAGGCCTACCTCCCACCACACGTTTAATATTTTGGGAAAGCCTCATTTTGACCTACTGCCATTATGGCAGTATCTTGGCAGCACCACCCATATTTCCACCACTATACCTTTCTGCAGCTCAATTTTGGAACCCACCTCCTCCCCACAATTACACCTTTTATTCTTTATCAGTGCATTATGGCAGTTTCAATTGGAATTATGATACTACTCATGAGCCACTTAATTACTCATTAATTATCGCAATTATGGCAGTTAAGTATTTATAAAAAATTTGTCGCAAAGCTATATGCTGTTACCGGCATTAATGGTAAAATTTTACTTTATTAGTCAAATTTTGTACTTTTTGTACATCCAAGGAACCTAATTATTTAGTTACCCGTTAATTAAAGCACAAAATATCGTAATACAATATCGATCATTTTATAATTTGTAAGAGTATGCCTAAATTCATCAAAATATCTTAAGAAGGAGGGCAAATTGTACAAAATGCGACTGAGTTTGCACGCAACCGCTTTGGGAATCTGGTATGGGATAGATTTTGTGCTTGGGAAGATCGCCTATTGACAAACTGCTTCAAAATATAGCAGGCCGATATTGTAATCTAATCTAATCTTATTGATAAACTAATAACAAAAGTACTAAATATATATATATATAATATTAGTATAATAATAATAATTAATAATAATTAATATATATAAAGTAATATATAAATTAATACAAAAAAAGAAAAGTTTCCAGCTGTCTCATTGCTGTTACTTCTTTTAACTGAAGTGATGTCAACATATAGTCCTTAGGATAGATTTCTTTGTTACCAGTCATTTTATCCTTAATTTCTACGTAAAATAAATGCAGGAACAAGTAGCACGATCAGCATAGAATATCAAACTCAAAAAATTAACTTAGAAAAATTTTACCATTTTGTTTTGAAAATCGGGTAAATATCTAATGATTTGCAACTGACATTTTTTTTATTACTTTGATCTCTTTTTATAGGTAAGACCAAATTGATCACTTTTATCAACAGTAACTGTGATGAGATGCGAATGGATTTTATAAGAAAGCTTAAAAAATATATTAAAGTGGATGTTTATGGACGATGCAGTGAATTCTTTCCAGATAAATTACCTGAATGCCCGCGTGAGACGGAACTTTGTAAAGATATTCAGAGGCAGTATAAATTCTATCTTGCCTTTGAAAATGGATTCTGCACTGACTTCATAACAGAGAAATATTGGATTATGGGGTTAAAATCGACTTTAGTTCCTGTTGTATTTGGAGCAGCCAATTATTCTGATAGCAAATTAGCAATCCAAGGATCATACGTCAATGGTTTGGATTTTCATTCCTTAAAAGATTTAGCAAAACATTTACTTTATCTTGATAGAAACGACCGAGAGTACAATAAATATCACCAATGGAGGAATAACTATGACGTTGTGGAAAAAAATATAATGTGTCCCTTGTGTGAATTTATCAACTCGAGAGGAACTGTGAATAAAGAGACAGACTTGCAACGCCTTTTGGGGATTGAGGGAAATTGCTTTGATTATGGAGAAATTTTTCAAAAATTTTATCTGAACAGTTAAAAAAATTAGTAATAATATGCTAGTATAATTTCATATTTGGTCTTATCACTGCTGAAGAGGCTCAAATACCTGTCTATATAAAATTCAGTCTTGATGCGTTTGCGTGTGTGTCTCTGTCATTATCTGTGTGTATATGTTTGTGTGTGTATGTTTGTGTTGTTGTTTTGTATAATTCGAATGAGGAAATCGTATACTAAACTACGCGGAAAGCTTATATTGAGTACCCAGGTACTCGGAGAAGCTGCGTTGGACATAGGCTATGTAACTTTTGGATAGTAGCGCCAAAGTGGCTGCAGATATCCAAAATAGGAGATCATGAAAACCCATTGTACAACATAAGAGACCTAGAATTGAAATATAACTTCACCAGACAACGCAGAAAGTTTACATATAATGTAGGGGTACTTTGAAACTCTTCTCTGAACATAGGCGATGAAAACGTTGATATGACTGCTGGGACGGCTGCTAGAGTCAAAAGAGATGTCATCTGGGTATGTTATTAAGAATGAAGATCAACAATAGCCCAACGTCCACCACTACCAAATAAAACAAGCAACGTGGAAAGCTCAGATAGAGTGTCAGAGCACTATTCATTTCTGCTATAAACAATTACTTTAATAGAACCATGTAGGTCTGTTGGCATATATAGAGTTCTACAATGCTCAAAGCTCATGTTTGTTGTCAGGGTACTTTACAACACCTGTTCTAAACAGGAGCTTTGAAATTTTTAGATATGATGACTGGGACAGTTTTCAGGACTAAACAAGGGGTCGTGTTGGAATTGTATCAAAGATAGAAACTTACAGGCAAAAAGAGAAATTCAGCCAGGCAACATAAAAGCTCAAATTTAGGGTCAGAGTACTTTGCAACCCTGAACTAAATACCGACTGTTATATCTGTAAATAATGCTTAAGGGCCTAAAAATGAGGATGGTGTGTGCAGACGAAACCCATAATGAAATATGATTTTAGCAAGGGATTGCAGTAGGGTTAAATTTATTGTTAGGTACTTTAACACTCTGCTCTACACATAGGCTTTGTTTAATATAGTTACGAGTGATCGTGATAAATTAATGGTTATCGAAATTACTCTTTGACTGAGGTACAGTCCACAAAACAATCGAAACTCTTTCATCTCATTTTGAACTTCAGTTATGAGGGCTTAAATACTAGAGTCAAGGCTACCATTTGTTAACAAGACATCCCAGGGTTACATAAATGCATCGGAATTGTTGATGATCTTTGGATTTGTATTTTATCTCTCCCTCTGGTATCGCAAAGTTTGCCGAGAGCTGAAGCAACATCATTTTTTGGGGTGTTTGTGTGTTTTTAATCAGATTGAATGAGGTCTAAAATATCATCAAGCATTTTCTGGCTTTTGGGAGAGTAGTTAACAACTTCCTGACTTGATCAAGAAATACTGTCTTGCGACTCCCTCAGATTCAATATCATGTCATCTGAGCTATCATCAAGGTTTAACATTGCATTTGTATTGGAAGAAATCGCATGAAGTCAGGTTTGAAATCCCCAGAATCATGGAACAACATTGATACCTCCATTCCATCGGGCACAAAACGGGATTAATCTATTATAGAAATAAGAGTACATGAATACTATGTTGAACACTAAATTAGTGTTAGAATAAACTGTAGCGCGCTCATAAACAACAACTGAGAGTTTTTTCACGCTCCTCAAATACCACGCAAATTTCTCACACAAATACATTCAACAACAACAGACTCCCAAATGGTCAAATGGTCACCAACCTACTAACGTCTTTTTGAAAATGTATTCATGAGAGGACTTCAATTTCTATTTCTAATTTTTATACAGGATATAAATTTATTACCAACGTTAAGGAAGATTTTATCCAATGTAACACTCCAGAGGATTAAAGGAAAAGTAGATGTTTATTTGTCTGACTCACAAAGTGCATACCGGCAAGGCAGGAGTACTACTGATATTGTGTGGGCATATAGATGGATCTGTGCAGCTGCTCAGAAATATGCAGGTACAAAGATTCTAGTTACTGGAATAGACATGTCTTCAGCATTTGACACTATTAATAGATGTGAACTTTTGAAAGAACTAGAGAAATTTTTAGATGACGATGAAATTAGATTGTGCAGAGCACTTCTCAGTGAAAAACGACTGCTATTAAGGATGAAATAAATGATAAGGATGGTGTTTTTGAAAGTAATATTGGTTCTCCTCAAGGGGATGGTATAAGTGGAACATTTTTTAATGTTTATTTGGAGAAAGAATTAAGAAAAATTAGGTACTTTGTAAACACTAACACACTAATTTATGATCATTATTACATTAAATATTCATCTCTACCTAGTGAACTTGTTTACGCTGATGACACTGATTTCATGACTGAAAGTGAATATAAATGCAAATTAGTCACTGATAATGTTGAAAATATACTAGG
>RDPX01000005.1:7122858-7135666 GCA_003991215.1 Morbakka virulenta
ACATTGGGTGCAGGGTAGCCCTTTTCTTACTGATTTATTGCACAGGTAACATGGAAAATAGGAAGGGCCAGGGTGGGGATGAATATCACCTGAAAGTAGTAACAGGAAATTGGAAAAAGATCTGTTGTTTTTGGATTTCAAGTTTAATAAGACACTCTCTGATAGGTGTTTTTTTAAACATTCAGCTTTGACCTCTTCAATTATTGAGAGGCATTCACTTACTTACTTACTTAGGCTCATCCGATTCCTTGAGGTCACGATGGAATCAAACACGAAAGTGAACACGAGAAACAAAAATCTATTTGTCTACGTCCCAAGAGTCAAATTGGAATATGAGAGACAGTCAATTCGTTACATGGGAGCTAAAGTTTTTAATGAACTCCCACTTGAACTTAGAAGTAAATATACAGAAATGAATTTTAAAGATATTTTTAAAAATCATAGGTTCTAGTTTTTATCAGGTTCTTATTGTTTTACAGATTGTTTTGTTTTTTGTTTTTTTTAAACAGGGCACGTGTTGATAACAGTATTTGTATACATTACTTTTTAATTATAAAATTATTGAAACGTTTTTATCCTTTATAAATATTCGTAAATAAATAAATAAATAAATAAATAAATTGGCAGTTAGTTTACTTCTTTTGTTTAAAAGTTCGCTTTTGTTATGATAGTTCAAAATGTCAAACTTTTCTTGTAAACAAAGTGAAAATCATCGACCATTTCAGCTCTGGGGTGGTTTTGTGGTTATCTCATATGTTCCATAAGTGGGGAGATAGTGACGGTATGTTTTTGTACTTCCTGTTTAATAGCGACTGCTTATGGTCATTTTGTAGGCTTTTCATAGTCTTTATCTTAGTTTTCTATGTAAGACCCCCAATACGGCTTCAGAGATTTGACGGTATTTAAAAATCCTTTTGGGCTGGAGCGAATTAAAACAACTTTTACTGGCAGGCACAGGGCACAGGTTTTTGTGAGGCGATGCACTGGCTGTTACGCTACACACAATGTTGAGTATGTTGTTATTTAATTCTTGCCAAATTTTTGGGAGTTCAGTGTCGTTTCTTTCTTTTTCATGTCAAAGTGAGCTTGTTTTGCTTTTATTTCTTTGTGAATCTAGCAAGCATCTGTCACAAAGAGAAAAATGATTAAGAAACGTTATTTTTTTAGCTCACCATTCAGTCAAAGTGTTAAGACAAACATTGACAGGATATTTCCAAAACTCGCGAAAAAGCAGTTTAAACCAGATCAAAATTATCACAAGATCTTTTATCAAAGCATACTGAAGATAGACCATTGTTGCATGACAAACAAAGAAACATTGTAGTATTTTTCTCTTTAATCATCAAAGGCCATAACTCCAAATCTTAGATAACAAACAAAGAAACATTGTAGTACTTTTTTCTTTGATCATCAAAGGCCATAACTCCGAATCTTAGATAACAAAAGACCACCAAAATAAGCCCTGTAAATTGCCGAATGAAGGAGAATGCTTAGCAACCAAGGTGGTCTTTATTATAAAACGAACAGACATACAATTGGAGTCTGAAGCTGGAGGTCATTGTCAAAATGTACAAGCTTATGCACAAAAAAGTTTTAATTACTTAAACTTTGAAGGAAGGGAGAAACTAGTTTGGATATCTATATATCATACTGGGTCTTTCATTGATAGTTCCCCTGGTAAACAAAAGGCCTATTTTTGTCTTGAAACCGCCACTGGTGTTTTGACACAAATTTAAAGGAATCTAACTAACGGAAAGGAATGTTATTTTGATCCATAACACCAAATGTTGTATTAGAATTTTGGTATGGTACATAAGATTTCAAGTGTGTTTTCGAGTTGAGTGCCAACTAAGAGAATATTTTTTTTCAGGCCATTACAATTTCCACAATATTCGAAGATAAATCAAATAACGAGAATGTGACCTTTTAATGATCGGAACACATAGCTTGGGAGATCATGTACCGTTTGTGAAAATGTAAACGTAGAATTGCTACTATTACAAAAGCATGCGTCTTAAAGCTGGGGGTGAAATACACAGATGGTAACTTGTGACACTTGACTGGAGTTGCCATGATAGCACAGGCCTGTTAAGTTTTAAAGGTCAAGCATATGATAGCTGATTCTAGGGTAGTTTGGTATGCAAAACCCAAAAATCATACTCATTTTGCCCAATCAGCTTACGTTTTTGAGATACGGGGTTGTAAGATAATTGTCATTAACACCCTTTAGTGCTATTTATTTTCTTTAATTTTGGATTTTGTGCTTCACAAAATGCATACATTTTGTCAAACAAACTTCAAAAAATAAAGATTATATACATTACTCAAAAGCTAATCGTAGATGAAGGGCCTTTTTGGTAACTTTCTCCTATGCTGAGTAGCTACCACGTCTCGTTTCAAACACCAACAATAGTCCGCAAGAAAGTTTACACCCCAGCGGCCTTGGTAGCTTTCTTCCATTACACAAATATCCTTGTGGAGACGCCCTCTCTTTTTCTCACTTAAGTCTTCACAGTTCTGATGGAAATAGTGCGGGCGTAGAAGTGCATTTTGACTGACATACGAATCCCAAATTTTTAAAAGTTCTCCAGTAGAACGTCGACTTCCTTCTCGTATTCTGCACTCCGGTTGTTCCGAATAAAGGTTGTAAAGGCTGACTTAAGAGACAGTCAAGCACACAGCTCTCTTGCACAGCGATCATCGCGCATTGAGTCTTTCATGAGTTTCCGTATCAGAGCCCCATCGAATTGCTATCCTTTAAGCTTATCCAAGGAAACTTTCGTTCTCCATAAGTCTCACTTTGATATGCAAGGGTGGAAGTAATATCTTGTTTGGTTTAACAAAAGGGATGAGACTGAACATTGTGCAAACTAGGTTCCAAAGCTTGTCTTGGCGGCCATTCTTGTTTAATATAATGTTGGTCATCGGTCCAACTTCCCCCAAAACACAGAAAGTATGGATGCTTTGTGTACCTGCAGTCCTAAAACCAATCGAACAACGCAAAAATTTCTACAGATCAACCAACCATGGTAGTCATGGTAGTTCGGAGCAGACAGCAACTGATCCATGTTGTCATGGGTTTCTTTCATTTACAGAAAATGACCAATTGGAATCGAAGAGTATTTATTTCCATTATGAAGGAGAACTGTCTTCATACCTCCGCTAGACGAGTCGACTAAAAGTCTCCATTCCTTAGCAACATAGTCTATCTCCATTAATTTCATTAAATCAGGAATGTCGTTGCAGTAAACCAATGACGGATCTTTCTGGGTTGTGAAGAACTGTCTGAGTTCTCTTTCACGCTCTCGACACCAGTAGAATGTTGTTCCAGAAGCCAGTAAATCGTTCTGACGAAAAGTTCAGCGCAAAAAAAAGATACAAATCAATTGAAAAACCTTCGACATTTAAAAATAGTTTTTAAACGCAGGCCAGTGCAGTTACTTATTTGATTTTCGTGTTATTCAAAAATAACACCCAAATACTAAGCCCTCAAAAAGGAGCTGATTAGAATTAAGGGCTGGCGTTAATTTCGGCGAAAAATATCTTTTTCATCATTTTCATTGTTCTGTGTATGCATTTATGTATGTGTGTATGTACGTATCTGTGTATCTATCTATCTATCTATCTATCTATCTATCTATTTATCTATCTATCTATCTATCTATCTATCTATCTATCTATCTATCTATCAATCAAGCAAACTATCTATCAAGCTATCTACCTACATATATATAAATCTATGTTTTTGTGCTCGCCCATTCTCTCTTTCTCTCTCTCTTGCTCTGTTATAACAAAACAAACATGTTTTTATGATTTGAAATAAACCACTTGCCTTGATAACACTCGGGCGGTTTGTTTAGTTTCCCCAAACCCTTTTTTGTATTGAAATAATAGAATTTGAATGGAAATGCAACGGCTTTAATAATTACAAAAGTTAATATTTTTTCTTATTTTGCTTTTTCCATAGGTAAGACAAAATTAATTACTTTTGTCAACAGTCACTGTGATGAGATGCGAATGGATTTTATAAGAAAGCTTAAAAAATATATTAA
This sequence comes from Morbakka virulenta, assembly GCA_003991215.1. Classification (NCBI taxonomy): domain Eukaryota; kingdom Metazoa; phylum Cnidaria; class Cubozoa; order Carybdeida; family Carukiidae; genus Morbakka; species Morbakka virulenta. The sequence continues at coordinate 7,126,911 of RDPX01000005.1, forward strand.
AGTGGATGTTTATGGACGATGCAGTCAATTTTTTCCAGATAAATTACCTGAATGCCCGCGTAACTCGAAATCATGTGAAGATATTCAAAGGCAGTATAAATTCAATCTTGCCTTTGAAAATGGATTCTGCACTGATTATATAACAGAGAAATATTGGATTATGGGGTTAAACTCTACTTTAGTACCTGTTGTAATTGGAGGCGCCAACTATTCTAATAGCAAATTAGCAATCCAAGGATCATACATTAATGGTTTGGATTTTCATTCTTTCAAAGATTTAGCAAATTACTTACTTTATTTAGATGGAAATGACAAAGATTTCAATAAATATCACGAGTGGAGGAACACATATGACATTTTGGAAAGAAATGGAATGTGTACTTTATGTGAAGTGATTAATTCGAGAGAAATAGTGAAAAAAACAGTTGACTTAACCAATTATTGGGTGTAAAGGAAATTGGNACTGATTATATAACAGAGAAATATTGGATTATGGGGTTAAACTCTACTTTAGTACCTGTTGTAATTGGAGGCGCCAACTATTCTAATAGCAAATTAGCAATCCAAGGATCATACATTAATGGTTTGGATTTTCATTCTTTCAAAGATTTAGCAAATTACTTACTTTATTTAGATGGAAATGACAAAGATTTCAATAAATATCACGAGTGGAGGAACACATATGACATTTTGGAAAGAAATGGAATGTGTACTTTATGTGAAGTGATTAATTCGAGAGAAATAGTGAAAAAAACAGTTGACTTAACCAATTATTGGGGTGTTAAAGAAAATTGTTTCAATCATCAAGATTTTCTCAGAAATTTCACAAAATTTGACTGAAAGCCTTGAGGGATCTTTTTAGTTTGACATACCCAAATACAAAGACCTGCATACATACAAACACTAACTAATTGTACTTACTAGGTATTTCTCACTTGTTCCTTAAATACAAATAATAATTTGTTTCTTGAACATTAGTTCTTTTACTTTAGGTATTTATAGAGACTTTATAGAGAGTATTTTTAAGCTGCAATAGAGAAGTAATACAACATGTAGATCCTATCTGAAACCTGAAAATATCAATTATAGTAGGCCAGTGTTCTTTTATGAACGCAGGTTGAAGGCAATGATTGGTTAATCCAATCGATTAATATCAACCTTTCTGTTTGCTAAAGTAAATAGAAAATATTGGTGAAATGGTTATGACTATGACCAATGTGGCCAACAGTAAGAACATACTGTGCCAGAAAAGAAACAAGAGTTTGCTTATGTCTTCCAGGAGCTTCAAGCAGCACATCAACAATAGCACATCCAAATATACTTAATGTTGTTGGTGACATGTTGGTTCGGTTTCATTTATTATTTTGTTGTGATCCATTGCTTTATCCTTTATCACTTTGCCAATACAATCAAAGAGAAAATGGTGAAAACACGAGAAAGCGTCTGGTATCAAATGGAATTATTACCTTCCAAACCTTGTAAACGCTTCCAATTGGAAGCGTTTACACCAGCTGCAAGTCAACCAGTTGAGCTGGAAGGAAACAAATGTTGTACCTTCTAAGGTGTCAAATTCTATAATGTAGGCTTTGCAACTAAATATAATTTTTAACAGGGTAGACATATCAGGGATTAATAGCTACAATATGTGATGATTAAATTATTAATAATAAGCAGTTTCTGTTTAAAAACAGCAATTGTTTATTTTGATTTTAGTTTGGGTTATCTATACCGAGTAGATGAATCAGTTACAGACTGATTCGTTCAGTACTCTATTCATATATTATATACAAAAGGATAGTCAAGAAACTAATTGTCTCCAGTTAATCCTTTATATACTTTTATTCTTTATAACTTATTCGAGGCAGGGTGGACTCTACTCTTAATGGATTGTTAATATTTTTGAGGAATGGAAAAATTTAAACCGAAGTGGCTGACTACTTTTTTACCATGTGTGTATTATTATTATTCTTGTTTTTATAGGAGAAGCCAATTCAACTCCGCCTCGGAGTTATTGATGGAGGAGTTTGCCTGGTTAGTAGCCAACCTATTGGCCCTACTGGGGCGTGTACACCATAGCAGGGTACGGGGTAGCCCCACTGTCTTTAAGTCTCTGCCAGTCCCAAGCCTGGATAAAGGAGGAGGGTTGGCGTCAGGAAGGGCATCCGACCATAAAACATCCGGTTAAAGTATTTCTGAAATGTCTGAATTTGAAAATCGACCTCACGCTAGGGCGTGCTCCGTAGGCGACGCGCATTACTTTCGCTGGAGTGATGTGAGAAGTCAGCAACGGCTACTGCAGAAGAAGCAGTGTCTGCGCCTAAATACGCAACCTGCTAGGTTGAAGGTAACGAAGTGGAGAATTGGAACATGGAACGTTGGTTCTATGACTGGTTGAGGGATGGAAGTGGCAGAAGCAATGTCTAGGGGTAGAATTGATCACACGTGTATCCAAGAGACGAGATGGAAAGGCAATGGAGTCAAGGAGATTGGTTGTTGCTATAAGTTATTCTGCAGTGGTGGTGACGAAAATAGGAATGGAGTTGGTATAGCAGTTTCTAAAGGTCAGTTAAACAACATCATAGATATTGGTCAGGTCAGTGACAGAATTATGTGGGAGACTGTGGTTAAACCAAAAAACGTCGTTAAGTACAGCATTGTCTCTGCATATGCTCCTCAGGTATGGTGCAATGATGAGGCGAAAGAAGAGTTCTATGAGAAGCTCTCTGGGGTCACTGTCCAACTCAAACTGCATAGCAAAGTAATTATTGGGGCGGATATAAACAGTCATGTAGGTACCAGAAGTGAAGGGTGTGTTGCCCATGGTGGGCTTGTGTTTGGTATCAGAAATGAGGATGATGAAAGATTGATCGATCTCGCTAACTCTAACAGCCAAGAAATTTTTAACACCTGGTTCGTTAAACCAGTTAACCAGCTCATGACTTATGCTAGTGGAGCTAACAAATCGCAAATTGATTTCTTCCTGGTGCAAGAGGATCAGTTTATCAATTTTATTGATTGCAAAGTACTACCTGATGAAAGTGCAGTCCAACAACACAAGATGCTGGTGATGGACCATTTTTTTAAAAGGCTTGCTAAACCTAAACCCAAAATCGCCGAGAAAAGGATAACGTGTTGGAAACTAAAGGAGGAAGCTATCAGACTGACGTTTAAGAGAAAGATGCAGGAGTGTACCTTTAAAGATATGACGTGGGTGGATTTTTCTGTTGCTGTTATGAAATATGATGAAGAAGTGTGTGGCTACTATAGGGGTGGTAAATACATAAAACGTGATACTTGGTGGTGGGAGGAAGACATCAGAAAGGTTTTAAAGGAGAAAGAGAGATGTTTCAAGAGATGGAAAGAGACCAATAATGAAACAAATAAAGACTTGTACGGACAAGCTAAGAAAGAAGCCAAGAGAGTGTTGGCTGAAGCTAAGGGTAAAGCCACACAAAAGATTTATGACAAGCTTGGTACTAGAGAAGGTGAGAAATATATTTTCAGAATTGCTAAATCTAGAGACCAAAAGTGTAAAGATAATATTGAGGACTACTTTATGGAAAGCAAAGATGGTGAAACCGAAACTACGGCCGAGGGCAACATCAGTGTTTGGTATGACTACTTTAATAAACTGCTAAACGAACAAAGGTCTTATGAAGAGCTGAACAGCGTAATTCCAGTCCAAGGAGCGGTTAGTGAAATCTAGAAAGAAAAGGTGAATAGAGCTCTTTCCAGGATGGGAAATGGTTGAAGCTGTGGTCCAGACGATATTCCAATTGAAGCTATCAAAGCGTTGGGTGAACTTCACGACAAAAGTTTTTAATGAGATTCTTTTTGAGCAGAGGAAGATGCCTGAAGAATGGAGTATCAGTACTCTGGTACCCATTTTTAAAAACAAAAGAAATGATCGTGTGTGCAATAATTACAGAGGCATTAAAGTCCTAAGCCACAGTTTCAAATTGTTTGAGAGAATCATAGACCATAGACTCAGAAACATCTGTTCAACATCAGATAATCAATTCGGTTTTAAGAATGGGAGCAGTACGACTGATGCAATATTTGCCCTTAGAATCATTATGGAAAAGTATCGCTAAGTTTACAAAACGATTCACGCGATATTCGTTGACCTTGAAAAGGCTAATGACACGGTCCCTTGAATTTTGATAAAGCAATGTCTTCGGAAGAAGCTGGTCCCAGAGTTGTATGTCAAATGTATTATGAGCATGGATAGAAATAGTAAGACCAAGATTAAAACTAAACATGGGAGTATTCAGCCGTTCGAGGTATCTGTGGGTCTGCATCAAGGATCGGTTCTAAGCCCTTTTCTTTTCACGATTATCCTTGACGTAATCAGTAGCCACCTTAATAGCAATGCCCCAAAGGAAATGCTTTTTGCTGATGATCTTGTCAGTTCTGCTGAATCTGCAGTGGAGGCACAATTGAGGCTAGAAGAGTGGAAACAGACCCTTGAGAGTAAGGATCTTAGAGTCAGTCGTACTAAAACTGAGTATTTTTTGCCGGCAGCTGGAGGAAATACCCAAGTTAGTTTAGATGGTGCTGTTCTCCCCCAGGCAAATAAGTTTAAGTACCTGGGCTCTGTGATCAATAAAGCTGCAACGTGTGAAGATGGTGTGAAGAACAGAGGTCAAGTTGGCTGGAGAAATTGGCGCCAAGTGTCGGGTGTAATTTACGATAAACGATTGCCAATGAAACTCAAAGCAAAGATGTATGAGATGGTGGTTAGACCGGCTCTGATTTATGGTGCTGAATGTTGGGCTGTCAAGAAGAAAGACTAAGACCTTCTGAGGACGACAGAAATGAGAATGTTAAGAAGCATTCAAGGTATTACTCGGAGAGACAGAATGAGAACTGATGTCATCAGGGCTCGAGTGAATGTTAAGCCTGTAGAGACCATTATCTAAAGCCGCAGGCTCAGATGGTATGGTCACGTCCTAAGAAAACCTGAGGCACATGTGACCCGGGAGGTTCTTGCTTTACGACTTCCTGGTAGACGTAATAGAGGGAGACCAAAGAAGACATGGCAAAGCGTGGTCGACAATGACACGAGGGAGAGAAATCTGCGGTTGAAAGACGGGTTGAACAGAGTTGATTGGAAGAAAAGGACTGGGCCTACCCATCTATTGGGGCAACGGTCTCTAAAGGTGAGCAAGATGAGCAAAGTGAGCATAGGAGAAGCCAATTCAAAATTTGCATATTTACAAATGAAATATTTACAAATAAACAAATGCTGTTCTACCATTGGATCCTGTTGATAGAAAAGCAACTTCGCGTAAATTAAAACTTGAAAAAAAATAAAATTAAGTGAGAAGGGGATTGTTAAAATTTGCTAAAAAAGGACACTCAGCTTTCAAAAATCAAGAAAGAAAGAAAAAATCAACACGAATAGATAGAGCGAATCTGCACTAATCTGCGTTTCAAAACAGTTAAAAATAAATATATTTATCTTTATTCAATTAAAATATGTTAAGAACTTTGAGAGCGATTCTGCCTCCCTAGTGGTGTCATGTAACTCATTAAAAAATTTAGTTCCAGAAAAACAAAAACTTTTTGTGCTCTCCAATTTAATCTTAAGTAATCCTAATAAAATATTATCATTTCCTGTATTGTTATTCATCACTTCAAAATAGTTTTTGAAATTCACACAGGCATCCAAATGTAGACTCTTGTAGACTTGCTCACATAGCTTTCTTCTCATTAAGTGGTCGATGGATCCAATCTCCTGGTGGTCACGCCTTCCATTAAAAACGATTTCCTGTGCCCGTTTTTCTAGCGATTTAATCCGTTGTTTGTGAGTGTTGCTAGCATGCATCGTCACGATTGAGCAATAAGTGAAAATTGATATCAGCAAAGATTGATATGTAGCGAGTGCTGATTTTGTTGTTAACTGAGGTCGTAGGCGCCGCAGTAGCTTGAGTCTCCCTGTTGCCTTCTGTAGTTTATCCTTAACCTGTATCGAAAGGCTTAAGGATTAGTGTAGTTTGAGGCTGAGATGAGCTTTATGTGTTCGTGCTCGAGATGGAGGTGCTGCGATGTTTTATGTCTAAGGATTTTCCTGAAAATTTCCTCTGCGATCGAAACAGTATACATTCTGATTTCCTATTTTTCAGATTCATAATGAGATCGTTTTCTTGTAAGCATTCGGCAATGTTGGCTAAGTCACCAGAAAGTTTCTCTCGAAGACTGACGTGATCGTTTGACGAGGTGTATATGACTTTGTCCATCGGCATACATTAGTATCTTGCATTCTTTCAAAGAAAATTCGATATCATTGAAAATGAGAAGGAATAGAATAGGGCGTAATATGGGTCCTTGTGGTACACCACAGTTCACTGACTCAAAACCAGAAGTTGCATTTTTGAATGACACCTGCTGCTTCCGGTTAGACAGATACTTTGTAAAAATTCCTTCTCCGTTCCCAGAGTCCCATAGGTTGACAGGTTGGTAATGATTTGGTTATGACTCAAGGTGTCGAAAGCTTTTGACAAGTCAACGAAAATCGCTCCTGTGAGTTTATTATTGCCTGTGTTCTTTCGTATTTCGTCAGCGAACAAAGTGACAGCGATTTCAGTGTTTCGATTTTGCCGAAAACCAAACTGTTAATTTGAAAGGAGGTTGTTACTTTCCAGATGTTTCATTAAATGACGGTGGACAATCCTTTCAAGAATTTTTGAGCATATTGGAAGGACAGTAATAGGTCGGTAATTTTCGATGTGCTTACTACCGCTTTTGTAGACTGGTGTAACCTTGCCAATTTTGAAGTTGTTCGCTGAACTGCTCCTAGTTTAAGACAGATTAATCAGATGGTAGACAGGCTTTTCGGAATCCAGGCGGTAAGTTATCTGATCCTGCTGCTTTACTTCGATTTAGCTTTATTAATTCTTTAAATGTTTCATTAACAGTAGGGCTTCTGAAACGAAAATTTGTACATGTTTTGTTCTTGTTTAAGTATGGAGGCGACCAGGCAAAGTCCTTCAAGGGTGCTGTAGTTTCCTTTAGATTCAAAGCAATATTTGTGAAAATGGCACAAAACTCGTGCGATTTTCCGTCGATGGTGAAGAATTTTGCAAAGGTAGATTTTTCTTTCGTTGAAGTATTGATTTAGTTGTATTTCAGAATTTATTTGGATTGCTAGCAGATTTCCGAAGCAAGCTTTTGTGATGATTGCTTTTAGCCTTTCTGATTAGACAATTTACACGGTTTCTTTGCAGCCTATGCAGAGTGTGGTCATTTTTACTCTTTGTTTTACAAAATATGCGATGGAGAGCGTCGCGTCGATTCATTTCGTTTTTCAAGTCTTGGCTAATCCATGGTGAGCGTTTATATTTTGTTGATTTGTGAATGAAGGGAGCATTTGATTTATTACCCGAGAAAGAATGACAATGACTTTATTCCATGCAGAATTGACGTCATTTGTTTCCAAGGCGGTATTCCAGTCAACAGAGGAAATAAAGTTCATCATTTACCATTTTCGAATCATAATTTGAATAATCTCTTCATTGAATGGAAATGTCACTTAACTTGATGTTCTTTACTTTTCTCTTTATACCGATGATGTCATGATCACTCATGACGAGATAATAACTTTGGGTGTACAAAGGTTTTCACGTCGATTTGATAGAATAATGTCTATTAACGTTTCACTACCTTTTGCAACTATGGTTACTTTATCAATCAATTGATGGAATGTCTTTGTGTAATTGCATTTTTAAATTCATTATGTGAGCGATCATCAAGATAATTAATGTTCATCTCACCTAAAATAATGCATTCATTGTTTTCGGTATCGACTTTTGAGAGCATGTTCAGAAAGTTATCACCAAAACATTTGCTAAGATGTTTGCTACTATCCAGGGGTAGGTATACGATTCCAATAATAAAACCTTTCGCATTTGTTTGTTGTATTTCAATCCAAACTGATTCAACATGATCATTTTCAAGGTCATATCTTCTGATGTATTCGATGTCTTGCTTTATATAAACACTATTATTTTTACTTTTATTTACTAATGCTGTCGGTAGTGTTCTTGATAGCAAAGTTTCTGTTACTCCGAAAACTTTGATACTGTTTGAGATGAGAAAGTCTGACAAACAATCTTCCTTTGCTCTAAGACCACGAATATTTTCATGTAGTGTAGAAACGTCATTTCCTTGAAACGAAATACTCAAAGGTCCCGGGCAGATTTTGAAATCACCACATTTGATAGGAAGCATAAAAACAAATTTTTTCTTCTCACTTGAATATAAGTTTTCTCTCTGATGGAAAAAATCAAAGAAAAGGTAAAGGATTCTGTAGATTTATTTTCTTGTCCAAAAATTGTCACACTAATTCTGTCACTAGCGCAAAATCATAGTTTATTTATAAAAAAACAGCTAAAGATAATAAAGAATAACCCAGCGAAGTATAACACGTCCACACTTTTTGTCACCATGTTGATAAACCCTGTATTGTCGTATACAAAGCAATCGTATTGTCGTATGCAAAACCATCGTATTGTCGTATACAAACAAATCGTATTGTCGTATACAAACAAACCGTATTGTCGTATACAACAAATCGTATTGTCGTATACAAACCAATCGTATTGTCGTATACAAACAAATCGTATTGTCGTATACAAACAAATCGTATTGTCGTATACAAACAAATCGTATTGTCGTATACAAACAAATCGTATTGTCCTATGCAAAACCATCGTACTGTCGTATACAAACAAATCGTATTGTCGTATACAAAC
>RDPX01000005.1:7176810-7192365 GCA_003991215.1 Morbakka virulenta
GCGCCATAGATTTGAACATTCTATCTGTGCTTGTTTCCCATTAACACAGACGTGGGTTTGCTTAAATGCTGTCAAAAATTTGTCAAATAAATCTTCCATATCAATTTTTTTTAGCAGTCATGCTTGTTTCTCTGCGACAAGCAGCTTTGTCAAAGAATTTATTTAACTTTATATTAAACACGCGAGATGATTTTACTTAAAGTAAAATGTTTTCGAAATTCGAAACAAACACATCACAAATAATCATGCAATGCAATGATCTCATTGAAATATTCCATTTACGTTCGAAAGTTGTGATAACAAAAGAAAATTGCGTAACGTAAAGAATTTTATTCAAAACAACAGATATAATCAGCGTTATGAGAGTTCGCACCAGTTTCTCTTCTTTTCTATTCAATTTAGAGTGATTTCTCGTAGATGTTATTACAATATAATGTAATAATTCACCCTGTCTATCAATATTATAAAAATAAATGTTAAAAACCGTGCTTTTAAAATTTTTTAGATGTTACGTAACGAAGTCAGCTTGACACCCCCCACCCCACCCCCTTACCGTTACGTACATTTTGAATCATCCCTAGTAGAATGTTTTCATATGATTGGAGTTGCAGAAAACCTTAAAGAGTTCATTGTCAGAAGCATGCCTATTTTGAAAACGATATTAACAGCAGGAAGAGAAGACTCAGGAGAAGTAAATATTCAGAAAGGGATCGTCCAGGGTGACTGCTTTTCTGCACTATTCTTTGTGGTTTGTGTTATATCGCGAGGTGCCGAGAATGTAATGTAAAAAGGTATAAAAACTCAGTGAGAAAACAAGTGTATTGATGTTTTTTTAACTCCACTGCTTCCAAGTCACAACTGTGGAACTCGCACACAAAATTAGTATTTACAAGGGTAGATTTCTGCTTAGTCATGATGACTTGCTTATTATTATGTAATGTCTATAATTGGTATGGTGACATAATGATATGACAATTTGTCTTTTACCAATGTCAATAACACTGAGATAGTTTAAGGCAGGATATCAACTTAAAAGGGGAAAAGTAAAAGTAAATTACTTCCTTATTATGGACGATTTGAATTTGTTTGCAAAGGATGAAAATGCGATTGAGTCGCTCATAAGAACAGTGAGTTTTTTTAGTGAGGACATAAGTATGATGTTTGGAGTTCAGAAGTGTGGAGTAGTTGTAATAAAAAGAGAAAAAGTTGTGAACAGTGATTGTGTACAACTTGTAAATGGCGAATCAATTAGACGTTTTGGTGAATAAGGGTATAAGTATCTTGGTATGGTGAAGATTAGCCCAGAATCAAACTATGAAAGAACTTGTACAATAGGCATATCTACAGAGACTGAAAAAGGTTCTTAAATCAAGACTGGATGGAAAGAATATGATCTTTGCTGAGGTATGGTGGTGATTTGATAAATTGGTCTAAATTAAATAAATTGATAAATTGGCCTTTTAGAATGAAATGCAAAAACGTGATAGAAAAACAAGAAAGAAACTGGCCATGTATGTAGCGTTCCATCCTAAAAGCAATGTGAACAGACTGCATCAAAGAAGACAGGAAGGAGGGAGGGATTTGATTGGACCTGGACAGTCTGTATGAAGTGAGGAGAACAGTCTTGGCTGGTAAATGATAAACAATGACCATAAAATAATGAGATTGGCTGAAAAGGAAGAAACATTGAGATTAAATGAAATCAATGACCCTAAAGTATGGCAAAGACAGAATAGAGAACGGCATAAAATGGATGGATAGATAAACCCCTGCATGGACAAACAGCTACTGCTACAAAGGATTTAATCGATAAGGACAGGAATTGGAATTGGTTAAAAGAGGCAGGATTAAAGAAAGAAACAAAATATGCAGCGCAAGTGCAAGCAGTGGGAACAAAGTCTTTAAAGAAGATCATTTACAAAGAAAATGTATCAAAAGAATGTAAATTAGATGGAAAAGAGGATAAAACAATTCACACATTGTATCTGAGTGTCAACAGCTAGCATGCAAGTACAATATAAAGGCCGGAGACATGACAAGGTAGTTCAAATTGTTCACTGGAAGTTAGGTAAAAAATTAGAATTAGACCATGAAGGTCGCTGGTACAACCACAAATATCTAAGTACAATTGTAACAAAAGCCTTAAGGTTACTGTGGATTTTCTTGTACAGTCAGATCGTCGATTGGAACTTAACGGATCATAAATTGTTTTTGGAAGTAAAAAGGAAATAACTGAGGTATATCAAGACTTGAATAGAGATATTAAGCGGCTATGGAATGTAAGAGAAGTCAAGATAGTACCAATAATTATTGGTCTTCTGGGTACGATTGGAAAGAACTTTGAAAATAGGCTGAAAGAAATTGAAAGAGAATCCAGCACAGAACGTTTACAGAAAGCTGCTCTGTCAAGAGCTGCAAAGATACTAAGAAAAGAACTGGATACCTAAGGAACTTGCCGAAGTGGCCAAGGAGGATAAGCATCCAAAGTCCCAAAATCCTCCATATCGCAAAATCCTCCACATTGGTGCACCAGAAATCTCTTATTAGAGAAAGGTCTGACAACCTTGAGTCTGGCGCCTTAGACCGCTCGGCCATCCTAACACACGTTCAAGGAGGGAGATTATTACTCAAAAACCAAAGTATTGTTTCATGAGCAACATGTAATTACCAATTACGCAATAATTAGCCAATATAAATTACTATGAATATAGCAAAGTGAGTTGGAGTTACGCTCTTCTCGGAAAGTAGGTAGCATGGCTGGGCAAACATACAAGATTTACTTGGTGGTGCGGGAGAATATTGAGTGTTGTCTGACTTCAATTTTCCTGAAGACTCTTCTACTTTTTATTAATTTTGCCTTTCTGATCTGTACTTCTTTATCTCTACACTTACTAACATCATTATTTTTATTATCGGATTTCTATGATCGGGTCCGTTGCACTTCTGTATAAATATAATTGACATTCCTAGGCTTATTAGCTCCTTGATGGTGGCATTTGACAAATGCTGCTGGGGAGGCACATATTCTCTATCATTTTGATATCAAATCCCCCGAAATGAGAAATCTGGTCATCAACTGATGATTCAAGTTGTTTTATTGATCATCAAACAGCAATATGTATCCTTTTATCCTTTTATGTATCCTTGTATTCTCATGGTTGTGATTGGGACCTTGACGTGGCAGAGGGGTTTACGTGTCTCATTGACCCGGAGAGCTATGCCGGCAGGGATTTATACTCCTGGCAGGTTCAACCAAGCCGGACAGATCAAAGGTAGAGGTCAGACAAACTACCAGTTCCCCCATGTCATGGGTTAAATGACCGGAGGATGAGCTACCCGTAGGTGCAGTGTGCAGGACCCACCGGCGTGTGGACACGTCCCGGTGCTCACCAAAGCTCGCCCAGGCATTGGGTTAAAATCCCTCACTGCCTTGTTATTAGTTGCTTGCTTCATTAAAGGCTAGGTGCACAACCGATAACTGTGTCTCCGTCAGGCCCTGCTAGACGGGTTGAAGAAATAGCAAAAATCAAATAATGAAAAATCTCGGCATCAGTAATTCTGGTGGAGCTAGGGTGTTCCCTGTAAGCGACACAACACCGTTATCCCCCGAACGCTGTAAGAAATGGAATAGGGGTATCGCAAGGATCCCGATTGCGACTAAAGGCGTTAGGGAATAAAATCAATATAAGAGTGGGGACTTGAAACATTGGAAGCATGACTGGGAAAGGAAGAGAAATGGCAGATGTAATGAAAAGAAGATATTCTGTGTGTTCAAGAGACGAAGTGGAAAGGAGACCGAGCCAAGGAGATTATAGAAGGTTATAAGCCAATATACCATGGGAAGGATTCAAGAAGGAATAGAGTGGGTGTTACCTTGAGTGAAGAAATCAAACCAAATGTCGTCGAAGTTTTAAGAGTAAGTGATCTTGTTATATGCATTAAGTTAGCAATGGAACCCCATTTGAGTAATGTCATCAGTGTATATGGGCCTCAGGTAGGACGCAGCGATGAAGACAAGGAGACTTTTTTTAGTGAACTAGAAGCGGCAGTAAGGCGAATTCCACCTGAAGAATCTGTTGTCATTGAAGCAGATCTAAATGGTCACGTTGGTAAAGATCGTGGAGATTTTGAGAGATACCAAGGAACATTTGGGTATGGAGAAAGGAATGAGGGAGATAGAAGAATTTTAGAGTCAGCTGAGGCGCTAGACCTATTAGTAGCGAATACTTGGTTCCAGAAGAAAGAAGAACATCTTATCACATACAAATGTAACATCAGAGTCAATTTGATTATTTCTTGATCAGCCGTGACCACAGACGGTGGGTGCAGGATTGTAAAGTGATACCAGGGGAACCAGTGGTGGCGGAACATCGAATCCTGGTATTGGATTTGAAGATCAGGCGAAAAAGAAAAGTGTTGATAAGACGGAGAGGAAAGATACAATCATAGAAGCTTCAGGAAGAAAGCATATCGGCTGAATTTAAACGAAAAGTGCTGGAAAAGAGAGAAGATATGGAGGCCGAGGTGACAGGGGAAGGCTTTGGAATGTATTGAAGGATAAGTTGACAACAGAGGCAGTTCAGGTCTGCGGAAGAAAGAAACCACTGAATTCTTCTAATAAAAGAAACCTGGTGATGGAGTAAGGAGGTGCAGTTGGCTGTGAAGAGGAAAAAAGAGGCATTTAAGCATATGAAAATAAATAGCAGTGTAGAAGCCGTATTACAGTACAAAGAAAGACAGCGTGAAGCCAAAAGAGCTGTAGCCAGAGTAAAAGCAGAGAGCAGTCGAGAATGGTATGATGACCTCAATACAAAGGAAGGCCAAAGTAAGCTGTTCAAGATCGTGAAAACCAGAAACAGAGCAAAGAATGACATGGGAGATGCAGTAGTAATTCAAAATGAAGATGGTAGGGTACTAATGCAGGAAAAAGAGATCAGGAAATGAAGGTTGAGATATTTCAGACAGCTGACAAACACTGAAAATGAAAGAGAAGAGCTGGAATTACTGAGGTGACTGAAGGACCAGATCCCTTAATAACGGAAAAGGAGGTGTAGGAGGCCCTGAGTAGAATGAAGAAAGACAAAGCTGCAGGACCATCAGAAGTGACATGTGAGATGTTCTAGGTGCTAGGTCTTGAAGATACAAAATGGATTTTTGAGCTCTTGGATCGATTGTGCTCCGAAGAAACCATCCCCAGTGACTGGAAAATGAGCACTATGGTACCGATATAGAAAGGCAAGGGCAATGCCATGGGCTGTGGAAGTTTCAGAGGAATAAAGTTACTTGAACACGGAATGAAGACATATGAGAGGGTTTGGATAAAAGATTAAGAGATACCATCACAATTGGCGATATGCAGCTCGGATTTATGACAGGAAAAGGAACAGCAGATGCTCTTTACATTCTGAGGCAGAGGCAAGAGAAGAATCTCGAAGAAAACAACCTGCTCTTCGCAGCTTTCATCAACCTAGAGAAAGCGTGCGACAGGGTCCCGAAAGATTTAGTATATTGGTGTTTAAGGAAGAGAGCAGTCACAGAGAAAATGGTTCGGATGATAAGGAGCCTTTATGAAGGGTTGCATCAGGGCTCAGCTCTGAGCCCTTTTCCTTTCGCCGTGGTTATGGACACCATTACCAACAACATCAGAAGCGGTGTCCCCGATGAGCTGTTGTATGCAGATGACATCGCCACTTCAGCTAGTACAGAGGAAGAGCTCCAGGAGAAAGTATGAAGGTGGCAGGGAGAATTAGAAAGAAGAGACATGAAAGTAAACAGTAGGAAGACAGAGATCATGGTATCATCGAAGGATGGACAACATGCAACTGGATTAAAGGAGCGACATGGACAGAACATTAAGCCATTAGAGAAGTTTATCTATATTTTCTCAGTCGTTAATGGAAGTGGAGGAAGCAGAGAAGAAGTGGTAACTCCAGTGAACAAAGCTTGGGGCAAGTAGAGGGAAGTGAGCGGCATGGTCTGTGACAGGAGAATGTCAGTAAAGCTAAAGGTCAAAGTATATAAGAGCGTGATACGACCGGTTTTACTATATGGCATGGAGTCACTGGCACTTAGGAAAGCAGAGGAAAGACTGTTGGAAAGTGCCGAGATGGGAACTTTTCGCTGGATATGTGGAGTTTCTTTACTAGATCACAGAACAAATGAGGACATTAGAAAATTTGCGAAGATTTGCAACAGCAGGGACAAAGCCAGAGAAGCGCGACTGAGATGGTTTGGACATGTTATGCTGAGAAAAGATGATAACATCCTGAAGAGTGTGTACAGGGCAAGAGTAGGAGGAAAAAGAAGTAGGTGAAGGCAGAAGATTCGATGGAGGGATAGTATTGAGCGAGATATAAGGGAAGTAGGCGCACGACCAGTTATGTGGGAAGAAGGGGAAGAGTGGAGGAGGAGATGCCGAGCGGCTGACTTAACCTGAGAGTTGGAAGAATGTCGAAAGAAGAAAGAAGCAATATGTATTCTTGTGGTTGCTTTTCATTTCACGTCAAAAATTAGGTTGTTCTCTGACTTGAATCTTACTCTCTATTGCAATATTGCAACATACTCTAAGTATTACAAGAAAATCTTTTACTATTGCTATATGCCTGTTTTGTTTGTCAAAAGGGCCTTTCGACACTTTAGTTTGCTCTTTAAACACTCACACCCCTCGTACAGGACAGAACATAGATTTTTTATACAAACTGTAACGGCAACTGCGGGTGGTAATAGGCACGCTGGCTTGCTTTGCTCGCCGGCAGGACAATAACGTATTTATAAAAGATCGAAGACGATTTTACAGAGGTATTGAATCAGAACAAGAAAGGAAAGAAAAAGTTCCAGAAATACAGACCTTTGTGCAATTTTATGCAGGTATATGGGAAAATGTGAAATCTTCTAGGAAATGGATGAGCAGGGTGGCACAGAGGATTAGGGTATAGGTTACACAGATGGATGAACTAGAAATCACTGAGAAATGAGTATATCAAATAGTAAAAAAGAGAGAGAACCAGCCAGCGTCAGATATTAAAGGTATACAAAACTACTGGTGGAAAAAGTTTATTGGTGAGATGAAATCAGTGGTAAAATGTATGAATAAATGCATTAAAAGCCAGCAGGATATGATAAAACGGATTAGAGATGGAAGGACAGTGTTTATTACCAAAGAAAATGAGCTTGGACAATCAGAAGGGTTATCGGCCAATAACATGTTTAAACATCTCTTACAAAATTTTTACAGGTATGGTAGCCAAGTACATGAAAGAGCATGGAACTACAAATGAAATTTGAAATAAAAGTTAGCTGGAGACTTGTTCGAGAGTGTTACGAACAGTGGGTCAGTTGTTGGTAGGTAATGCCATAATGGATAAAATGAAAGGAAAGAAAAGTAAGTTTCCAGTGCGATTCTATGACTACTGAAAAGCGTATGATATGGTCAAACATTATTGGATGGAATGAGTTTATAGATGGATGGGAATACCGGTTAAAGTTTTAGAGCTCTTAAAGGTAATGATGAAAAGATGGCGTACATGACTGGAAATTAATGACAATGAAAAGAAAAAAGTGTGGAGATGGATAAACATAAAAAGGGGGTTTCTACTAAGATACAGTTACTCACCGGCGAGGTTCTGTCTGACGGAGGTACTAATCGCCATACTTTTAGAGGAGATGAATGGATATCTGATTGGGGTACCTGGAGAAAAAACCATCAAGAGGACTCATAACCTGTTCATTAATGACACGAAGGTATACCAGGGAAGTCATAATAAGCTGGAAGTAGCAAATGAGACAATCGTGAAGGCTAGTATGGATGAAGGAGCATGTTATTTATTTAGTTAAAAATGTACAGAAGTGATTTTCAGAAATGGTACGACGGTGTAAGGAGAACGATTCACAGTACTGGCGAAAAAAAATTGCAACACTTGATCCAGATAAAGACTACAAGTTGTTAGGATATAGACAAGGCGATAAAATAGATATGAAAATGTTTAAAGAGTGAAGAAAGAAGTGAAGAAAGAGAAATTTGAATGATAAGCATCTCATGTAAGCCATTAATACAAGAGTGGTCCCCAGTGGCAGGTTATCTCATGAATGTCTGTAGACTTGAAAAAGGAGATGTAGAATGGTTGGATAAAATAGTGAAAGGTGGGTTAACAGTCACGGGAAGCAAGCTAGCAACGAAAGACTATACACAGATAGAAAAGAAGAAGGAAGAGATTTTAGAAGGTTTAAAGGCGTCTACAATGAGACAAGAGTACGATTTGCATGTTACTGACAACAGCAACAAACAAATGTTTAGGAAAAGCACGAGAGAATGAATAGGAGAAAAAATAGACATCATTGAAAATGGAGGTGGAAGGTATTTTGCAGATGTACAGTAAATAGACGAAATTTGCTAAAGGATTTGTTCAATGCGATGAAGAGCGATATGACAACTGGAAATTAATATGAAGAAAACAGAAGGAAGAACTCAAGAGGGGAAAGAAGTGCGTTTAAAGCAATGCGAGGAAAGGAAAATGCAAAGTGAAGTGATACTTGGGTATACACAAGAGGAATATAGATAGTTGATTTACAACACAGACCCTGGGAAGATAGTAACAGTATTCGACATACTGAAACAGATGTTGGAAACAAGAGCCTGGAAGAAAGTTAAAGAAATTGTAGAAGTGTTAGTTGCAGGTTATCTGATGAAAAAAGGAAGACAGCACAACGCTTTTTGTCAGGATACAAAAAGCTAGCAGGGTTAGAGTACATGAGGAAACATGATAATTCTCTAAAGATATTAACAGACCAATGGGGAAAGAAAGAAGATTTATTTAAAGAAAGGACTGTGCGGTGCAAGGAAAAATGGGAAAAGGGGCAAGTGTTTGAGAGCAGTGGCAGAAAGATCTTGTGGGATTGGGAGCATCAAACGAGGGCGTACTGTATAGCAAGAAGGCCAGACATAATTTTGAAGGACGAGGAAAAAATATATACATTGTGGATATGGCATGCCCAGGAGAACGAAACAAAATGGCCAAGATAAATGAAAAGTTTGCAAACCATCAACAACTGTGTTTCGAACCTTTAATGAGAAGGCAAGGGTTCAGAGTGAAAATTATACCATTAGTCATTGGATATTATTGCGGTGGAATGAAGGAATTAAAAAATGCGATAAAAGAACTACTTGACAAAAAGGCCGTAGAAAAACCTGGGAATGAAATGCAAAAGACAGGGTTATGGGAAAACGAAACAATTATTAGAAGAGTATTGTCTGGATTATTGGGATGAATGGTGTTTAGATTAGCTACCGAAACTTGTTAGATAAAGACCCAGGCCATGAATATATATATATATATATCAACTATTTATTGCAGAATGTGTGTGCTGTGTCTTTGTGGTTACAAAGTTACATAACAAATTAGGCATTCTTTATATACTACTTCACAGAAACAATTTGATGAGCATGCAAGATTCAATAAATTTATCAACCCTCTCCCTAGGCCCCTACTGCATTTAATAACCCTCGGTAGAATCAAATAATATGAAATTTTCTTCCTGGGTTTAGTATACTCAAATTTTAGAAACTTTACCCAATATTTTGTTAAGGAGATAATGGGAATACGAAAAATTCAATGCTAAAGAATATCCGTGTTTTGAACACGATACTGAAATCACAAAATCTACGGGTGATAGAGCCAAGTATTAAAACAGTGTGGAGTCACATTACTTAAAGGTCCAACTAAGTTTGGCACATTTTGCACATTTTTCACTTTTTGCACGTTTTTGTATACAATTTTCTTTGGGTTTTTCCTGCAAGTGCATGATATTACACTTGTTTATTAATGAGATTCTCTACAGGTGATACACTTGCTCTGCTAAGTAGAGATGGTAATGGTCACATAAAGTGGTGACCCTACATACCCATTGAATGGAAGTCTGTGTTGGAAATTGAAATTTTGTCTAAAACCTGATTTTCAAGTTTTTTTCAACTTTTATTTTTTTCATTAACCTGTTTTTCTGGTTTAGTGGAAGTGGANCGCATGGAAAAAGAAGAACAGGCAGACCTCCAAAATCATATATTGATCAATTGATTTCAGACTCTGGTCATAACCTCAACGAGCTACTAAGAGCAATGATGGATAAACATAGCTGGAGGGATGTAGTCAGACGAGTCCGAGCTAGCTCGACGCAGTAAGTAAGTAAGTAAGTATTGGGATGAATGGTGTTTAGATTAGCTACCGAAACTTGTTAGATAAAGACCCAGGCCATGAATATATATATATATATATATATATATATATATCAACTATTTATTGCAGAATGTGTGTGCTGTGTCTTTGTGGTTACAAAGTTACATAACAAATTAGGCATTCTTTATATACTACTTCACAGAAACAATTTGATGAGCATGCAAGATTCAATAAATTTATCAACCCTCTCCCTAGGCCCCTACTGCATTTAATAACCCTCGGTAGAATCAAATAATATGAAATTTTCTTCCTGGGTTTAGTATACTCAAATTTTAGAAACTTTACCCAATATTTTGTTAAGGAGATAATGGGAATACGAAAAATTCAATGCTAAAGAATATCCGTGTTTTGAACACGATACTGAAATCACAAAATCTACGGGTGATAGAGCCAAGTATTAAAACAGTGTGGAGTCACATTACTTAAAGGTCCAACTAAGTTTGGCACATTTTGCACATTTTTCACTTTTTGCACGTTTTTGTATACAATTTTCTTTGGGTTTTTCCTGCAAGTGCATGATATTACACTTGTTTATTAATGAGATTCTCTACAGGTGATACACTTGCTCTGCTAAGTAGAGATGGTAATGGTCACATAAAGTGGTGACCCTACATACCCATTGAATGGAAGTCTGTGTTGGAAATTGAAATTTTGTCTAAAACCTGATTTTCAAGTTTTTTTCAACTTTTATTTTTTTCATTAACCTGTTTTTCTGGTTTAGTGGAAGTGGACTTGGCGGGAAGTGAAATTGGTAGCTTTCACTTTGAGCACACATGTAGTAAGTCTAGGTTCAGTGGTCTTCTGTTTTTGTTTTATTATTGTGCAAATCGTGGTCATATCTATGAAAAATGCAAATGAATAGCAAAGGGTAACATATATGCACCTCGTCATGTAAATATAACCCAAAATAGCAACGAAAAAACAGCTTTTAAAGAGTGAAACAGGAGATAAAGAAACGTATTGAAAAAGGTGTCGATGCTCAGGACAGAAGGTCAAATAAGGGAAGAAATGTAAGCCAGTTGTTTTATTTTAACTGAACCTTCACAATAATACTAGGTTGCAGCGATGAAACTGCCTGCTGATTGTTGTAAGGCTCCACAACTTAAATTGCTTCATTCAAATTTAGTAAAACTCCTTGTGCCAAACCGTGATCCTGATATGGTAGCATTATTTACTGTAAATTGAAAAGTCTCTGGAAGTAAATAAAACAAGAACATTATATTCACACAATACTCTGTTGTCGTAAGTCACTCTCGACCATTAAGATTTCTGTACAGCCTTTACAGTGAACGGTTCACATTCCAAAATGCAACATAGATAAATCTCATCTAGGTCTTTGCTGCTTGAACTGCCACATAGAAAATAGTAAGAGTTTAGAAAAACAGAAGCTTCTAAATTTGGATAAGAAGCAGGCAGAGACATTTATCCCTTTTGATTTATAGAGCTGAGGAAAGACAATTGAAAAGTTTATGGTTCATGTTTCTTCCAGGGTCCACATTTATGCTATAGAAGTATTACTCAAACAGACCCGTATCGACAAACAGCTGAAACAAACTATGGGATTATGGAAACGCTAGAAATCTTTATATTTGCCAAACATCATTGAAAAATTAAATATTTTGGGAAACAAGGTATGCATGACATTTCGACGCCATTGTGAAGATTTGGGCAGTTTCTACCAATTCGCAGAACTAATACCAAAAGATGATGAAGTATTGCTGACATGGTGTAGTAAAGCATAAACCTGCCAGATAATTCTGCAACCAGAGAACGAGATCCTAAAGTTTTAACCCCTACGTATCATCCAAAGATATGCTGCAGACATTTCAGAAACTCACTGTTATGACATCTTGACCGATGAAGCAACTGTCCTGATCAATAAACAGTATGTCCTCACCAGTATCCAATGAGGGACAAAAAAAGCTTGTGATATGCAATTCCCTCAATTATAAAGGAGTAAGTGCCCTATTATTTTAGGCTGAAGTCAAGAAGGCATCAACAAAAATGAAAAATGGGAAGGCTGTAGGCCCAGACAATATATCTATCGAAGGATGCAAGTGCTTCGGGGACTTAGGTATAGAGATGCTCACAAAGCTTTTTAAGAGCATCCTGGAATGTGAGGAGATGCCAAACGAATGGAGAAGGAGTGTTTTGATCCCTGTCTACAAGAACAAAGGAGATGCACAAGAGTGTGGCAACTACAGGGGTATCGAGTCACTGAACCCCACCATGAAGTTGTGGGAGAGGATTTTGGATGCAAGGATCAGGCAAGAGGAAGATATCAGCCAGGAACAGTACGCATTTATGCCAGGAAATAACACAATGGATGCAACATTTGCTCTTCGCATTCTAAGGGAGAAACACCGAGAATGCCAAAAGGAATTACATTGTGTATTTATAAATTTTGGAAAAGGCGTATGATAGGGTGCCAAGGAAAGAATTACAGAATTGCATGAGAACATCCGGAGTAGCCGAAAAGTATGTAAGGCTAGTAAAAGACATGTAAAGGGACAGTGAGACAGCTATAAGAACTGCTGCAGGGATGAGTGACTGGTTCCAAGTAAGGGTTGGACTCCATCAAGGATCAAGAGGCCTTAAGCCCCTTTCTATTTGCTATAGTTATAGACCGAGTCACGGATGAAGCCCGGAGAGAAGCGTCATGGACAATTCTGTTTGCTGACGACATTGTGTTGTGCAGTAAGACAAGAAATGAGGCTGAAGAAGAACTGGAAAAATGGAGAGATGCCCTGGAGAAAAATGGAATGAAAGAACGCAGACCAAAAACAGAATACCTGGTCTTGAATGGAAGAGAGGATGAAAGGTTAATCATGCAAGGATCAAATGTAACGAGGGCAGAAGACTTCAAATTACTGGGATTAACAGGACAGTGCAATAGAGGATGCGATATAGAAGTTAAGAAGAGAATACAAGCAGGTTGGGGTGGATGGAGAAAGGTAACAGGCGTACTATGTGACAGAAAGCTTCCACCAAAAGTGAAGGGAAAAATATATAAGACGGTAGTGTGGCCAGCTTTACCGTATGGGCTTGAGTCAGAAGAGACAAGAAAGAAACATGAAGCAGAGTTGGAGGTGGCAGAATTGAGAATGCTGAGGTGGGCACTTAGAGTCACACGCCTGGATAAAATCAGAAATTAATATATCAGAGGCACAGCACATGTTAGGAGATTGGGCGAGAAGCAAAGGGAGCCAAGACTCAGATGGTATGATATGCATATATGGCATGTGGTCAGAAGGGAAGAATCTTCCAGGGAGGAGAAAAAGAGGAACACCAAGGAGACGCTATATGGATGTAATAAAAGAGTACACGAGGGAGATGGGAGTGAGAAGGGAATATGCTGTTGACCGCAGCAAATGGAGGCGTATGATCCGCTGTGGCGACCCCTAACAGGGAGCAGCCGAAAGATAAAGAAGAAGAAGTGCCCTATTGTTTTCGTACTCATTGCTACCACAACGCCTTAACTTTGAAAATTTGTGATACCGTGAAGTCTGTTTAATTGGTACAAAATACAATTGAAAATGCATATGCACTTACGACCTTGATAAAGTTCCACCAAATAGAGAAGATGCTGTGACAAATGAACAAGAAGTGTTTAGAATAGACGATTAACATTTGCCTGTTGATAGCAACGATGGAGAATACGAAAGCTTTTCAAAATTACATCTGTTCTGTCCGATAAGATGGACAGTTACAGCCAAAGCCGTTCATTCAATATTGCAAAATTATATACCACTACTGCAGATTTTAGATTTTTGAAAAAATTCACGAACACAACTCTGACCAGAGTAACAGTAACAGCTGGTGTCATCAAGGAAATGATAAAGTCTCCCAAGTTTCTATATGGATTGAAACTAGCTGCGGTCGCTCTCGATAGTTCTAATAATGTCAGTCAGACTCCTCAGAAGAAGAAAATTTTCCTATCAGAAGTGCAAATGATGACTAGCTTTGTTGTCAAAATGCTGCAATCTGATGAACACTCTTTGGCATTTTTTCAAAGTACAAAATGTAATGCAGTGAGGTTTGGGGTCAATACGCCTGTCTTGCCTGACCAGAGAAAAATCTAAAGTTGTCTGGATGATGGATATGCCACCTATCAGCTCCCTGATCCAGAATAGTTTTTAAGAGCAGACTAATTTGCAACCATTGCGTCTTGGACACTATTTATCAATAAATGGTTTGATCAACCTGACTAATAGTTAAATGTTCACCTTGAGCAGATGGTCATTAAACGTTCGTCTGGGAAAGACCTCAAGGAAAGTGTCATTTATATTAGAGAATTTCTAGACAAAAATGAACCCTGGCTATTGATGCAGCTGGAAAGATTAAAAATTGTTTTAAATGCCTCCTAACAAGGTACAAGACTGGATCTTTTGGTCAACCATCTTAAAAAGCTTAGTAAAAGACACGATTATTGTTGGAACAGTTTTACAAATTAGCACAACGTTATCTTGTTATGCCAATGAGAGGATAATGCTTAAAGCAAACCCTCCTTGAGTTCAATAACAAACAAAACGTATTTGAGAAACACTGTGACGCAACAGATTGAATCATTTAATGTGTTTAAGGATCTATACAGAAGAACTTGACGATGCTGATTTTAAATGTGTATTGAATAAATTCATTGTTTCTTCAAAGAGAAGAGCGGTAGTGTTTGCTCAAATACGAAAAATTAGTATGTGTTTTCATTGTATGTCAGGTTTTGGATTGTAAATCTTTGATTGTAAAAATAGTAGCTTTGAATTATGCTTTAACATTTAGATGTACAAATTATTTATGTTGTGGTGTTTACAGGAGCGAAATAATTTAAGATCTATTCTCTGGGAATAGTATTTCCCTCTTTACTTTACACGTATAAGATTTATAATACCATGATACATAATAAAAGTAAATTCGCCCTACTCAGCCAATGATGACTTTCATTTATTTTAAATGAGCTCTCCTCATACTTGCAGGACACTGCAGGGTCGGATCTGTTGCTCATGGAGGAGGGATCTCCTTTTTTTTAAAGAGCCTTCTTTTGTTTAACATAAACAATGTACGTAGTTCTTACACGATCATGTCTTTTTATACACTCCTTGCTGGTTATGTAGGTGAAACCAAGATTTTGAAAATGATGATTTATTTTATTTTTTTTTAGTTTTAACGTCATTTTTCCCCAGCAATTGGGGCTCAGACGGTGCCCTTTAGAGGGACTTTGATTTGGCAGTGAGGATTTTCTTGGCCGGATGCCCTTCCTGACGCCAACCAATGGCTTTTTTTTTGCAAAGTTCCAAATTCTCCTCGACAGCTCGGGGAATCGAACCCGGAACTC
>RDPX01000005.1:7192402-7282310 GCA_003991215.1 Morbakka virulenta
AGATAGATAGATAGATAGATAGATAGATAGATGGATATAGTATTAGGAGTAAACTCCAAACAGCCAGATGTTAAGGCTTCTGTTTTGACAAAATAATAACAAAAAAACAAACTCTTACATTACAAACAAATTTTACACGACTCGAGACGCAATACATAAACAAAGCCATAGACGAAGTGCTTATATACATATATATATATATACAAATGTATATTATATATTTGTTTACATAACATAAGACATAAGATAGCCATCTAACCAGTAGTTCCTACACATTCTCAGACTAATGATTGCTATGTCCTGAGGCCCATCTATTGTTGTAATAAATTTAAATCAACTGCGATGATTCTAACTGCTTCCAGTAAATTAATTCTTGTGATCTTAACAAGCAGTTAGTAACTGCTTCTTTAGATCACAAGAGTATTTGAAAATTTAACACAGTGGTTCCAAAGGAATGGTTAGTAAACTAATAATTTGTTTAATTTTTGTATTCTTTACTTTACTTTTTATTATTATTATTATTAGTCATTGGTTTGTTTGTATTATCCCCCTTCATTTTGTTGTTATTTACCTCGAGTTTTGTTCAATTTTTGTTTTTGCAGATTAAATACATTTTATCTCACTTGTAAAGCAAAAAAATAAAGTGAACTTATGGAAACAATTTCCAACTTCTCCTTTATGGTTATGTGATCTCGTAAGTATACGAAAAATCTAAAACTAGAATTTTTGTGAAATTATTCATTACTCATGTCATGCCATTTTATCCGAGAACCACTGAAGACAGAATAAGATAATGATGATTTTTTTTTTTTTAGTTTTAACGTCATTTTCCCCCAGCAATTGGGGCTCAGACGGTGCCCTTTAGAGGGACTTTGATTTGGCAGTGAGGAATTTTTTGGCCGGATGCCCTTCCTGACGCCAACCAATGGCTTTTTTTTTTCTTTGCAGAGTTCCAAATTCTCCTCGACAGCTCGGGGAATCGAACCCGGAACTCATGGTTACTGTGCAGTTGCACTAACCATTAAGCCACGGCTCCTCAAAATGATGATTTATTTGAGGTGCATTAAAGCAGCTTTTGTTCCACTTAAAGATAAACATATTTTTAAGATTGCACAAATAACTCTTTATTGGATTCCGAGAAGGAAAAACGAAATCAAAACAATGAACAGCACTTGCACTCAGCTATTGCACTCAGCACTTTTAACTCCCTGTAAGCAATTAACAGACAGAAAGTACTTTGAACAGGTACCTTTTGATTCAGCTTTTTTACACCCTTGGCATCAGCTATCCGTAAATGCCTTTCGTTTTAGTATTCTTTAAGGAATTCGAAAGCTATCTCACACGACTGGCGTGGGTGAAATTTTTACCGGAAATAACGTCCCGGACATTATCTGAAGAGTTACTTCGCGTGTTTTGGCGATCATATTGCTTCATACTTAATATTTTCGTGTGAAAATGAACACTTTTTTTCAAGCAGCCAGAGGGTTCAGAAAACCCCAGAATGCCTGAAATCCCCAGTCCGCCTCTGCATTGTGTTGTTGTATCAATAGCACAGGGGAACAATCATTTTGTTGCATTAAAAAGAAAGACTTTGTTATAGTCAATTTGAATGTGTATATTTGAAATCAGAAGTC
This sequence comes from Morbakka virulenta, assembly GCA_003991215.1. Taxonomy (NCBI): domain Eukaryota; kingdom Metazoa; phylum Cnidaria; class Cubozoa; order Carybdeida; family Carukiidae; genus Morbakka; species Morbakka virulenta. The sequence continues at coordinate 7,194,037 of RDPX01000005.1, forward strand.
GGTTTTTGTCTGCAAGCTACAGATTTTATGCAATTTGATATTTTATTTTATCTATTTTATTATTCGGTATTATAGGAGATTGCAATATTAGCCACAATTCTTTTGTTTACTGGAATCTTAAAACGGCATGGAAGTCATTTATGTATATTTATTAAGGCAAAAGAAACAGAACATTAAAATGTTATTATAGAGAAAATTACGCCATTGTTGGTTGTACCATATTTTCTGATAGCGTTTCTTAGGAAACATCAGTCTCTATCCCAAAGTTACATTAGCATCTTTCAAAACATCACCACAGCTGATGGAAGCTTATCAATTTCTTTGTGTATTTTATTCAGGCATGAATTTGCGTTTGTACACTTCATCTGGACAATTTCGTTTAATGCTTCAGCAGTAGCCAGCCAGCACACTTTTGTCCCAGCGCCCCTGGTAGCGTTCTTTCATGACCTTTACGTTCTCCTTGTTCGTCACTCACAGCCCCCAGGTTTTTAGGGAACTTATCAAGGTAGCTGTTCAAAAAATGAAGTTTGATGCTCATGTTGCACCCGAGATCACGAAAAGCGAAGAGCATTGTGTTTACAAGTTCACTGTAGTTCTCCTCCTTATTGTTTTTAAGGAAGTTCTGAACTACTGCCACAAAGGACAACCATGCTCTATTTTCTAAAGCGGTCATCTTACCAACAAACTGATCATCACGAATTAGGGTTCGAATCTGTGGGCCATCAAACATGCCTGCTTTGATCTTCTCAAATGATAATACTGGTAAAGCCGTGATGATATGTTGGAAACATTCACCTTCGGTTTCCAGCGCCTTGACAACTTGCTTCATCAAACCTGATTTGATGTGAAGAGAAGGAAAGATGATCTTATCTCTGTTTACAATTGGGTCTTTTATGATATTTGGCACGAAATTGGTATTTGGCAGGAATATTTTGCTTCAAGGGTGTCACGAATAGGCCAGTCCTTCTGGACCTAATGTCTGTCTCCTGTTCTGCTGTCCCACATACAGAGGAAACATGCAAGCTTGGTGGGACCTTTCTGTTGTTCAAGAAGAAAATCGACCATCTTTAAGTCTACACAAATAATCCAATTGTGCTTATGATACTTTAAGCACAGTGGTCCATGACCATTCTTGTATCATCATAGTCTTCCCACAAATGCACAGAATACTGTCCATTAACATTGCCATTATATAAAAGAACATACTTTAGACTGCGTTTTGAACTGTCTAAAAAGAGTCTCCATTCAGCAGGACTATAGTAAGGTACACCCAGTTGTTTGAGAAGCCCTGGGATGTCATGACAGTAAACAAACTCTCTGTCTTCTGAAAAGAAAGTCAAAAAGTTGGTCACAATTTCTGAAATATGATACTTTAATAGAGTGATCAACAAGATTTCTGCCTTGTAATCTTGATGCCAAAACTTCTCCTGCTTTTTTTTGAAAGACCCAAATCGCGTACAAAACCATTCAGTTCAGCCTGGGGAAGAGGCTTGGGAACCGGACAAGGTTCAGTGTTCACATTTGTACAATTTCATTAACCTCAACTTANAAGGTAAGGTGACATTTTGGCGGAGGAATTCATTTGGAATCAACGGCATAATTCACACGGACGCTATGCGGACGAACCCCAATCAAGGTCAAAGGATAGGGCCCATCAGTCTTATAATCAGATTACTGCTATATACAGGTCTGGCAAACCGTATATCATTGGTTTTACCTGCTATTTGATAGAATTATGACACAGCTTAACGACAGCTCAAAGGTTAACCTCAAATTGCACATAAAATGGAGCTTGTAGAAAAGAAACTAATTTCAGATTTGAAATTAGCGGCCAAAACTCCTCCAGAATCAGTTGAAATATCTAATACAACTCAAAGTTACTGAAAAATTGCTCCTCCAGTGTAATCTTTATAGGGCAAATACCAAGCTTAAAAATTAGCACAATATTGCCTTTTTATGTTTTCGACTAATATTGAAAGCGCTCCATCAACTCAATACGTAGAGACCCACCAAGATAGTATCAAATTACCAGATAGTCACTCCATCTCACCAACTAACAATTTTGTTATATCATACTAATACCATGTCACATAACAACCATAGCTGTACTTTATATATTTTTTTTCCACAATACTATTATTTCAGCTGTCACATACTATCCATCCACTAAAATTACTTAGACAGAGCAACAAATTGTACTTTGACACAAATGCTGGCAGCTGCATCACAAGGTACTGTACATTTACTTTATCACTGTGGTCGGTTTCGATTGACTTGAGGGAGGGGTCATTTTCAAGATCATTGATACAGCTTTTTGACTAAATATAATGAGCTCATATTATCCGTTTAGTTACGTTAGAAAATCTCTAAGGAAGAACAACAACGTTAAAAAGCCAACAAATGCATCTAAAAAGCCCACATTTCAAGAATATATAAAAAAGTAGATTTTAATTATCAAGAGCTGGTCAAAATATACACATGCAAACACTTTAGAAAAAATATTTCCTTACATGTTTGACAACTCTGTCAACACTATCACTCATGAAATAAAAACCAGGGTAAAAATTTGTACTTGTTCGCAGCAAGCATTTCCACGTGCTCTTTTATTTGAGCAAAGACTATGCAAGGTAACGTTTTAAGCTCTTAATTTGTGATTAACAAACTGTGAGTAGGCACAAATAATGCTTGTTATAAAGTTTTGAATTATTCTCTCTCAGATGTCGAAAATGTGTAAAAAGCGTACGATTTCTCTTAAAAGAAAATTCAATAATAGTATATAAATATATATATATATTTAAAGTCATTGATTGGCTTCAGAAAGGGCATCCTGCCTAGCATTTCCACTCTCTTAAAACCAAGTCCCTCCGAGGGGCTTCGTCTGAGGCCAGTTACTGGATAATATGACTTCAAAATCAATATATATAATATCACAAGTTATTGGGTAAAACAGTAGGATTTGAAAAACTTTGATGTTTTATAAGTAAGTTGCTCTTAGGTCTCAAGGTCGTAAATGCGGGGGTGGTAATTGGGTGAGCTCCTATTACCTATATAAAACTCCCATAGCGTGCGGCTCAAATAGCCTCTTACGACCAAGTCCAGCTCCTGGCCTTCACGTGGCGAAACTAATCCTACTGACAGGAGAAGGAGCAAAGGGCTGGTCACTGGCGCTCAAAAATCAGTTACTTCGGGGAGACGGACCTCTTCAGCCTAGGAAGGCAGTTCATCTCGGGGAAGGAAAACCCTGATTCCAAACTTCCGCTGCCTTGCGGCTATACCCAACCCTGGGAAAGGCTTCAGGAGTAAACCTTGAGGAAGAAATCTGCTGCTGCCTTATAGTATCTACCCACCAGCTAAAGGCCAGATCCACAGCTTAAAACTGTGGTTAGCGTCAACAAGGGCATGCGGCTAGAAAAACCAAAATATCAAACAAATAAGATGAGGATAACTGTAAAATAAACAAACAGGATCGGTCGAGGCCCGGTTTACCACCGACCGCCATATCCAGTGCTCAGCAGGGTGGATATGGGAAACAGACTACTACTGTAAGAAAGAAAAGGGAGAAGTGGAAGCCGCTTGAGAAAATGATCTCTGAGGGAGCACTTAATGCAGCAACTCTCACAAGAAAAGGTAGGAAATTGGTTGACTTGATGGAGAGAAGGAGAATTGACATTCTATACATGCAGGAAACGAAGTGGAAAGGAAGTAAAGCAAGAGCATTATGCAAATGGTACAAGTTGTACTACCATGGGACTGATAGGAACAAGAATGGCGTAGGCATTATCCTGAAGGCAGAGCACACCTCGAATGTACTAAAAGTAGAGAGAATGTCGGACCGAGTCATGAGCTTAAAATTGGATGTTAGCGGAATTCTGACAAATTATTGTTAGTGCCTATGGACCACAGTGCGGGAGCAAAGTAGACTAAAAAGAGAGGTTCTGGAGGGAGTTGGATATCGTAGTAATGAGAATACCACATGGAGAGAAAATTATCATTGGTGCAGACTTGAACGGCCATGTATGAGGAATAAATGTAGGAAATGAACAAGTGGCGGGGAGATACGGATATGGTAACAGGAATGAGGATGGGCAAAAAATCATTGACTTTGCAAAAAGTATTCCTTTTGCAGTCTTAAACACATACCGTACTTTAGAAAGAGATTGGGGCAGAGAGTAACATACAGGAGTCGTGGAAGAGCCACGCAGATTAACTATATCTTATATAGAAGGAGAGATTTGAAAGAAGTAGTTGATTGCAAAGTTCTTGGAGGACTATGTGTTGGTCCTCAACACAAAGTTGTAAATTGCAAACTAATCATCTAAGTAAAGAAGCATAAAAAGGTAATCAGGACACCGAAAATTAAATGGTGGAGATTAAAGGAGGAAGAATGTCGGAGAATGCTAAATTGGGAACTACAGGAAATTGTAAACTTCAAAGGGAATATCTTGGAGCACTGGCAAGAGAAAACAGACAAAATAAGTGAGTCAGCACAAACGGTCCTGGGTATGACAGAACATCACCAGAGGAGCAAAGAGACCTAGTGGTGGAATGAAATCGTTCAAGCCAGTATAAAACGAAAGAAACAGGCGAAGAAGAGATTTGATCAAACTGGAGATGAACAAGACAAGCAGGAGTACATTACCGCTAGAAGGGAGACAAAACGCAGAGTAGCTGAAGCAAGAAATCAGACTTACGATAGGCTATATCACCGACTAAACTCAAAAGAAGGGAACAAAGAGCTATTCATAATTGCCAAACAAAAGAACCCTTCATGAAAAGATATCCAGCATGTAAAGGTGATACGAGATGAAAATGGACAATTGCTAACAATTGAAGAAGATGTTTTGAAGAAGTTTTCAAGCATTGTTAAATTTGGGAAAACCCAAGAGAACATAGAGCGATTGAAGCAGACCGGAAGCAGGAGGTTATTAATAGGAATAAAAATAAATAAATAGAAGAAGCCATGAAGTAAATAAAGAATGGAAAAGTAGTCGGACCAGAAAATATCCCAATAGAAGGTTGGCGTTGCTTGGAAAAACCAGGCTTGAAGTTACTAACACGACTATTCAATGAAATACTTGATGCGGAAGGGATGCCGGAGGAGTGATGGAACAGTGTGTTGGTACCGGTTTATAAGGAAAAGGTGATGCGCGAGAGTGTGGGAACTACAGGAGAATCAAACTGATGTGCCACACTCTGAAGTTGAGGGAGAGGGTGATTCACAAAATACTAAGGTTAGAAATCGAAATCAGCGAACAACAGTTCGCTTTTATGCCAGGACGCAGTACTAAAGATGCACTGTTTGCGTAAGGAAACCTACACGAGAAAAATCGAGATTTCACAACAACAACTACACAACGCATTTATCGATCTAGAAAAAGCATATGACCGAGTACCCAGAGAGGAGATATGGTGTTGTATGGGACTTTCAGGAATCACAGAGAAGTATATCAGACTGGTACAAGATATGTACAAAGACAGTAAGACCTGTGTTCAAAGTGGGACAGGAAGCACAGATTACTTCAAAGTGAAGGTTGGCCTGCACCAGGGTTTGGCTTTTAGCCCTTTTCTGTTTGCAGTGGTAATAGATAGACTCATAGATGATGTAAGAAGAGATGCTCCTCAAAATATGATGTTCGCAGACGATATTGTATTGTGTAGAGAGAAAAGAGGAGAAGTTGAATTACAGCTGGAGAGGTAGAAATCCCTCTCCAGCTGTAATTATGAGGTGTTATGGCTTGGAGAGGCGAGGGATGAAAATAAGACGGACAGGATAGAATACAGCTGGAAGGGGTGGAAATCCCTAAAGTGAGCGAATTTAATTACCTGGGGTCAACTCCCAAAGCAAACGGAAACTATGATAGAGAGGTAAAAAGGAATGTGCAGGAATGTGCAGGCCGGTTTGGATTGTTGAAAGAAGGTAACAGGAGTACTTTGCGATAGGCAAATATCACCACGGATGAAGGGAAAAGTTTTCAAGACTGCAGTGCGCCCAGCTCTATTTTATGATTTGGAAACTGTTGCTACCAACCAGCGACAAGAAGCGGATTTAGAAGTGGCTGAAATGCGCATGATGAGGTGGACACTAGGTGTAACGCGACTTTACAGAATTTCTTACGACCACATTCGAGCAACATCCCAAATCAGGAGACTTAGAGACAAGATAAGGGAGTCAAGACTGGTACGGGCATATAGCAAGGCGTGATGCAGATTATGTAGGAAGGAGGGTACTGAGTTATGAAGTACCCGGTAGAAGGCGAAGAGGGAGACCGAAGAAAAGATGGAAGGACGTGATTGACAGAGATATGGAGGCTGTTGGTGCGAGGGATGCTGATACGACAAACAGAACATGCTGGAGACGGCTGATCCGCTGTATCGACCCCTAACGGGATTTAGCCAGAAGACAAAGAAGAAGAAGTAAGTTGCTCTTATATATATATATATATATATATATATATATATATATATATATATATATATATATATGTATATATATGTATATATATGTATATATATATATTAAAGAGAAACTTTCTNAGGCGTGATGCAGATTATGTAGGAAGGAGGGTACTGAGTTATGAAGTACCCGGTAGAAGGCGAAGAGGGAGACCGAAGAAAAGATGGAAGGACGTGATTGACAGAGATATGGAGGCTGTTGGTGCGAGGGATGCTGATACGACAAACAGAACATGCTGGAGACGGCTGATCCGCTGTATCGACCCCTAACGGGATATAGCCAGAAGACAAAGAAGAAGAAGTAAGTTGCTCTTATATATATATATGTATATATATATGTATATATATATATATTAAAGAGAAACTTTCTCCCAATAAAAATAGAGCAAATTACACCCCTAATGCTATACACTCTTCTGATATTTCGCTGTAACAGAAGGTTTCACAGTAAGCCTTTATTTATTCTATTTTATAGGCTGCCTCTCCACCAGCGTGTTCGGTTAAATTTTGTAACCTTGTGTTTAAAATCCCCATGGGTGCTGAAGTTTAGGAAAGCTGTTTAAAAGACTCATTAAAACAAATCCAGAAGTGCTAGTCATGGATGTATATACACAAGAGTGCTCTCCAGTGTCTTTCCAACAGTATGGAGCTAAAATTAGGACATTTTACACAACTAACTAAACAATGACAGTTTATTTTTATCAAAGCAAATACAAAACTTATCTTATTGACGGTATGAATTATTTCCCTATAGATTGAATTTGAAATTAGCTTTCCATTTGTTTTTATACACGTATGAAATTGAATTTTATTTCAGTTATCAAATCATTAGCATTTTTCTTATGTAAATTTTCATGAGGTGTTATCGGGGTTTTTTAAAACTCCCCTTTGTGAACCAAGCTGACAACAATTTTTATAAATAAATAATTAAATGCAAATATACGCATAAATATACATAATATGTTTTTAGACCTTATTGCCACTAATCATAACAACAGTAAGAAAATACAAAAGAAAAAACAGGTAAATGTTGAAATCTTATTGTACGTATTTTGATCCCATCTTCAGTTTCCTAATGCTTAATGCAGAAGGAATTTGCGTAACAGGATACCATCCCACTTAAGATCCATCATCTTTTTCTATCAATTTTTTTACCCAGCGTTCTATAATTCTTAGCTTTTTTACTCTGTAATGTAAAGAGATTGCAAATTTATGAATCTACTGAAGAATTTTTGCCAAAAAAGGTTTACCAGAATTTTATGATAAGTTCTTCTTCCTTCAAATGTCATTTTCTTTTAGACTCTAAGGGAGTTTTTTTTATTAGAAGCAATACTTGGCATTAGCAAAGTTAATCAAAACTTAACATGACAAACGCAAATATGTTGATATAAAAAAGTAATAGATAAAGCAATTCAGTTTGTGTATGTACATTACAATACTGAATCTGGGAAGTTTACTCAAAAAATAGGATTTGTTTTGTACGTTTATGTCTTTGGGGTGTTCAGTCACTTTTTATTATTCTGTTGGTGCAAATCCTTCCAAACTGGTGGTGAAACTAGACCAAATAAATTTTAGTAATCATCTTTATAAGAACTGTGATATGGTCATCTCTTCAAATGAAATCAAGCTTATCGTACATTTTTAAGTGGGAGCTTAAAGACAGAAATGAACTGCTTCTTGTCTTGTCAGGAAGTAACCCCCGGAAGAGACACAGCAGTGTGTAAGGGAAAGGTTGCCAAGTGGCACAAGATGGGTAGCGCATGTTTGACTTGGAAAAGGTCTACTTGCAGGTGCACATAGATGGTATTTTTATGATTTCAGGCAGGGCAGTATAAGGAATCCTAATATGTAATTAAGCATGTTGAGTTTTGATTAAACATTTCACCAAGGTAGGTCTCCAATTCTGACAAGAGTATTGTCTTTAGATGAATAGTTAGTAGCTGGGACTTCCAGCTATATAGACATTGTAGTAGATCAAAAGGTGAGTTCAGCAGAGCAAGTAAAGCAATATGTTGCAGACTATTGTCTGGCTCCATAGGATTTAGAACCGTTTAGTAATACCAGAGTGTTAGGCTTGTGAGTAGTACCAGCTGAAGCTGGAAGGTATCGTTGGAGGAAAGATGATGAGCTGCCATCAATTGCTGGAACTTTGTCTAAAAGAAAGTTGCTTTCTATATGTTGTCAACTGATAAGGCATTATCCAGTGGCAGGGCCACTGCGTGTTTTTTGTAATTATTTGAAGTGATGTACAAGTGAGGTTGGATCGGATGATTGTATTTCTTAATGTGTGAAGGAGGGAATACAGATAGTCATTGATCGTCTGAGAGTATCTGATGGTGAAGGGTCTTTTGACGGTGCCTGGTGCCAAAGAAGAAATAGTCAGATTCGATTTTATTAGCCTGACAATAGCTATGAGTTTAGAGATCGGTGGTCATGTATTGGAAGCTTGTGCATTGTTGTGCAAGAAGGACAATGCTGGACATAATAATGTTGCTGAATTGGAGGCAGCATTGAAACATATTAATTTGGCTCTTAAATGAGGACTACAATAGGTAAGACTGATGATACACCCTGCTATTGCTCATCACTAGCTTACTTCTGTGGTAGAGGATAGGCATAGGCATAGAATCAGTGGAATAAGTGAGATATTGGTAAAGTGTATGTTGGGGTTATGGAACAATTGATGCATGAGTGTAAGCTAGAACTGCAAGCGATGTTGGCAAGTCAGTACAAAATCATGCTGATGCACTTACTGGGATGAACAAAGCTTGGTTGCCTGATTCCTCCAAGGTGTTCGTTGATGCTGCAATAGTTGGAACAGAAGGAATTTGTCAGTCAGTAAGATATTTTATGGTTTAGTACTGAATCTTATGCATTACAAAAATATTGTTTATCTTACAGCTATAAATTGTGGGCTCAGTAAATGTTCAGTAAAGTTTAAGGCGAGGAATGTATCAGACGTTGTTTCAGATTCATCGCCCTCCTTTAGAGCTATTGTCTGACAACGGAGCCAATTTTCGGGGTGTGCATGTTGCCAATATCCTGAAAAAGTGGGGTGTATAGCACTGTTTATACAGATCATCAGGAAAATGAATTGCCGTAAGAAGATATTGCACAGTAAAGAGAATGCCTGCAAGGACTGGGAGCTCCACTGAAAATTCACATACACTTTATTACCTCTAAAGTAGGTAATGGGGTGTATGTGAAACCACCAAATATTCGATGTATTACCCTATGGAACAGAAGGCGAATTACCAAAGTTTATTTAACACTTCAATGAAGGTGAACAGCATGCCAAGACATATTGTTGATCTTCGTTTAACAGAGTCATTAACTCACATCACGGGTTGTATGCACGAAGACTCCACTGAGATAGAGACTGTTAAAAGCAATAAAATATACACTGACAGTGAATATAATTATCATGATGCTGGTGATTGGAGGAGGAACTGTGACTCGAATGCAATTCCGACCCCAAAGACGTAGACATCCCTCAAGATGGTTACAAGACTGTGTTTATGATCTTCAGATCAAACGGGAATGTTGATTGAATTATTATTGACTTTGTCTGTATTATTTAGTAATTGAAGTTAGAACATAGTTTCATTGTTACACTGCAATATCATGCTGCTTACCTTTGATAGAAACAAAATCAGCATGGACAACTTTTATCCCATTTTAACTCATTTTAATGAACAACTCATCAGCAGAAAGAATACAATCTTTATGTTTTCCTTTTACCTTTTTCTCTGTGTACTCAAGTGGCTTTTGTAGAAGCCCTTGATTTTCATTCTAAATTTGTTAATCAGGATCTTAGTTGTATTGATGCATATGGCAAGTGAGGTATTTTCTAACAAATTTGCAGGCACTTGCACTATAATATAGTCGGGAAAGAGAAGATTTTAAAACATCTTCATGATATACTAAGCCTGAAGTTCTGTTTTTATTATTAAATTCTATTTTAAAGGGAATTGTTGCCATGTGTCCAAAATTTTCAATAAAGGAGTTGCTTCTTCTGACAATATTTGTACTGTTGCAATTTGTCTACTTAAAACAATGATTTTTTGTTTCCTGATGAGTTTGCTCCTGAAAGTTTTGATGATTAAAGTTTCCTTTTTCAGGTTTTCCTTATCAGTATTTTTTTCTTGTTTTGCTGATAATTTTGATGCGTAATCGTGGTCCAATTCTATTTACTTTGAACTAACTGCTGATAGATGATTGGGAGATGTTGACATTGAAATATTACGTGGTAACCTTCGGGTGCATTCTTTATTTTGCACGTTTGAGAAAATTGAAAACAGATGGAATGGCATCCCCTTTTAAAGTTTTAATGTTTCAAAAAGAAGAGCTTAGCAATAATGAATTATAACAGAGACCAGTGGGAAGGAAGTGGCAGTAAAATCTTTGCTAATGTGGTAGGCTTCCAGTCTTTTCTACACATTGCAACCAACATTTTTTTTAAAAGCTCCTTTTTATTGTGAGGGAATCTGTTGACACACAAAAATTGAATTTTCTTAGGCACATGATTATTACACACAAAATAATACTTGTTAAACCATTTTCGTAAAAACTATAAACATATATACATGAAAATAAATGAAACACAGAGCATGCTGCCATAATCACAGGAACCTAAGTTATTATGGGTAACCTTGTGGTACTGGCACTTTTTCAAAACTAAATCAGATAGCTCCTGAAATTATTTAACATTGTTATAGTTACGAATATATAGATGAAATTATTGAATTTCTAATTTTCCAGCTGTTCTTATATTATTTATTGCAATTAGGCACCTACCAGTGTTTTAGCATCTCTATATAGTAGACAAAGAGTTCTTGATCAAAAATCTTTGACTCAAGACGAGACATGTAAACATGAATTTCTCCCGAAAGCACACTAAAGAACTCTAACGCTTACAACCCAACACCGCACTTACCAGCTGTTCATAGGTCGACTCTGGATGGCATTCAAAACGAAACAAACCGTGATTACATAACTAGTAGGATTATTACGACCTATCCAACTATTGCTGCTACCAACAATACTACTGACACCTCAAAGAAGAAATGTGGATTTTGTGGAGAACCTTTGAATAACACCCAATTATGTCCCACTAAGGAAGCTAAATGCCATCGCTGTGTAGTGTTGCCAAAGACTGTGTGGTTCGAAGGCTGAAAAATACACTACTGCCCCATACAAGCCTAGTCTTCTCGCCATATCTGAAAACCTGAAAAATTCTGCGAGGACTTGGAACATCTATGGACAGCATTTCTCCGCTCTGATCGATTCATGTAGCTCAGACGGTACATAAGCGGGGAACCCACTAAGAAACGTAATAACACAAACCAACCGTGTAAGCAAGATGTAGATTTGGCATCATCGACAAATCAGTAAAAACCAAAGGCATGTTTACAATTAAAATCGAATTACACAGTAACAAATATCAATCTGTTGTAGTTGGTGTCATGAAGAAGCTATACACAGACGTCATATTGGGAAAGGATTTTCAACAGAGGTATAAAACTGTCTGAATCGAATAAAAAAGCCATTGGTAGCTTTAAAAGTGGGGAAACGTCGATACAAAACGAGACGCAAAATTTCCAAAAGTAAGGCTACAAGATATGAGATCCTCCTGTAACCTGACTGCAGCTTCTGTAGCTCCTGTTACGTTTTTCGAGAATCTTCGCCCAGGCTGTAAACTAATTGCCGTCATATCATGTAAATGCAGAAAGCCAACTGTAAATTTATAGAGCAAGAGATCAAGCAGATGCAAGAAGCTGGCGTTATGAAGCCATGCACATCACCCTGGAGAGCCCAAGTCACTGTTGCTCGTTGTTTTCAAATAGTATTAGGGTTTCCGTTTTTTATTACTGTAATATTAAGGTGTTACCGGTGAAGCCGTGGCTTAAAGGTTAGNACAGAACCAACCGTGTAAGCAAGATGTAGATTTGGCATCATCGACAAATCAGTAAAAACCAAAGGCATGTGTACAATTAAAATCGAATTACACAGTAACAAATATCAATCTGTTGTAGTTGGTGTCATGAAGAAGCTATACACAGACGTCATATTGGGAAAGGATTTTCAACAGAGGTATAAAACTGTCTGAATCGAATAAAAAAGCCATTGGTAGCTTTAAAAGTGGGGAAACTTCGATACAAAACGAGACGCAAAATTTCCAAAAGTAAGGCTACAAGATATGAGATATGAGGAGAGGAGGTAAATATTTAAATAATAAACAACAAGTAAATAACGTCTACTCTCTTCGGCAGTAGAATCACAAATAAATATATTTTAAAATGTATCATTTATTTAATTTATTATTTATTGGAGACAAGGTCAATATTATGCAGAATAAGATGGTAGAAACATAATGGCAGTCATTAACAATAAAAAGTTCAATATAACAGTATCATTACATAGAATTTATTACTGCTGCATGGTTCAGGCTAAAATCTGTAACAAAAGCATACTAGAATTTTCAGTACATTTTTATATCTAGCTAAAGATACAAACAAGCAGGCTGCATGTAGATATTACCATTAAAACAATTGGTGTTTAACAATAGAAACATCAATTTACAAAAATAGCAAGGAATTAAGACAGGGATGTTAACACTGGTCAACAAAATTTAACTTTTGTTCTTCATCAGATAAAAAATGTATCCAGTTGGTCTAATTTTTCATGCTGAACGCAAAAAAGTTCCGCCATTTTTAAGCGCCATGTACCAATTTTTCACTACAGGTACACAGACATACATATACATTTGTATGCATATATCTGCATATACATATATATGATTATATTCAAGTTTTTTTACTACAATTTAATTAAACCTAGAAACATAGAACATCTCCAATGTTATGAGCTTAGATCTAATAAAAATTCACTTTTTTTGATACATAAAAGAATATTATGTTTCCAAAGTGATAAAATATATGTACAGAAAGACCGCAGTCATCAAGACGTATACTGCTTACAGTACACACAATAAGTTAGAAACGCTGCGATGCGGACTCCCGACGATTCTCATGGCTTGATTGATCACGGTATAGTGTACAGCAGCAATCTGCTAGCATACTATCATTCCAGAAACCCTGGAACCTTTTCCCCATAGCACGTATATCCTGGTGAGCTCGCTCTCCGTGTTCGTCTGATACTGATCCATGGTTTGCTGGGGAAAAAAATCAAGAAGAGATTCCAGGAAATAAATTTTCAGTGACATGAGACATCCTATTGCCGAGTAGCATTTCAAAAGAGTTTTTATACCTTCTTCGTAGTTCATTGCCTTCTCATTTCCTTAAAATTCTTGCAGATCCAGCAAAAAGCACCCCAGACGGGTAGTTCAGCTTCATCCAAAGTTATTCTGAAACTGACGTTCTTCAGTACTTCTCTGATTTGAGGTTCAACAAAGATACCTTCCCTTAACTTTTCCTGTTTTATTTTTGGAAACTTCATAACAATGTACTCAAAGCTTCTGGAGTTTCTTTTGCCAAGAGTCTCAACGAACTGTTTCATCAGTCCAAGCTTTATGTGCAGAGGAGGTAATAGGACATTATCGGGATACACAAGTTTTCGATTCTTGACACTGCATTTCCCTGGTTTGTATGATGTTCTGGATGGCCAGTTCGATTCTACATGGTGTTTATCAGTTACTCGACTATTCCAGAGCCACAGAAAACAACCGTACTTTCTAAAATCAGACTGTATTCCCATCAACATTCCAATGACTTTAAAATCTCCACATATTTTCCATGAATATCTGTCGTAGTTAATGGCACGAAGTAGGAGAAGCATATTCTAAAAGGATTCATGAAGATAAACTAAATGTGCAATAGGAATGGGTGGTTTCGAATTTATATCATGGAGAAGTACAACTTTTAGACTTCGTTTTTAAGGAATTGATAAACAAGCGCCACTCTGCGGGATCACGATGTAAAGAGAAATGGTTGAAAACTTCATCGGTATCACTGCCAAAGCAGAGTGGGATATCTACAGAAAAACAGGGTTGTAGAACCTTATTCCTTTACCTAAAGTGTGTTATACGAACACTTGACTCCAGCAGATTCTTCTCATTCAGTCTTGATGCCAGCAACTCAGCCTTATCCTTTGAGAGGGAGAGATCTCTGACAAGATCATTCAGTTTAGCCTGAGAAAACGTCTGGGGCTCAAAGTCGCAGTCATCCGGTACGTAATCTTCGTCAGCGCTATTGTGACTTTCAGGATCATCTTCTAAAGCTTCAATATCATCTGGTGGAGCTGGGACTGGCAGAGTTTTACCGCGAGCGGCAGGCTGCATTGCAGAATTTAAGGTTGGATACACGATTTTGTGCTTGTTCTTAGTTGAATATTCTTGTGACATTCATTTTGCAAAAATAACAATCTGTCAAATGATCTTTTGGCTCTCTCCAGATCAGGGGAATGGCGAATGACATGGATTTCTTCTGCTTGTTATACCAGTCTCGTAGCCCACTTGAGCCCAGCACTTGTCTTGGTCCCCCAGTGAGCAATCAAAGTATAGCTTGTAAAGTTTCTTGATCTCAGATGTGACTGTGCGCTTCTGGGCTTTCGCACTAAATTCTCCGCAGACATACCAAAATATATTAGGAGTAGTTCTACACAGTTAAGACATTTTAACATTTCAAAAACAAATGAGAAAATCACTGCACACCCTTTATAGGACACGCTGAAAGATGAAATATTTCATCAGACAAATTCTCATTGGGATGAAATCCTGAGTTGATGAGAGATGTTTTATCAGACAAGTCGTTATTTGTTAAATTTAGATGATGAAATGCTTGCAGACATTGCATTAGTTACAAGCTGTTATGTACTGAAAAATATATTTGATTTCATGTTGGTTTTTTAGTTGATATTAAATAGGACTTATGGATCGTTTTCATTTAGGTCAAGCCATTTCTGTCATAAGGTTTTTTTGTGTGACCACCCTGATGTGATATGGCAGGATTTATTTCTTCACGTTGGACGCCCTTCCTGAAGCGTAACAACAAGGAAAGAACTCGCTGAAACCTCTTGAAGAGAATGTGAAATGAATGTCGTCGTTTTCCAATCACGAGTTGGGTGGAAGCCGAGTTGCTAAAGCTCGCAGGTACACCAACAGAATTAACAACTAAACCACCGCCGACCCTTGGAACTTCTAGAAATACCAAGGAATATTAAGATGGGAAACATGTACTTAGGTTTACATATCTCATCAGATAACTAATAATCCAACCCCACCCCCACCCCAACACCACACAAAAGTCTATGATGACCTAAAAATCAATGAATCGAATCCTCGTAAAAACTGTACGTGCTATGGAAAAGCGGACTGCAGATTTGAAATTAGCATCAAAAACTATATCAGGCGCACATAAACATATGTTTGATGAGAATTACTTATTGACCAGTGTAATTAAAATGACCTTTGTTAATATTAGAAAGAAGAAGGAAAAGAAATTAAGACTCTGCATAAATGAAATTGTCTATTTGAATCAAGTAGATCAATGAATAGTAAGCTGTTACCGACCCTAGCTTTGAAGATAAGTATAAGCACAGTGCTGTACTGTAGAGAGTTATTCCTTGTCACCTGAGAAAGGCAATTTTTATCTCCTCAGGAAACAGGTTTCTCTTGAGAGATACGTCTGTTCTGACATCCATAAGCAGCACAAGACAAAACCATGATAAAGTCATAGTAAATTAAAAAGTAAGAGTGTTAATGCAGATACACATTGTGGCAGTATTGGCCTGCAATTAAGTTTCCTGGCACACAGTTGCTCTTCCGACAAATCATTGCTGCAAACCACAGGCATTTGAGTGGATTCCAATTCACACGTCAATGGGCAAAGACTGACGATCCTCATCTAAACAACTTTTTCTGTAAATATCAATTTCTCTTAGTATTCCCCCGTGTTGGACATGATCGATGGTGAGCCGACTGTACCTAAAACGTCGTCTACTGTTTGGTCCTTTACACACATATAACAGAATGATTATCTCAGAAAATATCCCTACACTGTTGCGAAAACTCATACTGACCCAATGATGTGGATTTCTACTCCTCTCCAGCTCTAATGTTTCAATTTTTTAGCAAGAAATCTGGGCCGAAAAAATATTTTTCGCTTTCTTTTCCAACAGAATTCTTTGTTATTGGTTGACCTTCATTTCGGGGTCATTTAAAATGCTCCATTTGTAAATGTTACTTTGTTCATTGCTTTGTTTTTAAGAAAATATGTCGATGACATGCATTTTTTGGTCAATATAAACAAAGCAAGGTTAAAGTAAATCCCTTGTCCAACGCCAGTTTTCACTACAAATATCTTTCAAAACAGTTTTATTTCTCAAAACAATTTGAACCGTCCATTGTAAGAGAACATACACTTGTACCTTCACCTTTGCTTTTTACGCTGTTCTTGCGCCATGCACAGCCATAAAAAAATTTCTACCTTTTCTACATCCATACTTACTAAAAGTCAACTAAAACTTGACGGTGACCCCCATCTTACACATGGTTGATGCTGAATCGACCTATAATGTTCTTTACATTTTGGCCCCTCACACTCAAACAAAGGCATGATAGCCTCAAAAAGCTACCCCCTCTCTTGTTGTAAACAGGCACGCTGACCCAATAACCTCAATCTCTAAGCTTATTCATTTCTAT
The DNA here is from genome assembly GCA_003991215.1 of Morbakka virulenta. NCBI lineage: Eukaryota > Metazoa > Cnidaria > Cubozoa > Carybdeida > Carukiidae > Morbakka > Morbakka virulenta. The sequence goes on from RDPX01000005.1 coordinate 7,211,150, forward strand.
TATGCCCAATTTTTAGCATGCACTCTAGCCGGCATATAGTTGCCCTCTTTTTTCGGGAGGGGGGATGTCCATCGTATGTGGCAAAACATACTTATGAGAAAGTTGGTTTTTGTGTAGTGAGCTCCATTTTAAGACAACTAAAAATAATTTCTTTCTAAATCTGTCGATTGCTTTACTTTTATAAACAGCTGTTGATACCAAGCACTTTTTAAAATCAATTTTTAAAAACAACATTGGTATTCCTTTATTTCAAACACAATGACAATGGAAAACATGAGTGCATTTCACACTCCTGTTCACAGCTCCATATTGCCCTTTTTGTACTTTTTTAAAGTGTTGAAATTCAAATTTTAATGGCCAGCGTTTATGACTAGTGTCTGCCTGATATTGGCCAAACTTCCTACACAAGCATTTACTTAAATAGCGATCTGTATACAACTTATTAATTTCGTTTACCCAAAGCTATCCCCTATACTCCTTACGAATAGAAATGACTATGCTGCTCCTTCTGGTCAATGTCCCTACATTGGTCATTGTTGCAATCTATGAAAGAGTTAAAGTTGAAGTTGGCCAAGCTTGGTATATGTATTTATTGAATTGGACAGGATGTGTATGACATGCTACACAACATTAATGTTATCTGGTTGTATTTATTGCATATGTAAAGTTCTCGTTTGTAATTAGCCCTGCTGGTGGCATATGCTACACAGAGCAAAGTTGCACTGAATCCCTGAAATATAATTTTGTTAATTAATAGTAAAGACACCCAGAATTGCATTAACTACAATTTGTGCAAAAAGGTGATTGAAATTTTGATTGGTCATGGTTGGTTAATATTCAAGTGGATGATAGAAAAATGAAAGTCAATATAACTAAACATGATACGTCTTCTTTGTATTACACTTTTAAAAGTAGTATCTTTCTTCTAAGAAGTTTGTTTATATTATATAAGTTGCTATTTTATCTGCCCACGCTAGTATAATTTTTTACCAGACGTACAAATATATATAAGTAATATACAGCGACAACTTAGTTAAATTTTGTCTTTCGAATTTTTTACATTACAAGACTATGCATGGGTATACATATGCTGTCCATTTCAAGAGTAGCTTGCGTAGCATGCTGTAGAAGTAACCACAGCAACAGTGGGAGTGTATATTTAGCAAAGCAGGAGATGAGTAACAAATATAGCAATGCAGGTTGAACCTGTACGTTTAGTAAATGAAAAGGTAATATCATCATTACATATGCCTTGTTAGATGCTCTTTCAGAAGATGCCTTTCTGACAGAGAAAGTGGTGAAAAGGCTGGGATTTGAGTCTTAAAAAGGAACAGAATTAAGGGTCTGCACAGTACCTGATAAGTCAGTGTTTGAAAATTAATTACAATGAATTTTTGGCATGTCACAGTGAAACAAGATTTCAACTCAAGGAGGTCAAGGTGGAGAACGACCTAAATACAGTATGTCCATGGTAAAATCCAAGTCTCTTAATCTAGGTCAATGGACTCAACTACGAGATATCACATTCTCAGAAACTGAGGACACGGAAGTATCTGTGATCCCAGGGTCAAAAGTTCCTGAAGTGTAAATTCATGATTAACGAGCTCTACACTGTGAGAATTGTAGTTGGGTAGGCTATATTGGGGTTTATTAGGAAAATTCATAACCAGGAAAAGATCCATGTTAAATTTGTCAGGTGCCAAGACGACTTACTCCCTGAGCAAATGACTGAGCATTTTAATTTAGAAAAGTGAGGAAGTGAACAAGAATCTGAAAATGTCGTCAGAAGATACCAAAGCATTAGGAATGACGAAAGATACTGTAAACAATATAGATGGACATTATGAGGTTGTTATGGTCTGGAAACATGAGAATCTGTAGTGACGTAACGTAACATGGTATCTACAATACCAGGCTGTTTTTCATTCCCAAAGGCCTGGAAAATTAAGGTTTAAATTTAGGATGCAGCCTTGCATAATGGAGCAATTTTTGATAACCTGCTTATGCAAGTCCCTAATTTGAAAAAAAATTAACTTAGGTTCAGGCAAAAGCGTGTTGCAATTGTAGTAGCTGCAGGGGCAATGTTTTACCAGATATTTGTACCTGAAAGAGATGAGGATGCATTAAGACTCCTCTGGTAGGACTAGGAGGATCTGAACAAAACTATCAATATATTTTAGATGACCAGACACGTATTTAGCGTTCACTGACTCCCAAATTTGTGCTAACTTTGCATTACGTCAAGCAGCTGAGGACAGCTCAGAGCATTTTACAAATTGCAGGTGCATGATTGAAACTTTCATGTTTCGTTAGTGAATTTTTTCCTTGTAATTCAAGTTTTATTTGTTGACTGAGTTGGACGTCTGGACGTTGAAACTTTCAGTAGCATCAACCAAACCATGACATTATGTTATTAAATGTATGAATATTATACTATTACCTGGAAAGTATCGAAGAGCATACTTGTAAAGTGATGATGGAATGACAGGTGCAAATCCATTTTAGCAATCAAGCGATACACACATTCACCACAAACAACAGGAGACTTTACAACGAGGAAACAATATATCTGTATGCTTTTTTACATAATTATTTACGTTGTACTATGTAAGTTCCTATTTTTTCAAGACATTTTAATGAATCTCATGAGTTGTTTAACTTATTAAAAATTACTACACATTACATAATTAGCTGTGATTTTTGTGTTATAGTCCTACCCTACATCCAGTGAGATTTGTTAATGGACTCAAAAATATTTAATGAAATCTAATGAGAAATAATTTGAATAATAAATCGTCTTTTATGTTTGCTCAGCCTGGTAAATATTCTTTCAGATTCTTCTTGGCGATTAGGCAATCTTAACAGGAATGCGACTACAGCTGAACATAAAATCTCCAGTATTATCCCAGACAGGTGTTATGTCTACTCAAACAGTAAACAGAACTCTCACTCAAAATAGATTCATCTTAGTTACCAGGCTACCTTAACAATGCCACAAAAAATTTGAAGCTTTTTCCTTAGGAATACATGTTTACTTCTCTGAATAAACAACGCATTCACGAAATAAACTTTTCTGGTGGGCAGAGGAATTGAGAATATTTGTGACTACCGAAAACTCATAGTAGGTTAGAAGTTTCCTAATACACAGAGCCAAGGGCTTCTTCTGGAAAATGTCAGAACGAATACTCTATACCCCAGATTGTTATTGCGAATCATTTAGCATAATATGTTCTGTCAAAGAGACTAGTATTCTTACCATTAAAACAGTAAAATCAAAATCTGAGAGTGTCCAGTTTCAGTTATTTAGTGTTCAATACAAAGCATCCTATCAATATCAATTTGACTCAGGAAAAATGCCTTAACAAGTTAAAGGCTATGACAGTTAAGTTGGATTCTCAACATCTCGGGGTTTTAAAGGAGGCTATTCAAAATTCATTCTTTTTAAATATGTTCTGAGCTTTATTTTAAAAGAACGTAATCATGGGGCTTTTAGTGGTGGATAAACCCAGTATTTCAATACTTCTTCCATTTTTTTTCTCAGTAGCAGTTCTTTTACCGTTGTACATATTGGAAACAAATTTGAAAACAAACCTCTCCCCCTTCTAATGATCGACTGACCTGGAACTTCATCCAGTAACCACATACTAGGCTAAACTCTCTAAAATAGCACTTCTCCCAACGTTGCAATGTTGACAAGGACTGAAAAACAAGCCCAGAATCTTCACGTGCTCGTTGACTGATAGTATATTAAATATAAAGAAATCATGGCAAACTTATCAAGAGTTATACGGTCTAGCTGTAATCTATATACAACAAATCACAATGCTGACGAGGTATGGAGTTTTACGAAGACAAAGCTCGAATAAGAGAAAGAAGTACATCTTTTTACATCCTGTAAAAATTGTGAGACCCAAGTACTAAAGCTGGAAGAGAGGTGGATTTGTAGATGAAAAATTTAGTCGGGGGGGGGGGGCGCCGGCGAAACGAAAGAAACAGCAGATAGGATGACTGAATTGCTTATCAGAAAGAGATAATTCTCGACATTTGGTACAGGAAGTATCCATGGTATTATTGGAAAAGTCAAGGGGATAGAAAAATAAATAAAATAGCTTAAATTACTGTCAGCAGTAGATCCTGAAACCCGATAAGCAAAGTTAAGACATCAGCTGCAGCTGACTGTAAGGACAATAGTAGTTACATGTAGTAATGAGCAATTTAGATTACAATTAAATAGAATAACACCCACAGGAAAAGGAAAAAGGAAAATCCTCAATGATGCTAAAACACTGAAACTGGAATTTCAACTATAAATACAATATTGATACTATATATTTGTTTTATTCAACGACACGTCTGAAATCTCGGAAAAGTTTCCTTTACACAGTAATACCACAAGAAAACACGGCAACCACCAGAAGCACTTTGTGGAAGGAACGGATTAAAAGCCTCCCGGAAGATACTTCAATGTCGCTAGAAGTAAAAGAAGAATTACCACCAGGCTCCCAACTACGCTGGCCAGAGTGGAAATGCTTAAATCGACTGAGAGCAGGTACAGGGCGCTGCAAATCCACTCTGAAGAAATGGGGATTTACCACAAGTGATAGATGCTCATGCGGCGCCGAACAAACCATGGAACATCTATTAACCCTGCCCCTTCAGAAAAACGAATGCCTGCNGCGCTAGAAGTAAAAGAAGAATTACCACCAGGCTCCCAACTACGCTGGCCAGAGTGGAAATGCTTAAATCGACTGAGAGCAGGTACAGGGCGCTGCAAATCCACTCTGAAGAAATGGGGATTTACCACAAGTGATAGATGCTCATGCGGCGCCGAACAAACCATGGAACATCTATTAACCTGCCCCCTTCAGAAAAACGAATGCCTGCCAAAAGACCTGGCTGAGTGTAACACAAAGGCCCAAGAATGTGTCAAGACTTGGCTGTTCAAGGTGTGAAGTGGACACGCTAAGTAAGTAAGTATTCAAAAATTCATATAAATGTTTTTATTTGGTATTCAAAAATTCTGCTTTAAAACTAAAAAGAGTGAAAATTGTGTTTGGAGTGGAAAAAGCAGGGCTAGCTATCACAGCTGTCTGAGATACAAAAAAACACAAGTACGTTTCACTTTCTATTCTTTTTTTCATAGTCCTCACAAAATAAAAAAAATCCCAAACACTATGCTTGCGGGCTCTTCAAAAATATAGTTAGTTTAAATGTTCTCACTCTACATCCCTCTAGTTGACGAGGATTTTTGCAAGTAGCTCTGATTGCTGTGCACAAGCAAATGCTATTTTGATCATAGGCAATAGAATGTACAAAGATTGTGTGAAAAACGTATGTCCACAATCACAAGGTTACAAATGCAGAATAAACGCTGCCAGGGGAAGCACTTAAACCTCCACCTTGGCAAATATTGGATTACGACACAACGTGGAGAAGGGAAAAAAAGATTGATCAATAAGAGACATGATAAGTGATAAAGGAACCAATCCACTTTTTAAATTATTATTTTAACGTCATTTTCCCCAAATAACTGGGGCTCAGACGGGACCTTTTACAGGGACTTGGACATGGCAGTGAGAAATTTCTTGGCCGGGTGCCCTTCCTGAGGCCAACCAATGCCTTTTTCTTTTGTGAATTTCCAACGTCGCCCGGTCGGGGAATCGAACCCGGATTTCTTGGTTACGGTGCAGTTGAACTAACCATTAAACAAACCATGGCTTCTCTCAACCAATCCACATAATATATAATAGTTAAAAAACCCAGTTGACTATCAAATCGCACTTTGCGGTTTATTAGTATCAAAACAAGCATGGTAACCAATATTTTTTAAACAATACAAACCTTGCAAGAAGCAGCTATTTTCTAGATTTTTAACATATGCAGACAACTATCGTACCAAGAACAAAATTTAGTATCCTAAGTTTAACGTTTGTGACCATCCATTTATTACGTTCGCATGAAATTCGCCTCTTTTCGACCCCTCACCCCATTTTTCGCATGGCAAGTACTCCCGTGAGAAAGTACGTTATACTTTTTTGACCGTCGTTGGTAATTGCCATTTCGATAAATAACTTTAAAATTATGTTATTGATTCTTGTTTTATAGAAGCTCACGTGCTTCAATTCGAAAAGTAAAAAATTGACGCCAGGCAATTGTTGTGAAAAATGAAAGCAATTAAAATTAGATACAAGCCGAATACAAACGAAAATAATTCCATAAAAACAAACAATAAATGTGTAAAAACAGATTAGAATAATTGCATCTCCACACTTGTCTTTCGCTGTAACTACTTTGTGAAAACTGTAAGCAAAAAAAATTTTTAATGTGAACGTTCTCACCTTGTGAAGCCCACTCCCCTTTTTCGCTTTTGTTCACTTTTTAGGATACCCCCCCTTAGTGCAAACGTAATAAATGGACGACTCCTTTATTGACAGGCTTCTTTTTGTAGAAAGGGGTATGTTTTTGCCAGTGCTGTCTTATTAAAACATACTTCGTCGAGGCAATGGTGTGGGCTTTTGAAAAGAAAGGCAAGTATCAAAGAATCCAAAAACAAAACTTTGGTTTTTATTACTTTTATCCATAATTAGAATCTTCGATAGGTATTTTTTATTTAAATTTCACATAAAGAAGGTTGTACAATAAGGAACTCAAGTCAGAAATAAATCAGAATCCATTATTTTGCTTGCTGATCACTCGTATTTCAGTTCGCATTTGAATAAATTGTTTCGTTAGCTCTTTGTCTGATTTGCTGATTTCCTTGAGATCTTGTCTGATCTTTTGCAGTAATGTTTCAATACGAATCCTCGTGTCCCGCCAGTCATCGTCATCTTGACGGCATTTTCTTTCCTCTGTTCCCATGGGAAAAAGTGTTTTTATTTATTTTGCCTTCTTGTTTTGTCACCAAAATAGATCTGCAAATGAAATACATAAAAGGTTAAATCTCTAGCATCTACATTAATGACGAACAAAGAATTTTTATAGTATCAATAAGCACAGGAGTAATTTAAAATCTGGTAATTAGGAACATGAAAACAATTTATAAACTATTAAATAATCTACAGTCTGCAATGCAGAAATTTTTCACAAAATATTTTTTCCTTTTTGTCTCATTTTTCCCAGTGTTACGGGAAATTAGCTGGCATCACTTTAGAGAAAATCATTGCAGTGTTGAACGAATTTCGGGGGATATATGGGAAAAAATATTTCAATCGCTCTTTTAGTTACAGTGTTTTATTTTCCCGTAGAAATATTTTTCGAAAGATTCTCAGTTGTTATTTGGCTTTGACGATTTTGTTGTTCGATGTTAACGTAACAAAATATTCGAAAGTAAGAACCGAGAATTGATATGTCAGTTTAATATTTGAAAGTCGGTTTTTAGAAAGACAGTTGCTATTTAGCCGTCAGACGGCTGGACATCTCGAATCCTATTCTACCGTCAGCCACTTTGTGCCGGATGTTGTCTGGCAGAATACAGGAAACTTTATTGTTCCTTTTGTTCCGAACCCTAACCCTAATGTTGTGGCTTGAACAGAGCCGCGTCAAGTGGCTTGAACAGATCGACCAATGAAATTTTACTTTCGGTAAAAGACGGTAGAATAGGCTGCGGTTTAGAAGGCCATCATACGTCTAAATTCACACGGCTTAATAGAAAATAATATTATTTCCATGCGTCCATAACAAAAAGCAAGATATTGTACTATCTTCGACGTGAAGTACAGAAAAATAAATGTCTGAGACAAAGGGACGAAGGAAAGTTTCCTTGTCCAGCACATCAGGGGTCAACAGTACTGTATTTTGTAAAAGACAGGCATTTGGTTCTCTAATATTAAATATAGTTTTTCTGTGCAGCTCAAAGTGAAAAAATTTAGATTATAACTTTCTCAGAATTGCACTATTAATACTGTAAGAAATGGATGCCAAGATAGCATTACTTTTCCAAACGGTGTGGCGTGTTTCAGTTACTGCCTGCCCCCATAGCGAAATGTTACAGCGTCCACTGGTTTTAAATACTCGAAAAGTACAGTAATTCACGCAATAGCCTGTGTTGGCAAAAAGGTTTAAAACTTACTATTCTAAATACTAAGTCCTAAGAATCAAATTTCCTGGTGTCCTGTGGGTCTTAAGAATCATATATAAGAAACTAGTTTTTGCCACCTTAATGGGAAAAGAGGGCAATTTTTATTTAATTAATCTCTAATTGTGTTTTGGCTTTTCAAGCATTCACTAGTGCCAAATAGTATTTATATGCTTATTAGAGACAAGTAATTTATAAATATACTCAGAAGGAGTACCATTATCGTAACAGCCTTCATCAGACAAGAAACTTAACCACTAATTACTCGTAAGTGGTATGAACACCTGTTTCATTCATTCGGGTAGCAACGTCAAAAGAAGAAAAACAATAAGCATTTATCACAGTTCAATATGTTTCTAAACGTTTCACCATTTAAGTGGGATTTTTCATGACGTAATGCATAATTTTAGTAAGGAACTAGCTCAGCTGAATTTCATGGTAGCCCCAGAGTATTGAAACTACGCAGAGTAAAAGTTAACCTCACCAAAGTTACAAGCCTCTATTATATATCAGCGGAGGCTTGCCATAGGCTTGTTTTTTAAGCCAGTGGAGCACAGAATAGTATTTTTGTGTAAAACTAGGATTTGTTACTTATTATTCAAGCTAAGAGCAGCCCAAATATGCTTTAAAACCTGTATTAAACAGTTTTAACCTCAATGTGCCCATCTGGCCAGCACAATTTTACTTCACTTTGTCAAAGGTTGTGTGGTTGGTACCTTTTAACAAGTGGAAGGAAAGAATTAATACATTGCTAGTCGTTGTTTTTTCTATTTTCAATATTATGAATTTTAAACAAGATACGTATATTCTATTGTTACATACACTGTTATCAATATGCCTCCTGTTGTATTTATTCATTGTTTGTCAAAGGATTCTGATATTGCCGTAAATAATTGCTTGGGCGCGACTACCAAATAGCAACACTTTTAAATAAGCATTAGAGCATCGATTTCTTCGTGCTAGATAGGTAGACCATATCAGAAAAAACCGAATATTATATTTTGTACTTTCTTATCAGTGAGATAGCTATTATGATGTGAGTTTTCTTATGAAAGTGTCTACGCATATCTTACCCCAGAGTTCCATTTCGAACTAGCGGACTTTTTCGAATAGAGTCCGCATCTCTGATCGTATAACCCTAACCCTTGGCGGTTCAATGAATCATTTATGGTTAACGAATGAGTTCCATCCGTCCTAATTTGCAACGAAAGTTAAAATGGAAATTCTAATGTTGGCAATTCAGGATTTTCCGTTATTTTCTTCAAAGTTTAATTGCTAGAGCAGTAACACATACGGAATGACAACTGATATTTAATTTTAGCCTGTCGAAAATGTTTTTGTATGATGAAAGCACTTCATTACCATGAATTTTATTTTAATACCTTTTTCTTCACCTTTTATAACTTTTCACTGGTTGTATGATTTTTGTAAATACAATTACCACTTCGATACTGTAACATTCAACATATAATTATAATTACAGCCTAAATGGTTATTATGTAGCTTAGTATTGATATCAATAAAATACAAAGATAAATCAATATCAGGGATTCAACCACAATGGACTAACTATTGTTCTCCCCTTTCCCCTCTTTTTAGACTCGTAAACAAAACGGGTCCTTTTAAACCAACGTAATAATGAAAAAAAAAATACCTAGAAATGTTTAAAAAGGAACTGAACTTTGAAACGAAAATAAATCAGAGCTAAATGATATTAGCCAATCAAAATGTAAAATTCCTCCGCTGTATTTATTGAAAATATTGTTTCAAGATAACTCCTTATAAAACCCAAATTTAAAGGAACCCAGGGCTCCAACCCTAATCTCCTCTCCTTCGACTGGGCTTACTTTGTCTCAGATTCTTTGGAAAACAAGTAATCTTTTAGCCTAGCTTCAGACCACCTTGGAAAATCCTGGGTATGCCTCAGAATAAAACCGGTCATAATTGTCTTTATTCATTCGTTGTTGTTGCTGTTTCTCTTTAAAGGTTAGTGTCGAATGAGGCCAATGTTTGGTTTGGTTGTGGTCGAGGAGACCTACCAAATAATTACTGTATTATATTTCAAACCTGCTTCCATAAAAAATATCTTCCTTTTTACCACACAGATAGACACTGTGCTTTTTATATTTTAAGCCATACAGTAACCTACTTGGAGGAAATTATCAAATCTCACTCGATGAAAAAAGACATGTGAAGTATATCTCAGTAGCAAAATCCCTGTTTTTTATTAAATATAACTTATACATCTTTTATTTCTCAGTAAATTATTTGTCTTAAATAAGCTACTTGATAACGTTGTCAAGTTAGGGAAAAACTCAAATATCCTGGTTTTGTAACAAGATATAATTCTGTGTAGTAAAAATGGAGAGTCCAACCTTCTCCACAGTTAAATTATTCTTCCATTATATCTTGGCTTGAACATCGTGTTTAAACAGTAAAGCTGTTGTACGTAAAAATTTTTGCTCTTTCCTTTTTTCATCTGCCTTACACAAAATCAGGTAGCTGATAATGCCGTCGATATGAAGGAAAGAATGCCTCTAGTTCCTTAATGTAAACCGCCATTTCTGAAAACGAATCGGTACATTTAAAAATTTCTAAATTCATCTGAAGCTGAAGGTTATAAAAGAACGGTCTATTAAACATGACATCAATGTTGAAATACGATATAAAATTCCAATAAAGAATTTCTTGACAATGAGCACGTCGAAGGTAAAAGCAATTACCAACCCATTTAAGAATTACTTTTGACATGTGAGTTGTTGATCTTTCCCTCAATAACCTGTTATTTCTTTAAATTTTTATGAGAAACCTACCTTTCAAGAACCTTGGTATTTGTAGTTTATTCCAATAAACAGTAGACCTAAATACACTTCCCTCTTCGTAATAATTTCATTTGAAACCTTCTGAGTAGTAACCACAATATTCTTGCCCTTCGCGTTGTGTTGTGTTATAGGGAATAATTTGAACATAAACGTTGTGAAGAAACCTTTATTAAATGATTCTATACAAAACAAAAAGATATCTCATAATAACAGTCTAGATCCATGAAAACAATGGAGCAACAGTCTAGAAACCCCATATGACTAATCAAATGGCTTCATTAAATTCACATTATACTACATTCAACAGCCTATAACAGATTTTTTTTTGTATATCGTAAAAATCTGATTATTTCTCACCTGTCATGAGATTTGTCCTCACAACGAGAAACTGTACCTGAGTTACACACTTGTCTTGTAATCAAATTTAGTGCTATATCACCCAAAGACGTTTTCGTTGTAATGTTGTGGTTATCTTTTCAGTTCTTACATCTCCAGTGACACGTTGGTTATCTTCTCACGTTCGTTTATTTTTTTGACTATTTCCCAATTCGTACCAAAATATTTTCTCAATACAGCACACCTGTTTCCAGTCTTCAAGATGGACATTTTCTGACGATGTCATTATTTTTTTTGTTCCAATATGAAGCCATTACTTCTTATCAATTAATTGTTTTTATTACGTTGTAATAATTCACTTAATTTTATACGCAAGTTTCTTTTGCTTGTTTTAATCTGGGGGAAAAACATAATTTATAAAGAAACTATGAAAATAGGGATAGAAAAGCAATTTGTGGTCTCTCTACCAGCACCGTTTATGTGTAGACTTCTCTTATAAATATTTACAATTTAATTTTATCTTGTTGAGGTTTATTTCCTACTTCTTAACATATTGCTTAGTTAAACTTTTTTTAAATTCTATTTTATTCATATTAATTTTTAATCAATGTTTCTTCTTCTCGGGCTCTTTTCGGTTGGATTTAAGTTCAAATGAGAGGTGGACACCATAAAATTTTCAAGCTCGTTATTTTTACAGGCAAAAGGAATGATCGCATTACATTCAACTTTGATTTTGTTTATCCCTCTAAATGGTCATTGTGTGGGGGTTTTACCCTTATTATGGCCATTTTCAGCACAATGTAAAGGTAAGTGGTCCCTGCTTACTTCTCTCCTAAAAATGTCATCCCTGGTAAATTAGATCCTCAGAAGTAACCATATGAGTCTCAGCTTGTAAACTGATATCGAATATTTTGAGAGCTATTTCGTTTTCTTCTTCAGTTTTTTATAGCATGAATAACATTTTGGTTTAAATAAGTTCAACAATGGTGAAATTGACAAGCGTTTCAAGCATTTCAAACTATATCTACAAGTATAACGCTTCACTAGTTCTAACAGGTATCTCTCCTAACGAAGTATCAAACGTCACTGGTTCCTAATAACGGCATTCCATTTAATTATTTTTTCTTTGCAATCAACAAAGGAAAATTGGCTGTCAGCAATAACGGCAGTTGAATCAGTTGAAATAGTAACTTAATCTGGTTGTAAAATCTGTTGAAAAGTTGGAACAGTCACATCTCCCGGCTGTGTAATACATGGGCAAAAAGCGGGTAGGTCGACAGCATGGTGTACGGGAACACGGTCAGCCTTGGAAAATTCAGAAAAGTCAGAAATGTGTGAAAGCACTTTAAAGTTGTTTACAGAGTATCCTGACATGTAATAAGTTAATCGACTTGTTTCAATACGAATTCTGGGTGTTCTTTGTTAATTGAGACAGGATACTCGACGTTCGGTCGGCAGTTTCTTTATCAGAATGAGGTTAAGCAATATCGTTTGAAGCCCTTTCCTTTGTTGAATTTTCACCTTTGTCTCGCGTCTGTTTTGCTGCTTTAATTTGTTGGATTTTTGCTGGGTCTTTTAAAACACTTCTACTGCAACCATACGAGCCGTACATCCTTATCGATTTCCGTAATTCCTACAATATTCTCCTCCCGTTCTTATGAAGGTCGTTCTTAAGCTGGTTCAAATGAATTGGCATCCGGCGGTATAACATAATTTGTTTGTATGTGAGTCTCATTGCAGTTTGTGGATTGATGTATTTGAAGCACCATAACACTTGCTTTATCTGAGTTTTAGACATAATTTCCGGTTATTCGGTAGAGCTGATTCTTTTCCGACTTTTGTGCATGTTTGATTCCTAGAGCAGCATTTTTGGTTGACATAAAGAGAGAACTACATGGTAAAGTAAGTTGCGGTTAAGTTTTAGGATACGCCTTTTTTCAATTTCGCGAACAACGTCATAACCACGCAGATTTTTGTCCTGTCTAAGACTATAATATGAACTGCAACTTGCCAATGGGTGCGAATTTTACCTACACGGCTTCTTTTTGTAAGCTTTTAAACCAGCACAGAAGCTTATAATTGAAGGTTTTTGTCACCGGCTTAATCATCAAGTTGCTGTTTTGCTTGTGATTTTTTGTTTATGGACTGTTTTCCTGCTATTTTGTAAGGTTGTTACATTGCTTCTTGAAACTGTATAATTTATTCTTTATGTTTTCAGAATGATACTGATGGCAAAATGATGTCCATGGACTATCCTGGATATCTTCCATAGAAATATAGAATGGTGAGTAGTATGCAGTGAATTGATACTACGTAAAAGTATACACATGCACAAATTAGTTAGATTATCGCTCCAAGTAGTCTTGTAAAATTCTAACAAAGTACTTAGAATCAAAATTGGTGTAAGGTTAAATCACTAGCATTGTCCATTTCCTTCAGGATGTTATGGAATGGTTCTTGATTGAGATATGATACAGAGCTCTTGTAATCAGTCAAATAACTTGTTCTCAAATCTGACTCCCTAATCATGATGAAGAGGAAGTGGTATTCCAAAACGAAATACATAACTGTTGAATAGTTTTTCTGCAAGTGTATAAGAATGCAACAGGGCTGCGAGTGATGAATTGTCACGCATATCTTGTTTTGAGATATGGCACAGAAACATGGACGATACCATCAAAGTGCAATCTAGAAAGCTGTAAAATATAGTTTATAAAAAAAGATGAATTCGGCATGGACAGATAAAATCAGTCATCACGGTGGATGAATTTGGACAAGCCAAAGGGAGTAACAGAACAGTTAGTTGCCTGCTTCAGTATGTCGATTCCACTGTTAGATGAGCTTAAAAGGAAAATTTTCAAACAGTTCCCTCTCATAAAGCAAATGCTGAATGAATGGAACAAACTAAAGATAGGAGGATAACGAAATCCTTTGAAGACAAAAATCAAATCGTTGTACCACAAAAGTTGCATCGTACAGATTGACTGCGATTGAAGAGATAATTCGTAAAAAGATCTCTTTCGGCTCCACAAATACCGTAGGAAGATAAAGATTCTAATATTTGACCGTGGCTCAGCATATCAAACACTTTGCTGAGGTCGATAAAAATGGCTCCTGTCATTTGACCCTTATCCGTATTTTCTCTAATTCTATCTAAAAGTAAAGTGGCTGCTAGCTCAGTGTTTCTTTTCCTTCGAAAAACAAATTGTATGGACGATAATAATCCTTTTTCTTCGAGATGTTGAGACACTTGCTGATGAACTAATCTTTCGAAGATTTTGGAGCAAATGTTAGCTCAAATGTTTGCAAATGTTTATTTTAACTTACCTTAATATCAAAATTTAACGATAGAGGATATTAGTACTGCAAAAATTATCAAAGGAGCGAATTAAGCAGTCTAAAAAATCGGTTGCGAAAAGTTGATGAAGTTAAAGCGGTATTCAGAAATTTTAGCATAACACGGGCGGAAATTAATGCTGTTTAATATTTGGGATTAAAACACAAGAGGGCTTAATGGATTGAAAAAAATAATAGGAAGTTTGCATAGAAAGATCTCCTCTTTAACTTGCTAAATACCCAACACCAATGGGCCAAGATTTTCTTGATAGATTGCTAGCCGCTTTTAAATCGTGACAAAAGAAAAGACTCTTGATTGTTGTTCACAGATTTCTATCCGAGTTGCCCGACCTACACTACGAGGCCTTATATGATCCCTCCCGAATGGTCAGTGATTGAGCGTGATTACCTCTTGAAATTAAGAATTTTTTGAGAAAATAAATGCGTGCCGAAGTTACTGAATGCCAAATGTAATGGCAGTAAAATTGTATGATGTTAACGTGGCTGAAAAAATCCGCCTTAGCTTCCTCCAGCGATAATTTTTGATGACAATATGTTCTACTGAAGTATTAAATTTTTAAAAATTCAGTCTAAATATTGGCAAAAATATAATATTTGCTTTTAATTTTCCTTTTTTTAAAAAAAAACAATATTGAATATTTTTACGTGTAGCACCGAAGCTCTTTATCAAACTTATAATTAGACATGTTTGAAGAACTCGCTGGACATTTTAGTCCAGTAAGTTGATCTAAAACCGAGAATATTTTTGTATTGGACTGTGTTAGCGAACTTTTTTCTCTTCTAAACTAATACTTATTGTAGTAAAATCAGAAATTTTAAAGAAAGATACAGGGAATCTTTTAGTTGCCAGCATACTTTTTTCAACACACATCTTCCATTTTATAAACACACAGTTTGTGTTCCTATGTACAAGACAATGGTTAATTTTTAAAAAATGTCTTCCTTCACTTCAAAAATACTACATTACGATATACAACCCAGCCAGCTACAAAAGTACTTATAGTTTTAGGACAAAGTCTCTTTAATCCATCTCTCCACTCTCTCTCTCTCTCTCTCTCTCTTTCTCTCTCCTTGCTACTACGCCTATACCGGAAACGGGTAAACATGTTCATGAAGTATATTAAAAAAAACAAAAAAAACAACAAACTAGATAATATTAAATTGTTATGCAGCAACAATTCTCCTTCTTCTCTGATCTCTTCGTTTCTCGTATCGTTTGACTCTTTCTTCGTTAACCTTTCCACAGACAACTTTTACCGATCTTTTCCATTCCAATCTGTTGGTCACCTAATTTTGCCAGACACCGAGTAAACCACTACATCTTAGCACATTTTTGAAAGTGTCTTTATATAGTAATTTGGAACGACCGACTGAACGTGATCCTTCCGCAAGTTCACTGTAGGGAAGCGCTTTCGTTGGCATGTTATTTTTCATTCGTGATAAGCGACCAAGCCATCGCATCCGGCCTCTCGTCAACATGATTTCAATGTCCTCCACATTTGAACGGGCTAGAACTTCTTCGTTATTGACATGATCGTCCAATCTGAATCTTAATATCCTACGCAAATGTCGTTGTTGGTTTGTTTGCAACTGTTTGATATCAGTGCTGTACATGGTCTAAGTTCCACATCCGAATATAAGCAATGGCATTAAACATTGATTGTACACTTGGATTTTTGTAGAGGGAGTGAGATCATGTGAATCGAATACTCGGGATCGCAAGCGGCCAGACGCGGACAATACTGCTTAGATTCGTACTATTATTTCTTCCCTTACTAAGCATTTATTTCCAACAAAGCTACCGAGGTACTTGAAGCTTTTGACATTTTTTCAGGATTTCACCGCCAATAAAGAAATTATGCTCTGGACCGACGGACATCGTTTCAGTTTTAGCGATATTGATTGAGAAGCCGATCATTTTTTGCTAGTTCGTTATGTGCAGTAAGAAGTATCTGCAGACCAATTGAAGTATTACTAAAAATAGCGATATCATCAGCATATTGTGCTTTTCTAATATAGCCAATCAACACTTTTGTTCTACTTATCAGTCTCCTTAAATCAAACAGAACTCCATCATATCTAAATCTGATCTTGATATTTTAGTTGTCACCTATTAAAATATATGCAAGCAGCAAAAGCACAGCTGCTTATATACCCTATAGAGTGGGCGATAGTTTATATCCTTGAGGTTCTAGATAGAAATATATGAATTTTAAGAAATGAGTGTACATTATCATTTATGTATCCTGAAAACATCAAGTCGGTCTTTTACCTCTTAATTGGTGCATACCAAAATCTATTTGGTTTGTTTACACTGCAGTCACCAGAATCCCTTCCTTCATTATTCTGTGTAAACAGAGCTACTTCTCATGATGTCCATAATAAGCCCAACATCGATTACTACAGTAGGGTATATTGCTCACAAGTTGTGTATTTTATGTCTGACAGAATTGATTTCTGTCTGTAAATATTGCAATTAGTCTTTGACATAGTTATAGATTTCAGGTAATGAAACATTTTATATTTGCAAAGCATCTGTAAAGGGCTAGAAATAGTGGTGATGCAGCAGTGGAACATACACAGCTTGAGCATTCATCAAAAAGATGGAATATTTTACCTATTAGACGAAGGTCTCTACAGATGAGTATATACCACTGTTAAAGCTTTAAAACAAAACACACAACAACATCTTTAACATGTATTCATAATTCAAAACCCCGAATGAATCTACTCTACTGAAAAAGTATGTTGACACATGGTATAGAACCAAGATAGCAAATAATAAGACTGCTCTACATGGCAAGTTTGTATGTGCTTTTGCAATCGTCGTGTAGTAACTGTGTAGTAAGATATTTGATGAAGATAAAACTGCCTATCCAGCCAATAGTAATGTTCTGCCACAAAATAACAACACAGCGATAACCAGGTTTCTCCACAGTAGCTTAAAACAAAAAAAGTAAATATGGACCATGATCTAGTCTGCATTATTGTTGATCCCACCTATATTAAAAAGACAATGACAGGAATTTAAGTTCTTTGGTCAAAGCTACTGTATGTTCTGTTCTTTTGCATACACCATCGCAAGTGTGAAAACATTTGCACACTTTCTGACAAATTGGTTGCCACGAAATAGCTGTCGATAGTCTTGTACCTACCTATCCCTGCCTTGATATTAATGCTAAAGTAATCCGCAGCATGAGTCCAATGCTATTAAAACTTTAACCTTTGGGCTTACCGATACCTAGCTATATCGCCTGCATTGACATTTGTCACCTTTTTTCTTCTGAGTGACCATTTTTGCTATGAGGTTCCTACAGATTTCACAGGAGTCTGTTAATGCTGACTGTAATTTTAATCCAATGGGCTCGTCTGGTAGGAAGCTTTTTAGGAAAATAGAACTTCGCTAAACATTAAATGTGTAATGTACTTAACCATTTCAGCTGTGTGCTATTGATCTGAAATGTACCTACTTATGAAGCAGTGGGCTATTGATCTGAAATGTATCTACTTATGAAGCACTGGGCAGTAAGTATTACTACGTTTACGCTACACTTACATTTCTACTACAAATATTTGAAAGCTTTTCCTAAAGAGGATGGGAAACTAGGAGGTACGGATTAAAGTAAATTGCATAGGTTTGACAACATTGGAACTGACAACACTCTAGTGCAGGAGCTGCATGGCGTAGAGGTGCATCTCCTAGGTGGCAGATAGGGAGTGCACTATACGGTGCAGCGGGACAACGCACTCTAAGGGGAAGGAAACCCTGATAGAAACCCGCTGGGCCTCAAAATCACTCCCACACCTCCTTAATTCAAAAGAATTTTACTTTCGCATGGAATATTTTTTCTCTATTGCTTGAACTTTATGACATGTGTCGGGAGTCTTACACGATTCGAAGGGCACTCGAACGACATACTTGCGTTAGGCTTCGTTTACTTTGCTTATCCTTGATTCGACACTACAATTGCTAAAAATTAACATCAAACACTCATGGCATCTGTTTCTACTGCCAAAAATAGGGTAGAGAAGAAGTAGAACAAAGTAATATATAAGGCACTTAAAGAACTGGAGAAAGGTAATCCTCACAAGGGTGTCGCTTCCCTTTTCGGAGAATCAAACAACACTCTGTCGCCATGGATAAAAAAGAAGGAAAAAATGTTTCAAATATACAACAATGGTCTTGCCTCCAGAAGGATTAAGTTAGGGAGGTACGAGGTACTAAACAGAGTTGTTCGAAAATGGTTACTCATTTTACGTAGTGAAAATGTGCCAGTCAGCGGGCCCCATGCTAAGAGAAAAAGCTCTCAAATTTGCAAAAGAATTAAATATTGAAGTATTTCAAGCAACTAAAGGATGGCTAAATAAATGGAAAAAGGGGCATAGTCTGCACTTTTTTCTCGTTGTATTTCTAAAGTTGTATTTCTGCTGAAAAGGTTTATAAAAGTTTGCTGAATTTTTCTTGAAGAACTTTTATAAACTTTCTGTCTGAAAGAATAATAGTCAATAATAGAATAAAAAAAAAACAGACAGAGAACTTTCATTCTAAGTCCGTCAGCAGCATTAATGGACTTTCCAGTCACACTTATTTTTCAGAGATGGCATTTGTCAGACTTTAAAAAATAGGATACTGTACTGTCTGCAAAATTCCCTGACTTTCGCAGTGGAAGATAAATAATTACATGACCATCTTTTTCTTTAACTGCCACTGCATAATTGTCTAATTTACTTATTGATTCCATGACACCCTGCAGCTCATCTTTGACGGAAGGGGTCCAGTTTGTCTTGTAAACAAGATAACCCATGACGAAGCATCAGTTGCATAGAAGTTTAGTTTGATGATTGAAATTCAATTGCACGATAGAATGTCTTGTAGCTTTACTTTGATTGCTTTAATTTTTTTTGGTTTTGAAAAATTTGTTCTTTATCCAGAGAACTTTGCAAGCTCAGAATAAAAAATCAGTATTAAACCTCCTATTTTTTTCACAAGTCAAATTATTAGAAATATTATTATTATTAGAAATACCCAGATAACATTAACAAAGAAATTGAAAAAGTGTAATATATTTTTATCTCTTCTAGGTATGGTGTAACGTTCAAATATATTGTTGGGGAATCAAAATAATTCACTGAAGAAATGAGGGCACCGTGGACAGAGACAACATTACCAACCATTCTCCACGATATTCCCTGGAAAATATATTCAATGCAGATTAATTGGGATTATTCTACCAAGGTTTACCTAGGAAAACCTTTCACTTAAAAGGACAAAGTTACTATGGTGGGAAGTAAAGCAAAGTTCTTCTGGCTTGTTTGGCCGCTGGAAATGCTTGTGGAGGAGACTTAAAATGTTTGTCACTGGAAAGTCTGTAAAATCAAGATTTTCAACAAGTGTGGAGACTTTGTCTTGTCGATACCGTGCTCAACCCAGGAGCTGAATGCCTGATGCCTGAATGCTTTTTGAAAATTGGATGTATGAGCCTGATGGGAAATTTGCTGCATCTAAGAGAAAGGTAACCTTAATCAGTGATAACTGCAAAGGTTACCCACATGTAGAAAATCTCAAGTAGATAAGTTGATTTTCTTACCTCCAAACACAACCAATGTTTCAAGGTATTTTTGAGCTTTAAAAGCTAAATAACGCCCATTAGGCGTTCGTAAACGTATCCTAGCGTTGGAAAAGAAGGAGTCGATACAATAGATTTCCATTCTTTCTGCGATTTACCTGCTAAAAAAGGTATGGGATGCTGTCTCCAACCAGTAGTTATTCAATAGCTTTTTCTGTTGTTGGATCAAAGCCGAACTATCATTGTTGTAATTTTTTTCTGTTGATTGAATCTCAAGGCACTGAACTATCTCATCCTCCGCACTATCTTGAATACAAAAATCCCTACCAATTATGTCGAGTGAACAAAAATAATGAGATTTGTGAGATATATTATTTAAAAAACAACAACTTTGTTAAGACTGATCTGTTGTGTTTTCCTTTCTCGAACACAACAAAGGACAGAAATGATATCCAAGGTTTTCGTTTTTGCTGCGATAAAATATTTCTAATACACATGCACGTACTGAACAGAGTTGGCCTTCAAAATCTTGGCCTCCCAAGGACACCACAGAAAATACAGGCTTAAATCTAAAAGCCTATGAAGGCCACTGCTTTCCTTGTACCACTGTACTGACATCAAGACATAGTTTATGTCGACTAAAACAAATACCATTACCAACACACTTCCCGGGAAATGTTATCAGCCAAGCACCAGACTTGAAATACCTTGGTTCTCTCATTATCCCCTCACAAAAATTTGAAATCCAAAAAAAATTAACCTGGAATACATGTAGGTATCTTCAAAAATCTACACACCCAACTTGAATAAAAAGTTTTTTATCAGCGATTTTCAGCCAAAATTCTGATTTTCAGGCCATAAAAAGAGCCATCAACAGCAACAGGATGAAATCATACTGTCATCACAAAATGGAAGTAGTGATGACAGTAAAGGGTCACAGCCTGTGCACCAGGTTCTTACTCATCGCTTCCACCCACCCTATTTTCAATGAAAATCAATCTTCAGTATTTCAAACCATTTTTGGTGTTTCAACCCAAACTTTAAAACACCAAAAGTAAAAACGTAATATATTCTCGTAAGTACTAAATTACTTACAGTTTCTTCTCTTAATTGTTCTTAGTTGACAAGGCTTTTTAAACTGGTATAAATCGGTGAAGAAGGTTTGGCAACTGTTCTAGACTTGCTGGTTTCTGGAGAAATTGTTAATTCTCAAACAATAAGATGTTACTTGAAATGACGTTTTACCCCTTTTACTAGTTGTGAGTGCAGTATATCTTCAAGGCAAGAAAAACGCTTTCACTGTTTACCTTGCTTCATCACCAGTATCAATGTTGCCTGCAAAATGCTTGAAGTATTCATTTTTCTAGTTTTTCTTTTAATTGCCTTTTATAATTATATATTCTGGCTGCAGTTAGAGTATGTATTTCTTTTCTTTTAGGCAATTTAATTCTTTTATTCTCCATTTATCTCCTTGTCACCCAATTTATCTTTAGATAGAAAGGCTTAGTACTTCTTTGTACTGTTTCCAAATATTAACTGATTCATTGTCCAGGTTTACGGTCTCTTTTTTTATGGCTTTTGTGTTCTTTTTGTCAGCCTCTATTTTTGACGTTCTTCAACTTCAGTTGTTATCTTTCAGTGCCGACTGAACCTCGAAATTTTAACTAATATATGGTCATCGTTATGGTAACAGGGACAAACTTTTGTATACATGTCATAGGACCAAACAACCATCGCAACCCAACATGTGGCACAGGCTTAGTCTCTTCTTTTTCATTCTATAGCTTGTGGGTTTTTTCACACCTTCATGTGTATTCTCATATTTCGTTAAGGCTGTTTAATTATTCATTGTTCTTTGCCATCTTTGAATTTTCCAAGGAATATTCATTTTTACATGCATGCTCCCTCCACAAAAGTTACCTCCTCTCAGTGACTACTGCAGTTCATGTGGTGCGAGAAAAACTTCCACATACTGTTCATCATGCAAACCGTCACTCGATGTTTTCAGCCTCATTTCCAGACAGAACATGAAATTGATACGAAGGCTGACACTGCTGCAGCATTTCTTTCTGTAGCCAAAATGGCGCACGAATATGACTTAACATCGCGGGTTGGAGCATACCTTGACCGCCATTTGGTATTTCCGCTGCTAGAATTTCTGTCAGATAAAGGAGTAAGAGAAAATATATATTTTTTATGTGTGTATGATAAGTTAAAACAGTAACTGGTATTAGTTTTTGCGTTAGCAGTATTTTTTTACCATTACTTGAATTTCAAAGAACCAATGTTTTACATGTGGATAAGAAGTTTTAACTGAAACTGACATCAGTTTCTTTTAACATCATTTTTTTACCATTATTTGTATTTAATATGGTATATATTTTAGCTACGTATGAACATATACTTTACATGTGGATGAGAAAACTGTACTGACATCAGTTTGTCTTAACAGTATTTTTCACTATTATTTAAATTTCATATGGTTCATAACAGTATAAGTGGTAGATGTAAGAGCTTTATCGTGTCATGAGTCGTAAGCTTTTTCCGACCTACGTTTCGAGAGATACTTCTCCAAGCGTCAGGCTTCTTTCACAAACTGACGATGGGAGAAGTATCTCTCGAAACGTAGCGCAAGACATGATAAAGCACTTACATCTATGGCTTCCTCTGAGTCCATAAAGTTCAGAAGTTTCAAGAGTATAAGTGGTCTTTAATATGATTAAATTTGTTATGCAAGGCTAATAAAAGCAAGTTTGTAGAAGCTGCCAAATACCAAGGAAAAATCAAATTTACTACATGCAATTCTTTACGTACATTTCTATTTGGAATTTGAAACCAACAATCAAGCATTGTACAATGTGTAGAAACAGATCGAAGTACTTTGGATTGTAGTGTAAAATTTGACAGGAAGAGATTTTGTGATTACCAGACAATGGTAAAATTTGGCCGTTTAGTTTTATCAAGTAAGATTCATCATCATCATATTCGGTTTAACGTCCGGTTTACATGCTAGCATGTGTTGGACGAAGATTGATAATGCTTTATGGTGAATGGGTTCTTATGAATTTCACAAGTTCCAATACTTGTTGCCCATTTAGTTTTAAAAAGAACAACACTTAATACTTACTTAGTAGAATGAGTTAAGGAAACAATAGGTGGGAATATTTTTTTGCAGAGGTTTATATTATTTAGATTAAGAAAAAATATGTAATATTGACAGTATGATGCCCCTGCCAGGGAAAATTTGGTTATGTAGTCCTATTTTTCAATTACAAATGGTGTTTACTGGAATGGTGATGTTAAAACCAAGACAAACAGCACTTAGCCACAAAGAGAATCAAAAGTTATGGTAACAAACGTTATAGTGGATTTTCAGTAATGGTCAGAAATTTTTCTTAAAATAGTTTTGAATTGTCTGTTAAATATAAGTATTTATTTATTAATATATAATTCTGTGACATGAGTTAAGGTCTTCTGGGCCTAAACAAGTAATAAAAATCAATTTTTAGATACATCATTTAAGGGTCTTGAAAATATGGCTGGTCTACAAGAATTACCATTATGTAATTTCCTGAGCTTAAAAGTAAGGGCTGGGTCTTAACAATGATTGCAAGTATCACTTGCTATTATTGTTAAGACCAAGCCCCAAGTAAACTTGAAAATATATCAGTTGTGGAATGGCCAGATTTTTTCTGAAGGGTACTTCAAAGTATATAAGCAATGTCGAAATTTTGAGATATGCCTCATTAAAGTGACAACAGTAAGACATTGAACACAGCTATGATGAAAATTAATGAAAATGAAAGTTACATATTAACCAGGTCTACTAGAAGTAAAACAGAGTAGAGCATTTAGTTGTCATTGTAACAATAATTTCAAAGTTTCTTAGATTACATGTTATATAACCACATGACCATTTTCTTACTTTTGTACAGATTTATGATGAAGAAGAACTTCTTGAAGCAAGAATTGAAATCTTGCAGAACACCAATATGGTATGAGTTTTGAATATGGATTATATGAGTCTTTTAATGTAAATATTGTGTTTTTGTGTAGTGCTTTAAACTTTCAATCAATTTTCCATATTATCCACATTGTAAATCTCCCTTCTGAGCCTCAAAATCTCCTGATTTTGAGGCTCAGTTTTTTTGTTTCACTGGATAGAGGTCTTCATTGTTGATTGAAACACTTTACACTAAAGATCAAGACAAGAACTGGCAGGGTATAGTTTTCATACCATAGCCAATTTTCAGTCTGTTTATATTTTACACTTTTTCAATGTTCATTTGCCACCACTAGCTTACTGTTCTTACCTCAACTTATGACAAAATTAGTCAAAATTTATACTTTGCTAATTTTGTTTGTATTTAAAGAAAACTGTACATTATACAAACAGACTTAGGGTGCAGGAACCAATGTTCCTCACTAAACAGTGTAATGTGTCAAGTTATTTATCTAAGATATTATCTTTTTCAATTTGTTAACATGCTACTAAAATTCTTTATAATATGGTATCTTAATGAGGTAAAGCTTACAGCCTCACAATCAAATTTTTCTTTCATTCCAAAAATATGACCATATTAATGTAAAGGTGTATGTTAACTTCTTTATGATCCCACATGACATTCTTTATTTTTGCAGTTTTATCTAATGTAAGGAAGACTGATAAATTTATGATTCCCCTATATATTAACATTTATATGTATGTGTCTGTGTATATAGTCTGTGTGCTATGGTGTTTATGTTATACTAAGCTTAGTATCCATGTGGTAATTAGAGCATTGTGAACAGATATTCTGTGCATATATGAAAGGGGAGTAATCTGTGCCAGAGAATAAAATTTATTATTATGCATTGTTATGTTTTTTATAAGGACGTTTCATTGAGCTGTTATAATATTGATTAATTTGGTCAGTCAAATTAATGTTGTAATTGCCAATAGAGAAGTAGATAAGTACTGGTAAACAAGAGTTGATGTAGTTTGATATCCTTGGTGGACAGAAAATTGGCATTGTTAAAATTATTAGGTACCAGTCTTTAATTAACTTCACCAAATGGTAAAGCAAGTACTTTGCAGTGCATTTTGTTCATAATATCTCATTTTAAATGGATTCTTGTTGATGTAGGTGGATTATGCTGTAGATGACTACAAAAGACTTCATCAGACAGATGAAGTTCCAGAAGGTAAGTAAAAACAAATTACTGAAATTGTAGTGATTAAAAGACTTTGAAGTTTAATATTGTAATAGGGCTTTGCCTAATGTATTCATTGTATTTCTATTAATGTATACCTTTAGCAGAGTTTGGTATTTGTATTAGGGTTAATGTATTTGGAACAGTACAAGCAGTAACAAATAAACCTAACCCCAAATAAGAAGTCTTTAAATTTGTGACTAAGGGTGATTCCATTAGAGTATACAAAACCCTGTCCTCCCAGACAAACCAGACAAAACCCTGATAATACAGCAAGGGAAAAAACTGTGCAATACAGTAGAAGTAATTACCAAGGATTTTACAGGGATTGATTTAGAGACTAAACTCTATGGAAGTCTATATGTTGCTTTTTTCTTTCATTTTGACATAGATAATCTTCTTTTGCAAGTTTGCTTTTAGTTTTGTGATTATTACTTTGAACGAAAGACTTTTGTACTTGACTTTGAGGTGGTGTTGCTATACTGCAGGTAAACTCTTTCTCCAGTTTTGAGACTTGAATGAGGACTATGAGTAAATTTAAGAAGAACCTCATTAAATAAGTCAGTGTATGGGCAGCAGTGGGTATTTTATGTGGCAAATGCCATGGACAGAAACGTACTAACCAGATTAGTGGGATGTAAATAGAGTTCCATTTTCTGTAACAATTTCCAGTGGATGTTCAAATTGATGAAAAAACTTTGAAGAGTTGAGAGGTTGGTGGTTGCTGATATCTGTTAGATGGTTTTAGAATTGCAGCCAACTGAAAAATATCAACATTGACTAAAATAATGTCACCATATGGAAATGTGGTTTACTGGTGGTTTACTGTTATAGTGATAAATAAACTGAAGTAACTTATGACCTGTATAAGCATCAAAGTTTGTCTGAGAAGATCAAATTGAGTTTTTCAACAGGTCCAGAAAACTGCCTGGCTTTCTGCAGTAGTTTGACAACATTCAAAATCAAAAAGGAATCAAATAGCACAAACTACTGTTTTTGTTAGCTTTTTTCAGTTAAAAACAATACAATGCACAAATTCATTATATGTGTAGTGGTATGAAGAAGAAGAAAAATAAAAACAAAATAGAGTATAGTTCAAGAGAGAAGAGTTGATCTTAGACTTGAACATATTCAACCCAAATGATGAAGGAAAGTTTGTAGAAGCCAAAGGGCAGCACCAGTAGGACAAGGACCTGCCAAGTTCTAAATACATCCTTGAGCTCAATCAAGAACATCAAAATAAGGTTAGGGACCATCAGGCCAAATGTGACAATAGTACTATGTGCAAGAATGGTTGGTAGATTTCTGGAGCTACAAAACAATATCAGCCATAAGATTCTCCCTCATGTGAACCCAAAAGCCTACCTGAAGACACAAGAAGCAGGCTGACCCAGATTAGATTAAATATAAAAGGCCCCAAAAATCTGATGAAAATGGCAAAACAAGCAGCCACATTAAATACTATTTTGAAAGAGGAGAAGCAACCTTACCAAAGTGAACATCAGAATCATTGCCACTTAATATTGATGGGAAGATAAAAACTCAGCTGTTGATGATACCAGTTGCATTTTTGACACAAATTTTTATTTTTTTCTGAATTGAAAGAAACCAGTCATTTGCTTCCCCAATCTCTAACACCTTGAGGGTTATACTCCAAATCTTCCACAAGTTTGATGTGTTCCTTCTCCAATGTATTGTGGTCAGTGTCAATTTACAAAGTAGAGCCATCAGTGTAGATGTTGCTGAGCTTAACCAAGCTACTAGGAAGAATCTAAATATAAAGGAGGAAGCAAGTTGGACCAGGGATAGAACCTTGAGGACCTCCAGCATTAATTGAATATTTATCAACTGTACTTCCATTAAGTTTGACATACATTTTACAATTTGAAAGAGAGGACTGAAATCATTAGAAACATTTGATTACACTCAAAAGGTCACCAGTGGAGCAAAATCCTGTAAATCTACTGCACAACAACAAGACATAGTTTCTGCAAGAATTTGCCAAGTCATTATAGGTTTTACTAATGACAAAAGTGGCAGGTCAATAATTGACAGGATCAGGTTGACCCCTCTGCATTGAAGACAGGAACATTATTAGAAACCTTCGAGAAAGATGGAACACAATATTCTGATAAGCAAACACTGAAAGTTTGGACAGCAAGGAAGATAACTGAAGCACATTTTCAAGACAACTACCAGAATGGAATTTAGACATTGGATTGATCAAGCCCATAAATAACCTTTGCAACCAACCCTGAATTTATGCTGACAGAGTCCAAAACTTGATCAGTTTATGAGGGCAATGTGGCAAAGAAACAACATTGTCATTTAAAGAAGAATTGGTTAAAAACAAAGAAATCAGGCCTTTTCATCAAGAGCATAACAACTGACCACCATAAAAAAGTGGAAGAATAATTGACATGCCAGAATGCACTATTCTATACACTATTGTAGTTCCTCCAGAAATCTCAACTTACAAGTTTTTTTGCAAGAAATAGAAATAGACACTGGTTGTTGAAAGGTAATGTTGAAGGCCTTTAAGCCATTTTATCCAGAGATCTTACTGTTGTAGGGTCAGCAATAGAGAACAGGCCAACAGTATGATGATCCAAACTGTGGCAAATTGTGGTAATTGAATAAGCTCAAATGGTCAAAATAGTGAAGAAATATATGCAAAAGTATATAGCAGTCAAATTAACCCCTGTTGCCAATTATAATATTTTTTTAGTTATGACAATGAATTTAGTAATAATTTGTAATAACAACTATATTGAATATTGCATAGGGATAATAAGGATAATTATTCTTCTACACTTGCTTGAACATTTCATGTATTATATAAAAGATGCCTTTAAGTATTAGTATATAGTTGTGGAGTATAGTTTCTAGTAACATATTGTATTTAGAAGCTAAGTAGATAATTGCTAGAGTCTGCAGTGGGAATAATTGGAGGACACTTGTTTAGTAAGTAGTAATAGTAGTAGAAGTAGTAGTAGTAGTAGTAGTAGTAGTAGTAGTAGTAGTAGTAGTAGTAGTAGTAGTAGTAGAGTAGTAATAGTAACAGCAACAACAACTTTGGTTATAGTCACATCAGTATGGTAGATGATAAAGCCTTTTGCTATTGTGCTCATTGATCCTAGTTTGACCTACTTTTTTATTAATATCTTAATATCTACTTAATATCTATTTTAATAGCTAGTTATGGTTTTACCATTTTAAAAGATCCATCAATTTAAAAGGAAAGAAATATAACACTTTTGAAGTTGGAATGTATGTTAAGACACGAGGTCGTGTACCCTCTAACCTTCTGTTAATTACTGTAGTTTTTATCCTGTGTTTTTACAATATATATACATTTAGTTATTGGATTTTTTTGGGGGGGGGGGACTGGGAGTGGGAGGGAATGTTCTTTGGGTTATATAATACCCCCTGATTTTGTATGTTATCAGTATATTATCAGCATAATTCGCTTGGAAAATACATATGTAGATCTTTGACAGTCAAATTTTATTGTTCATTTCAGAAATGATACTTAAAAGACAAAATGTTGTTATGCGTTTAAAAGAACTACAAGCAAATACAGATAAAATAACTACTGTCTTTGATAGTCAGGAGTTCCAACTGCAAGCCAAGAGCACGAGGTGAGTTAGTATGTCCTTTCTACAAACTTAAGTATGTGGGTAACTTTTTTTTTAATTCTGTGACTTACCGACATAATTTGTCTGGATAATTTAAAGGCAAGAGACCTTAGGGGAGACACAAAAAGCATTAAAAACTGAGTTGAGATTACGACTACCACGGAAGAGGGCACCCACTTCGAATTAGTGCCATTTCTTTGGCGTGAATCTTCAAATACGCGCCCCAATGGGGTAACAATTCTATAATTAGACGCCCTGCTATAGGCATCCCCACCCTTTATGTTGGCTAGTCTATCGTCACATGCCCAAGGGAATCCGGTAAGAGTGAAGATAAGAGAAACAGCTCACATAAAACATGTTATGCTATCCATGTTCTTGTCGGAAATCTGACTACTTGAATATTTTCCACAGTAAAATCAAAGTAACCTTCCTTTCTTTAATTCTTCTTGTGATATTAAAGGAGTTTCTCGATCCCCTGTGTGTGCTGTACACCGTGCAGAAACAACCAAGTTCACATTACGTTTTCTTTTGTATTTGACTTGGGCAAGGATAAAGTTGCCTTCATGTTTTTAGAGGAAATAATTCAGGATCCTTGACAGTTTTTTTTAAACACACTGCTAACGTTTTATCAATTTTACACACCCAGGTAATAAATGTTATAATGCAAGACTTATTGGAGATTAACCTTTTTGATTGCATCCTCTCATTGAGCCTGGGTATCTAATTGATTTTTATTGTGGTGTTCCCTGATTGCTGCCTTTAAATGTTTTTTGTATTTCATGCTGAAAGTAAAATTGATTGGTGCGCCTCGAGCCGGATTTTTTAGAAAATGAAGAGTGTCAATCCACCGTGGATTTATTTTTTAAATCAAAACCTTCAATGGTGTGAAATAAAAGAAAAACAAAAGCTTGACTAATTCACACACACCATTTGAAACGAAACGTTTCCACTTGTCTTGTGTTGTCGAAAATGCTAATATTTCTTTTAACTGGTTGGAAATTTCCCGTCATGGGGTCCAGGAATGAATAGGTCTTAGTTGGTTCAAAATCAGTTGGACTACAGAAATAATCGAAGGAATCTTATAAAGCTGTGAAAACAGAGAGTTATTCTTCAAATTGAACGCAATCAACGCTATCAAAAGGCAAGCGAAACCTCGAATAGTCTTGCAGCCGACATTTTTGAGGTAGGCTCGAAACCATTTTCACCATTTTCACCATTTTCGAAACGAATTCGAAAATGGTGAGAAAAATAAGAAACAATTACAAAGCTTACCACCCTAGCCAAAATGAAGTTACACAAAAGTCTTGAAGGCTGTGCTGGCAACCAATCCCAGATTGTTTGAATGCATGGCTTATTGACAGATGATCAAAAACTCCTTTCATTATCAAAATATTGGTAATAAAAAAAGCGAAACTCGTGTACAGTAATGGATGAAGAAGAGACAAAAGTGCTTAAGTCTGCGAGGGTGTGGTTTCACAATATTTTGCAGTCAACAAATAGGGTGCCATGGAATTGGCAATGCGAGTAACGTCTCACTAAAAGGCCAGAGTATTAGTTTTCTTGACCTGCCAAACCCGACGGAAGCAAACTGATCATTTTAAAAGGGGTTAACACCAAGCAACCAAATAAAACAATGCCTTTAGGGGGTGGTGTGTTTTGGTGTCAACAATCAACCGTTTAATATACATTTACTTAACGCTTTGGTAAAATCGGACCATTTTGGGATCCTTTTCATTTGGCAAACGTGTCGGATAGTTACGAATGTCGTATCAAATCATTGGTATCGGCTGATTTGAAGTTACCATACCGGGGTGCTGTTCAAGATATGTTTAAGCACTAGATGTTTCGCGGAACAAGCTACTTAAAGGAAGGATTAGCGAAAATTATATCAATTGGCTTTCGACTATTGGAATTCACCAAAATCACCGATGCTGGAAATTTGAATCAACCGCCGAAGCAAACAATTGTGGAATCAATTCTCAATGCATAGACCGACTTAACGCTGAAATGGTTAGGAAGTCATTTTTAGTGTGTCTTCTAAACCGTCAGTGGAAGTAAAGATTCTATCATCAATTAATATGGGGGTGACCTTCCAGTCTGGAAGTGTTCCAATTGTCAGCTATCGATTTTGAGTGAACCAGATGTTACTCCCTTGTAATCATTCACTCCAAGAAAATAGGAAGTAGCTGATGCTGCATCAACATACATACCCTGGGATGTATCTGATGTAGAGGACGAGATCAACATTAAGCTTGTTTGTTTTCTTCGTATTTCCTTTGGTTTATTGTACATTTTGGTAGAGGTTTTGGCCATTTGTCAGAAAATTCAAATTACCCTCCCCGTTGATTTTTATGTGAATCTTTCTCGCAATTCAATGCCTCTTTAAATAAGCGCTTTCCCTCGAACGTGGACTTTGAGTAATTTGAGGAAATATGGTAATGTCGGTAGACACTTGGCAACCTACTATGAGGTATAAATAATAGAGCATCATCATGAGTTATATTTGTATTTTTATCATCTGACATAATGTGTAATGAAGCCATCTTGCTCATGGAGCTTCTTGAGTTTCATGCAAGCAAATGAGACACAGAAAGGAAGAAATATAGATAAGCTGAGATCAAAATAATGCTGCTTTTTAAAGGCAGTCTAAGCTTTCAAACTTTTTAATTCAGCGTTGGCCTTTTTGTTTTTGATACCCCACTGAAAGTTTGTACTAGCGTATACAGGTCAGAGAGCAGATGAAAGATTCTGTTTCCATGAGTTCACCATTTATTACCAGTTATCCGTATACAAAAATGGGCACACAGTAAAATTGCATTTAAAAACAATCACTTGGTACCTAAGTGTAGATTAACGCCATTTTATCATTTATCTTATACGCCAGTAATCTTGTGTTACTAATTTTGACAGGGATGGAAAGCAATTATTTGAATATTTAAGGGACCATTTCAGGGTAAGTTGATTTTAATGACTCAAAAGACCCATCAAGTTTATAGTTCTTAGATTTTTGTCTGAAGTTCCATGAAGTGCCAACGTGAAGGCCAAAAAACTTAGCATTACTTTTATTTAACGGAAAACAGGCTCACCCATGATATAAGACAACCAGTTTTTGTTTGGCACTTGTTCCTTCCTTTTGATTTGAAACTGGAAAGCTCAGCTTTATATTTACAGCTTCATTTAAAATTTTCCCCGTTTATATACTAGCCGTTTTCAAAATGCTAGTGTTAAAAATAGGGTGTGTATAGGATCGATCCAACTCTGCCATTCTCTCATTGTTCTAGGCTCAACACAATATACTTTGTTGGCAGAGGTATCTGAAAAGACTAAGAAACTAAGCAATAGACTCCTTTGGAACCTGTGGGAATACTACAAGACCCAGATCTGACATCCCTTATCACGAGCTATATTTTAGTAAACAATGCTATATGTTATAGCTATTAGTACTTTTCTTCTTTGTTATTTCCACTTGGTTTGGTAAAATTTTACTCTGCTAAGATCCATAAACATAACATAGTCAAATTTTTACTTGGAACTGATACTTAATGTTTTTATACTAATCGGCTTTCGACAACACAGTGAGAGACTGGGCTAGACCAGGTGTCACAAAAAGGGCACGGACTCTACATTCACCTTTCAACAGCCACATATCATAGGAAGTAACCTCCAACACTTGACCCGATTCCGTGAATAGACTCCCATGTCGTTAGCACGTAGGTGAGGTAGACAGTGTTATTGAATGTAGCTGCAAGAGCAGAGCCCTCATCCTTGGGCTGTAAGACAATCAAAATTTTAGTAATATGTTTAGTGTAATATAAAATGATGTAATATGTCTAGATAAAGTGTACAAAAACATGTGTTTACCACATCTTACTCAATTTAAGTATACATTTTTTGAGTGCAAAATTTAGTATGAAGTATTGTTTGTCTCGTATCAACTGGTCACAATTACATTTCTTACTGGGAGTGGGTGGGTGGGGGTGAGGGCAATTTTATCCATAAAGTGAGCAAAATGAAAGCCAGTTGTATGGGGGGTGCTGAATAACATAACATCAAAGAATGCATGACCTAATACCTGTAACCAATGTTATACCCTAGAATGTATAAACGTAATACCCGTCTTGATGCTTTACGTTTGTTAATGGAACTAGAAACCGAACTCGAGCTCTTACACATTACAAATGTCATGGGCATTAAAAGTTAAAATTATATTTCAATATTTTTGATAAAAAATTACATTACTCTGAGTTTCTTGGTCACGCTTTCATCAGATGTACACATAAAAAAACTGCTGAAAATCTATGCACTTGTATAAAGTTGAGATTGGCTCAATTTTAGTAAATGTTGAGCACTCTGTAATTATATTTGTTCATCTGTTGATGGGATGAAAATAAAATATATTATTTTCATATTGTACGACGGGATGTTTTCAATAACGGACCTGAAACTTAAGAATTGAAGAAATTATTATGTTAAAACGTCGGAGGAAATGATATTTTTGCATTTCTCGTTTTGAATAAATGCATACAACTATCTTGCGGTTCTAACTGTTGAACAAAAAAATATAACTGTAACGCTACAACTGCAAAGGTTTGCCCTTGTAAGTTGTTCATTGAAAGCGTATAACTCTGACGCACAGGAACTTAAGGTTGCCAAAAGTAGAAAGAGAATAAAACTCCAGAGTTAATTATATACATTGCTCGTATTTATGTGTTTTCCATACTCCAAGCAGAGAGTTGTGAATGAAGATGTGCCTTATTTAAATAAGTAGATAGTCTAAGTACTGTTTCTTTACTGCGAAGAGCCTTCCATTAATATTCAAAATTGATTATTAATGAACGAAAAGTGCAAAAGAACATTTGCTATCTCATGGGAGATATTCAGATCATTTGACTTCCCGTTAAGTTTAAACTTCAAGGAATTTTGTGATCTTACGGTGGTTTGCATATATAGTTTAGGTTCTTATTTTAGTATGTTGTTATGGGTACGTATTTACACGTCGACAGTAAATTCTTTCAAATTGTGTTTTCAGCACAATGAGGCTATCTCAACTAATGTTACATAATTGCAAATGACAAGGCAACTAACGTAACACGTGATGAATCTTTAACACTCTAATAGCCTGAAGCATGTTGATATATTGACTTTAAAATATTTGAGGAAAGTAGGTTGTAAGGTAAGAAAAAGAACATGCATACCTCCCTCAGCAGAGAATGAAAATATCAGTGTTTATTGTGTTCTACGACCGTTTTTCCTATGTTATCTCTCCTAAGAAAAAAAAAATGTATTTTCTTCTAAATAACTAAGTGTAATATTTGAAACTTACTTTACACCTATGTTTTTTTCTCTTAGATAACCAGAGAAATGCTGGATGAGCTATACACATTTGCAAAATTTCAGTACAAATGTGGAAACTATGCTGGTGCTAGTGAATACCTGTATTTTTATCGTGTGCTGGTATGTAGATACTGACATTCGTTTGCAGTCCATCAATGTTAGTTGTATGGGTATTTGGCAGTTAGTATTTCTCGTCTTGGGTCATTTTTCAGGTGAAATTCTTGGAAAGACAACTAGCAAGCGGTATAATTCTCTCCCGGAAAAAAAACAACAGGGCATTACATTCCATTTTTCAGCGAATGTACGTGGTGACTAATAGAATTAAATACAGAAATTTATCCTTCGTCATATGACCTTGATAAATGTAGGACAGTAGTTACTTTTTACTACCAAAAATTGTGCTGTTTTTTTCCCTTGCTTCGTAAAAAAATTGCAGCACGTGCCAGCAATATACCGAAACATTAATATTTAACCAGTAGGGCTGGCTAAGTAAGGGGTCACTAAATTTAAAACAGTGTCATCTTTGGCTAAAACTAAAAATGGTTACTCTGGTTATGAGAAATGCATTTCATCTTAAGTACTCTCACCTTTACCCTCAAAACACACATCACCCATGTGCCACAAATGTAGACTTAAATAAAATTTTGAATATTTTTTTAACTAAATTTCCCTGTTGTTTGTTACAGACTTCCAGGCAATCGCAGGTACAAGTATTCTGCGTTTATAAGTCTGCCATTGCCTTGTGCATTTTCGTTTTGATTGTCTTTTGTCAGGTTCTCCGTCAATCGAGTAAACTTAGACCAAATTAACTGTACATTTTATAGCAATAATGTTATTGAACAATACCATTGGCTTCTCTACTATGCGGTTTAAATTTTTCCTTTTGTTATATATTTGGGCATTCGCAGTCGACGTTGTTGTTGTACTACCGTATTAGGCATCTGTGTTTTACTTTATGCTTCAAGGGTTTCTTTACCACATTTGAAGGATACCCTACTCTTTACTTTGAGCCACCCCCGTGAATTTATCTCTTATTTCCAGTAATAGTTAACATTTTCTTTGTATTGGGATGTTTATCTTGTGCCCCGAAACCAAAGCGACAGCACTTCCTCAAGTTCCATACCAGCTGGAACGTTTAATACTTAATTCAAGGGATAATTGCTAAGTCTTCTTATGGTAATTGACTTGCAGGTACCAAGTGATGACAAGCGACTTTTGGGTGCAATGTGGGGAAAACTTGCTTCTGAAATTCTCATGCAGAATTGGAAACAAGCATCAGAAGACCTTACAGAGCTGAAAGAAGTTATTGATAGTGATGTATGCTTATATTTCTTTTGTTAGAATTACATTTACAAACGGAACATGGTCCTATTTTGGTTACTATTGAGGGAATAGGGTTCCTTTAAAACTGACTATTTGAAATTGCCTGTATTTCTGTTGCTAAAATGTTTTGCATGTTAAGGAAACCTTTCTTGGAAAGCTTGGGTTCTGTTTATATATACATTTACATACATGTATATGGTATTAAATTGTTTTAGATAGTTAGTCACAAAAAGTGGGTGGTTGTTTTCAGTGCCCATTGTTTTCCACAACCAGTCACAAAAGTGACGGGCTTCTTCCATCCTCTTTCTTTTCCGTAATTTTATGTTTACTCTTTCTGGTGTGTGGTTCTGTCGAATGTCAACGGAAAGGCTTTTGACAAAAATGAACGTAATTTTAATTGCGGTATTCAAGTTCTTTACCCATGTATCGTTTTTATGTAAATGTGTTGCTCTTAGCCACTTTGAGGGATAAAACGACCAGGGGAAATAAAAGTTTTCTTGGTAATTCTTATTTCGAATGTTTTCGGCAAAATGGATACGAGGCTCAATACCTTGACGTATTTGTTTGACGGATGGTGATTTAAAGTTATTTTCTTACAGGTAGATGAAGAAGTCTTTACTCAAGGTCGACATTCACCGCAAGATAGTGACGTAGTAGTAAACTGTCTGATGGGATATTTTATATGATATTTAGGGGATATATATATATATATATATATATAGTAATATTAGTAAAGTATACTAATGNTGTTCTATTTAGTGTTTCATAATTACCATGCATCTTTATAATACACGAAATGTTGTAGTAATTCATTGCAGTTTGAAGATTGTTAAGAAAACATGAAACTAGTAGTAACTGCTAAATTTGTCTAGTTATTTTGTATGCTTTACTGGATTTTTATATATATATATATATATATATATATATATATATATATATATATATATAGCAACAAGGCATGCTAGACACTTTCACTCGTTATAAATGCGTTGATAAACTTGATTTGCATTTCAGAATCAATAAATCGTCGTTGATATGTTGTCTATGTATTTTTTCAAAGATAAACGTATTTGGTAGTGGTAATTTATTCCTTGCGGAATATGAGCAGTTTAACTCTTTTAAAGAAATTTTAAAAGGAGACAAAATGACGTTAAGATACAAAAATTTGGCAATAAGGGACAGATGTTGTTTGAACTTTGCATGTTGATAGCAACAAAGATATGTAACAGAAACGATGTATAATATGATTATCTGGTTGGTGGTTTGGACTACGTAGATCTTTTTAAATTAAATATGAGTTGATGCATTAATATGTCGTAGAAGATTTGATCTTAGACCCACCAAAAAGAAGAAGAAGAAGGAAAGGAAAGATGTTTATTCTTGAATAGATACGGAATAGAGAAATAAATGTAACGGACTAGTTACGTATCCAGCACAGGAGTGCACATTTATTGCAGTTACTGTGAAAATACTGCCATACAAAGATTTGAGTATCAGGCAGCACAGATACTATTATGTTCCCAGAAGTAGCAACAGATACCAGCAACTTTGCTTAGCATCTTTGTTCAATCCTAAGGTTTATTCCTTTTTCATCTAAATGTGCTCAAATTCTAAGCAAAGTATACGTACCAGGATATCAAGGTATCTACCTGTATTAGCCACCCTTTATCATATGAAATATATTGATTTTAGGGGTGTATGTGTGTGTACGTGTAAGTTGTGCATTTATGTATTCGATTGCTTTGGAGAAAAAGGGAGAATTAAAGGTATATTTTTTATTTGAATCAAGATAAACTTTTAAAGGAATGATAACGTTAACTACGACTTTACTAGGAAATGCATGGTGAAGGGTTCTTGTTACTTTGATAGGACTCCCACTAAAGACATTTCTGAGCATATATTTTAGAAATAGCTCTAACAGTATAGATTTCTTCGTGAAGTTCATAGCTTTGTTTCCTTATCGTTTTGTAGAAATTTTCCCCAGCACTACAGCAACTTCAAAATAGGACTTGGCTAATACACTGGAGTCTCTTTGTTTTTTTTAACCACCCTAAAGGAATGGAACAGCTTATTGATTTGTTTTTATATTCACCGCAGTAAGTAACATTTTGCCTCCACATAACAATATTTTTTCCAAGTGTATTTGACATAATACATAAAATATGTTAACATGTTTTTATTACCAAACCACATACTACAATCGTTTGCAATTATATAACCTTATCAAATCCACCTTAGGCATTATCATTTTACAACATTTTAGACAGTAAAACGTCGAAACGTTTTCTTATACTTTTTGTTGGTGTTATATTCAACAGCATACCCAGATACATTTATTGTATCTCGTCATTTTCCCCAAGACGCTAAAAATTCTCATTAAGAGAATATCTTTATGATACAAAAAAAGCGCTTGACGCTGAAATTGACGGAGTTTGAAAAAATTGGAACCCCTATTTATGCACATCTTAATATACCTGAAAATTTGCTTTCCTTTATCTTACATACTGGTATTAAAAAGATATTTTTAAATGACTTACAATAAATACAGTCTCACGGTAAAAAAATAAATCCCATATTTTTGCCGTTATTTAAGCGTACATGTATATGAGTCTGAGTTAGGAATAGCCGCTCAAAATTGTTTTAATGAATCTATTAAACTATTAATTTTGTTTTCTACTTGTGTCCTAAAAATCAAAATTATTTTGTGTTAAAGAAATAGTTAATGCGCTTATGTGCTTCATAGAATTTTACATTTACTGTCGATACAATTACTTAAATTTTATTAGACACACCTAACGTGACTAGAACCATTTTCTTCTACAGTTGCACCTTTTTCCAAAAAAAGTAGCATGATCTCGTTTGTTTTGCGCTTTTTGTTTGCTCAAACTCTTTCTCCCATCTTTCCTGTGTCCGACAAATTTTGTATTTTTTTAAACACACTCAAATACCTTCCCAACAAAGGTTATAATTACTGTGACATTCCGTAATGCAAACTATAGCATAGGAGCTAAATTCGGAATTAATACGATTGTTGTTTTTTCCCTTCTATTTAAGATACCTGAACGCAATACAGACAATGTGCCCCCATATATTGCGTTATTTAACGACCGCAGCAATCACCAGCAAACGGAGGAAAAACATTCTAAAGGACCTTGTAAAAATTATTCAGCAGGAATCGTATACTTACAAAGATCCTATTACAGAATTTCTGGAATGTCTTTTGGTGAACTTTGATTTTGACGGAGCTCAGCAAAAACTTCGAGAGTGTAAAATGGTAAACCATATTTCAATATTTTAATTATTACTGATACCATCGGGTTATCAGAGTATTAACATAGTGGTTTTTAAAACTTTTACCCCCAAATGCCCCTTCCCTGAAATGCACCCTTCCTTAAAATTCCCATTTCCCTAAAATGCCCCCTTCCCTAAAATACCCCCTTC
This sequence comes from Morbakka virulenta, assembly GCA_003991215.1. Classification (NCBI taxonomy): domain Eukaryota; kingdom Metazoa; phylum Cnidaria; class Cubozoa; order Carybdeida; family Carukiidae; genus Morbakka; species Morbakka virulenta. The sequence continues at coordinate 7,250,235 of RDPX01000005.1, forward strand.
CTTTAAATACCCCCTTCCTTTAAATGCCAATCTACATCCAGCGCCTCCCCAGTCAAATGAACACCACAAAGAACCGGAGCCGTTTCTTAAGAACCACCAACATTTAATTGATCATTGTAATGACTCCTTAGATATCGGTCCAGTAAACGTTTGCAGCCTAGATTGACGCCCTGTAACCGGTCCGCTGAAAAGAATAACGCAATTTTTGATTGTAAGTTTGACACTTCCGCNCATATTTCAATATTTTAATTATTACTGATACCATCGGGTTATCAGAGTATTAACATAGTGGTTTTTAAAACTTTTACCCCCAAATGCCCCTTCCCTGAAATGCACCCTTCCTTAAAATTCCCATTTCCCTAAAATGCCCCCTTCCCTAAAATACCCCCTTCCTTTAAATACCCCCTTCCTTTAAATGCCAATCTACATCCAGCGCCTCCCCAGTCAAATGAACACCACAAAGAACCGGAGCCGTTTCTTAAGAACCACCAACATTTAATTGATCATTGTAATGACTCCTTAGATATCGGTCCAGTAAACGTTTGCAGCCTAGATTGACGCCCTGTAACCGGTGCGCTGAAAAGAATAACGCAATATTTGATTGTAAGTTTGACACTTTCAGCGCAAGATTACCGAGATTCGTAACATTGAGATGGTTGCGTTTCTTGTTGATAATGTCTGACACCAATTTCTGTGAAGAAATGCATTAGCTAATTGATATTTCACCACCACGTCACTCAAAAGCCACGCAAGTTCGCTCTTCGCCTTACCTTGTCAGAAAGGTCGTTCTGTAAATACGAAATTTTGATAAACCAAGGCTACGTACCATATGTGGCGTAAGAGTTGCTGTATTGATCTAACCGGAAAATCCATGCGTGGGGGTCTTCGATTGACTTTAACTGTCCTTCAGCTCTTGCCTATTGCATCATCGTCAGTCTCACACCGTTGAAGCCAAGAAAAGGACGAAAAATTCTAACAGTACATTTCCCTCTTCAGTAGTCTGCTAAGGCTGATAAAACAATATTTTGGGTTTGGCATCCTGTAGAGCTTTAACATAACCCTGAAGGTCACGATCAGACGAATTCAACTTTACTAAAATATCAGTAAGGTAACCCCCATAGTTTTTCCTTGTTCGATGATGGTAATTTGAACACCACTGCTATTCGTCAGAAAATCTTTTGCCGTATCATTCAGTATCAGTTGCCTTTAAACAACCACCTATTCTCACTTTTTAACCAATAGACTTTTGAGTTTTCATCAGCTCCTTTGGAGAAAGATTAAGAATGGGCCCTGCCTTTGCGTTGGCTTTTATACAACTCTGATAACAGCTTACATCACTTTATTTACTTCTGGTGATAAAACTCTTGCAGCGAGATTTGGCATCGTCACTTCTAATGTATAGTGTTTACTCGAGTTGGCTTTATCAAACAAGAGCTCATTGCTGGTCATTTTCCCGCTCTCCTCTTCAAAGATCCTTCACACGCTGCAAAGGTTCTGCTGATAGTGTTTTTTGAGTTCCATGGGTTATTGATTCTAGAAATACTTAATTGTTTTCCTAAATGTTCGAAGTGTTTTGTTTTGAAATGTGGCTTAAGGCATGTTTTATTGACTCGTTTGATAACCTGTTCAGACTGCAAGCGCATTGGCAGCAGCTCATCGTTGGGTGCGGTAATATATCCAAATCTGTGGTAGACACTGAATATTGAAGGGCTTTTTTCGGGTATTTTAGTTAACAGCTTTGTTACCTTTATAAATTGCAGTACAATTTGAAAAATGTAACTGCATAGAGTTGTTGGATTAGAATTTGGAAAAAAACCTTCCTAACACAATTGACCCTCTCCAGGAAGTGCAGAATAAGCTAAAGAGGGGTTACTTCAAGAGAAGGAAATGCGAGTGGTTGAAGTTGGCGAAACCAGGAACTTGGTACCGTTTGTGAACACTGAGCAGATAAATTTCGTTGGTAAGAAACATTGACCCTGAGCAACATGCACAGGATAAATAGCAGATGAGAATATATCTTTTGATATTTTCACTTATTTTTACTTGCCTAAGAGTGATATGGATATTGTTGGTATCCCAGTATTTGTTACAGTGCACATTCCTTCCCATTGCCTTTCTCATAAAAACAAGTAGCAAACAGCAGTTCTGTGTTTCCCAAATGCACTATAAAGTGGTGTTGCGAGGCATGAGGTGGATTATGTTCCTGGACAATGTAATATTTTCATACTGACGGTGCATAAATGCGGTGGGATGCATATCGGTGTTGAAGCAGATATTGATAAAAATCACAGATATGAGATTGCACGTGGTTGCACACCCGCAAATGAGGCCATGCATAAACGAAATGGCGATGTAATAGACGTCGTTTGCTTTATTTTTGTGACCCAAGTGACTCACACACTGGTCTCGCCTCCCCCCTACCAGGGACGTACACGGTAGGACGTACGCCCTGGCTTAAATATCTCTGTGTTGACACATGTCTGGATCAATTTAGTCAGAAGCAACATTTTGGCTGCTGAAAGTTCTTTTCCAGAGGGCAATATTTGAACTTTGGAGAAAGGTTATTGTTGTTTTAAATTAAGTATAATTTATTGAAGATATTTCAAATGTTGACGTTCTCGTTAAAACACCAGCCTTGCCTTATTAGCCCTTTGCCAAGGAAAGCTGAGCTTTATTTAAAATCTTGTCTGTTTCTGCGCTGGCGCAAGGTACATATATGGAATCCTTAAAGCTGTAACCACGAAAGACCGCATCTTTATTTAACAAATTTTTTATTTCCAATTAACCTGTGTTAAAACAACATTAGTAGTTTTCTTGAACTTTTGCCATCAACTAAATGAATAAAAAAACACGTATGAAATATTAAGGTGAAGTAAAATTAGTCTAAGCACTCAAAATCCTAAAAACAGCAATTTACCCGTTGGTGATCAAAGGTCCTGTAAACACATATTTGTATTGAAAACTTCGTCAGAACGAGGCATGCATTTTTTGTACCGTGTTAAAACAAAAGGGTGAAATTTAATGGAGACATACAAAGTGAACAAGTTAAACTTAAGCACACTACTAACGAAGTGACCTTCAAAGATACAAATTCTGACATAAATAAAAATAGGCAAAATTCCAATGTCGGGAGGCCGGATTTCCGACAGTGAATTCCTTTTGAAAAGTGGTTTTTGGTTAAAAATACACAATATTGTTCATACCACTTAACCATTTGCCATGAGTTTTTCAGGCGATGTTTAAATGGTGTGTTTTTGTAAAAGGGCACAAAATTTACAACATTAAAAGCTGCCAAATGCAGTTGCGAATTGAATACGGCCTTGTGAGTTAAATGTACTCCCAAAATAAAAATAAATTAAAAGCGAAAAACTAACTCTTCTTATCTTTGAACTTTATATTCCACGATGCACCTTTAACGTTATTAAATTTAATAATTACGGCTAAATGGATGACGGATAAAAGTCATTTTGAATTTGTGTTGTGTTTCGTCTTTTTGCCAATATGAGATGGCGCCACTAGTTGGTGTTTTTTTTTAGATATTGATATGTCATGATTTTTAATACATTCCAGAGGACCCGATAATCGTAGCTATTTTTTTATTTCACAGGTCCTTGTAAATGATTTTTTCCTTGTTGCACGCCTGGATGAATTCGTCGAAAATGCACGACTATTTATTTTTGAAACCTTCTGTAGAATACATCAGTGTATCAGTATAAAGTAAGTTCCTAAATAGAAGCTTAATTTGCAGTTTGGTTTTTATACCTTTGTAGTCCAGATATTTGTTTTTCAAGAAATAAAGGCCCAGTCACAGTAGTAGTATTATATATATATATATATATATATATATATATATATATAAATAGATAGATAGATAGATAGACAGATAGATAGATAGATAGATAGATAGATAGATAGTAGAAAGATTGATGGATAGATAGATAGATAGATAGATAGATAGATAGATAGATAGATAGATAGATAGATTGATAGATTGATAGATAGATAGATAGATAGATTGATAGATAGATAGATAGATAGATAAATAGATAAATACCAGTATAGATAGATAGATAGAAATACCAGTATATATAGATAGATGGCTGGATAGATAGATAGATATAGATAGACTATATATTCACATCCCCATACCCTAATAGGCAGCATGTTTATTGTAAAATATTATTCTCGTATTGTTTACCCGCTGGGTTTTTTTTCGGGACCTCTCAGGTTCTTCACTCCCAACCCAGACACCCACACATGCTATTTTCACCGTCTTAAAAATCTGCAATTTTGAAAAACCTGCATTACCATGCCTACTCTTACTTGGTTATTAAAGTAAAAGAGAATTGCCTAAATGAACCAGGTTGCAAGATGTAACTTCTTTCACATTTTCTGGAGACCAAATGACTTTATTACAAGCTGAGAAACCATGCTGATGCACTCTCCTCTTTAACAGTTTTTTACATTGTCAAGATATTACTGGGATTTGTAATAAATAGTTTTGTGGTTTTCTTTGTATTTCCTTTTACTAGATTCATCTAGTTTTGAAAATTTTGGTTTTGTACGATGATGTTGTTTAGCCGCATTTTAAGCCGCATTGTCAACGAGAGAGTGTTTTCTTATTAAGCCATGTGCATTACACCCATACACAGAAGAGGGTAATACAACAGCATGTATGAGAGCAAAACAGATGCGTAATTGGTATACTAATGACATCATCCGCCATTTTCATCTTTAAGTTATCTGAAATATCGATTATTTGTAACGCTGTAATAGAACTATTTGGTTTGTTTGTGGATCAGAAAATGTTAGCAAGAACAAGGTAATACAAATAAATGCAACTCTAGATGTATTGACTGTGATGGAAATTTTTCTGTTTAAATTACAGTATGCTTGCCGATAAATTAAATATGAGTCCAGAGGATGCAGAAAGATGGATTGTTAATCTTATTCGAAATGCTCCGCGGTTAGATGCCAAGATTGATTCAAAAGAGGTAATTTTATGCATTTTGTATTTTTTTTGCAAATTATTTGGGTTGTTACTTTGATATTGGTCTGATATTTTATCATACAGAGATGTAATTACTAACATTAATAACTAATTTGTTGTTTGATTTGTGTTGAAATGCCTACTGTGCTAGCACGTTTAATAATTTCATTAAGTTAAGAACACGATCTCCGCAGAAAAATCCAATTGGAACCGTATCCAGTTCAACCAAGAGTAACAGGAGTAAGGCTAATAAACTTGAAAATTCAGAGGAAGGCACGGATGTCAGCCTGACGATGAAAAAAGTATCTCTCGAAATGTTATATTTAAGAAAAAGCTTACGACGCATGACAAGGTAAAGCTCTTACATCTACAGGAGTAAAGCTAGTTAACTGTGTCATAGTGTGAATAAGTGAAATCAATAATGTAAGTGTTTTTAGAGCCGCTCTGCTGTTGTCGCGAAGTGTATTCAGTGATAATAAAACTTAAAGCATTTAGTGTGAATTCCCCCTATTGCTACCCTAGCATAAATCCCTAAAGTTTGCCCTAGTTTATAGATCTTGGTTGTTTGAACAGTAATTTAGCGGCGTGCGAAAGTTATTTTAAAGGGAAGTGGGACCTGATTTAGATGCACATTTGAATTTTATCGTTAAGCAGTTATATTGATGCCAGTCTTCCTTTTGTTTTATGGAGAATCTTCGTAACTAATGTAGAAACAGTTGTAAACTTGTTAAGATAGATCAAATTTGATACTTGAGTCAAATTTTTAAGAGTACTTTCAGCCCCCGGTAAAGCGTTTACCTTCTCATTTGAAACGAAAAACTTAACTATTGTCTCTTTATTCTGAAGGAGAAAACCTTGAAGATCCTGTTGCCATTTGCATTGGGAAAAAAAATTTGGATACACATTAAAACGGTGCCAGGAGTCTCTGAGTTTGATCCTCAGCAGGAGAGAAATGACGCAAGCATTTTTTGAAAATACAAATATTTTTATTTCTGGCTGTACTATACGTTGCAGTTGTGAATAAAGAATGTTAGGACTGAAAAGTTGTGCTCATTTATAGCCTGGAACTGTGAGAAAAAGTTAAGAGGGCAATTGCATAGGGGTCAACGGCGCCTTAAGGGTTATTGAAGTAAAAGACTGAAAATTTTACCTCGCATTGATAAACACTGGCCTCCCTCTCGCCCAAAAAAACCAAACGAAAGACAATCGTTGAGTTGTTCAAAAAGCAGCTAATTTGAAATATTATTGTCTCAAACGCTTTTGCTTCAGATGGGATCCTTTACTTTTACAGGATTTGCAATTTGCCCAAAATTTCAATGAACTGTTATTTATTGATAACACGGTTCTGTATTATTTTGCTTTGAAATGGTTTGATTTAAATACACAGCAATATTTTCAATAAAAATGACACTAATAAAAAAAACCTAATAAAAATAATAAAAAATAAAAACGTCAAAAAATTATTTTTTTACTGCTTCAGTGTTGTCGGTCAAGACAGAATATAAATTTGCGTTTCAAGACCTTCTGAACATTTGCATTTTTAACGACTTAAATTGTTTTATCTCTGTACCGTCAAAACAGTCATACATTGTCGCAGAAAGAATAGGTGACGACGCAGCTTTTGTATTTTTTTTCCCAGTTTTAAGAAACAGTAACATCGCAGCTTTTGTTGCATGATGGCTCGTGCTTTCTGTTAGAGTGGCCTGGTCTTACTTCTGACTAAAGCATTGACATTAAATTGGTTGTGCTTTGAAAATAAAACTTGTGGTTTGTTTTGTTTTTTATATAGTGGCACTTTAAAGAGTTTAGTTTGGGAGTAATGTACAACAGACACATAGTTCATCACTGCAACATGAAATATAACTGAAATATGCATTTTGTTATTGCATTTTTGTTAAAGTGAGTTGCATTTTTATGTTGATTTTATTGTGTATTATTATAAGGGTCACGTTGTAATGGGAACTCAAGCACCATCAGTCCATCAGCAAGTAATAGAAAAAACCAAAAACCTTCTTTACAAAACACAAGAACTTGGAAACAACATAGAGAAAAGATTATCAACTCAAAGCCCGCCATACGTAGAGCCATTTGCGGTAAGGTTAAGAATTTTTAGTTTAATACTTTTTAAGGAGTTGGAATTACGGTCCTGTCAGGAAAACCGTAAATCAACGGACTACGAAGAAATGGTTTGATTTTTGATGAAAAATTACTTAATTATTACTTAATTATTACCGTTTCTAAATTATCGTAATTATTATTTAATTATTACCGTTACTTAATTATTACTTAGTTATTACCGTTTTTTAATAAAGTAACCCCAGTTCTCCAGCCTTAAATTAACCCTATGAAACTTTTAGCAAACTCCAAAACTGTAAACCGTTACTTTTCTCAAAGTGAATTGCGTGAGCATGGTTTAGGAAAACCCAGTAACGTAGTTTAGGGCTTTATCACTTTAAACATCGAAACCTAAGTTACTGTTTAAAGATGTCACAGGGTGAATTGTATGTTAAATTATTAGTTCCTACAGTAAAATTACTAAAAATGACACGTTTTACTTTCTTTTTTTTTTGAGTAGCATGTTAATAATGAAAATCCTTAGGTCAGTAGTATGCTGTTAATGGGTAGCATTTAATAATCTAGTCGAAAAAAAGGTAAAAATATAACTTGCAAAAAGTTAAAATAAATAACTTTTTTGTAATTATTCCACAAGACGTTTGATATCTAGAAATCAGCAAATGAAATCGTAAACACATCGGATTACAAAGAAAATATTTTTCTTTTGCTGACTAATTATTAGTCACTACTCTTATAATTTTTGTAACAGTTACTTGAAGTATTGTTTGCAGTACCGCAGTATTAATGATGATAATAATAATAATAATAATGATAATAATAATAGTAGTAGTAGTAGTAATAGTAGTAGAAGTAGTAGAAGTAGTAGTAGTAGTAGTAGTAGTAGTAGTAGTAGTGGTAGTAGTAGTAGTAGTAGTAGTAGTAGTAGTAGTAGTAGTAGTAGTAGAAGTAGTAGTAGTAGTAGTAGTAGTAGTAGTAGTAGTAGTAGTATTAGTAGTAGTAGTAGTAGTAGTAGTAGTAGTAGTAGTAGTAGTAGTAGTAGTAGTAGTAGTGGTAGTGGTAGTACAAGCAGCAGTAGTAGTAGTAGTAGTGGTAGTACTAGTAGTAGTACTAGTAGTACTACTAATACTGGCCTCATAGAATTCTCTTTCCATAAAGAGAATAATTAAGTAAATAATTTTTTAATAGGTATAGGCTAAATTGACATCAAATAATAAGCTACTTTGTAATGGATGATGGTAGCTTGTGAAGACTCAGTACAACATCTGGCATTTATTAAGGTTTTTATACTATGCTTTATTCGATTATGCGGAAATACGCCATATTTATCCGGGGTCATAATATGAGGTCCGGATGGAGGGACCATTTTTATCCAAGAATCCCTAATGCAAGTTTGTTCAAAAGGCCTCGGAGTGCGGTATATTAATTCCTGGATGTTCGAGGTTTGGTATAAGTTTCACCCCATATAGATTTTATGTCAGCCCATTGTTTTTGCCCTGTGTACATTTTGGATTTCAACTGCCACTCCCTATTTTCGCTAAAAAACTTGTTAATATAGCGCTCTTTGTAGTATTTTTTTTGATAACCATGCGTCCTTTGTATTAGTAGTTGCATTTGCACTATTAATGTCGTTATATATCTTCTTCCAATATTATTTTTTGCAACATGTTTTCCGTCTTAATGGAAGGTTTTTCTCTTTCATCCTTGTCACTATTATACATTGAATTAAAAGGTCCGTTTTTGAAGTAGTGATACCGCTTTTGGAATGATGCCACTTTATTTTAGTGCCACAATTATCTGGTCGTACATAACCGGCAGCACACGTTAGTAGCATTAGAAGCAACGCAATGTACTTATGTTCTTAATGTAATAAGTTGCGGCAATCATGGTTTATATTACTTTTGTTGTATTTTTCATCATTCTTTTAAATTTTTTTTTGTTTTTAGATGATGTGGGGAGGATATAAATGACATCTACAATAACATTGTGGACGAGAATTCCATTTGTGTTAGTGCAGAGGAATTATTTGTTTATGACACAGCGATTTTTAAGTCGTAGCAATAAAAAAGATCCAGAAGATTTAAAGTTTCATTTTTTGCATTTCAAACCTGTTGAAGCATAACAATCGTCAAGTTTACTTGCGAAGTTCGCTACCATTGCCACGTGTTACTGCTCAATTGAAGACTAATTCATAAATATACAGCCTGACAGCACTTGGATAGTTCAAATTTGAATAACTGCATCTGAGGAAAGTCCTTGCAAATAAAGCAGATGATTGCGCGTTAGCATTGACTTAGCCCGTAGTGTACATGTATTTAAGCAGTGATGTATATCTTATTCCTTGCCAAAGCTAAAAGTTTTTCAAGGCTGACACTAGTTTTGCTGAGATAACTACAAGTCAAGTGGTCTTTCTTGTACTGAAGAATATCGGGAGCATTATGCTTAATGACATGTGCAGTCAAATTAAATATGAGACAGTTTGAGTAGGAGAGCACAAAGCACTCGCGGAGGGTATGATGCGTCTTGAGGGTATCCGAAAGATATCCTACAAAAAATGTTGTTCAGGCTAAAAATGTGTGGACATTGACGATTTTGAAGTACAGAAATTCCATGAAAAAATAACAGACCGCTTAAAAACAATGACAATGTTGACCTGCTGAGATCTATGTTGACAACCTCATGGCCCCTCTAAGACGCAGATGGTGTCATGGTTTGGTGATTTGACATGGTATGACCCAGTACTTATTTAACAAAATAAGTAGATTGATCTATTGTGCTAACATTTCACTATGGTACAAGACAGGGCATATCATAGTAAAAAAGACGGGTGTAATAACGATAAAAGGTAACATGCTAGAGTTTGTTCTGCGTAAAATATCCCTAATGAAAAAGAATGCCACACCGCATCACCAAGTTTTAGCAGACTTTATCATTGAAAGACAAACGTACCAAAACTTTAATTTTACGTTCCAAAACTCGTTCTATAGCTTAAAATGTTTTTCGATTATCGGGTTCTTGAGATTTCCTGTAATTGCGAAAGGCATTACTGTTTGTACATAGTTCTTCGTTAGTCCTTCAAAAATGATATGCTTATTTCAGAAAGTTCTCCACATTCTCAACCAATGCTTTTGCACAAGTTGACAGAATTCGTAGTGAAGGATACCTAAAGTTTCTTAATACATTGAAAGATACCCAAATGTAATTATGGGGATGGGAAAATATGTATGAAGCAGTAATGCTTAGCATTGGCGAAAGTGTTGTAGGTACAGCCGCTATCACAAATCAGTTAAAAGAGGAAAATATTCTTGATCCTGTAGATCGTACCACAAAAAATATAGAATGTTTTTTTGACACTGGTCAAAGCCTACAAAACTATGAATGAGCATGGACGTGACTTAAAAGGTATCGAGCACACCAGACATGTAATCCTTATGCCTAAGGAGATTGTAAACAGAAATTTAAAGGAAATCTATCTCTAGCAAAACGTGCACCCCGAATGCATATGACAGCTGTATACACCTATTGCGAGCATCGGCAACTCAGATTGTTAAAGGAGCAGATAACTAAGACTTTAACATAGATAGTACACTTGTATAAACCTGTATGAAAACATAGTTGACTGTTGCAATTCATCAAATGAAGATGACTTAGTTTAGATCGTTTGACGTAAAACTTCATTTGTAATGTTAAACCTATCTTACGGGTGGATCATATTACGATTATATTACGAAACCAGACAATCTTGTAAAAGAGATTAAGCGGCTAAACATCAACATTCTGGGTGTGGCAGAAATGAGATGGCCTTGCGCTGGAAAGATAGTTTCCGATGGAATGACGTTTCTATACTCGGGCACCAATAACCAACGGCATGAGAAAGGTTTAGGAATGTTTCTAGATTCAAAAATGGCAGAGTGCCTTGCTGGCTTCTGGTGCATCTCTGAACGACTCATGGTGATTCAGTGATATGCTCCAACAGCTGAGAGCGACGATGAAGAGATTGATGGTTTCTACGATCAGTTGGACTCGACAATAAAACAATGTAAATCGGACGACATCAGGATTATCATGGGCGACGTCAACGCAAAGGTTGGATGTACAAGGGACGGCAATGCAGTGGGTCCATTCGGACTAGGTGTGCGAAACGAGCGGGGCGATCGGCTGGTTGATTAGTGCAAGACACATGATATGATCGTCGCGAACACGTTCTTTTAACACCACCCCAGAAACATTTACATCTGGCAGAGTTCGGGCTACGGTTGCCGTAATCAGATTGATTTCATCTTGGTCAACAAGCGATTTAAGAATGCGATTCCAAGAGTTGGAATCTATCCGGGTGCGGATTGCAACTCAGATCATGTTTTTGCTATCAAGCAGAACCAGACTGAAGCTGAAGAAGATCGCGCGCAAGAAACCAGTAGAACAAAAGCAAATCAGACTGCAAAAGGCGGACAATGGCACGAGAAACGGTTTCTCACAGCGCGCGAAAGAGCTGTATAAAGAATAAAGACATGGCGAGATGTGCTTGGACCTTCCTCAAGACGGCAATAGAAAAGGCATCAGAAGAATGGTTGTCGCGCACACGCCGCAATACAAAGAAGAAGTGGATGATACAAGAAATACTTGTTAAGATTGAATGAAGTAAGGAGGTTGTTGAAGAATGATCTAGAGAAATTCCATGAGGTAGACCGGCAGAACCGAACGATGTGTAAACACGCAAAAGAGCAATACCTGGCAGAATGCTGTGTTGAAATCGAGGAATTGGAAAAGAAGGACGTGCAAGTCATGCACGAGTAAATTCGGGAGGTGACGCATAGAAAGGTAAAGAGTCAGACTGGATGCATTAGAGATGCAGATGGCTCGGTACTGATGGAGGATGAGGCAGTCATGCGCTAGTGAACTGAGTGTATCAAAGATCTCTACGGTGATGTTGGAAGAAAGGAGAAGCCAGAGATAAAGAAAACAATGAAAGGCCGCAGGTTCAGCCCGGCGGAAATACAAAAGGCTGTAAAGAAGATGAAGTGTGGAAAGGCAGGTGGAAACAACGGCATCCTATTTGAGCATATTGACGCTTTGGGTCTGTTTGGTGTTGAGAAGCTGAAAGAAATAGCGAACCAAGTCTACGCGGGGGAGTTTCCGGAAAAAATTTTTGAATCCATTTTCGTAACACTTCCAAAGAAGGCAGGTGCAATTGATTGTAAAGAACATCGTATGATCAGTCTCATGAGCCATGTCACAAAGATCATCTTGCGCGTGATACTAAATCGAATAAATGATACGATCAGGCAGAATTTGTCGAAGGAGAAGTTCAGATACAAGCCAGGAAAAAGAACCCGGAATGTTTTATTCTACTTAAGATCGCTAGCGGAGAAATGCCTAGAAAAGGAGAAAGATCTGTCCATTTGTTTCATCGATTATGTTAAGATATTTGATTGCGTCAAACAAGAGGAGTTGAATGTTGGAGGAGCTAGAGATCGATGGGAAAGACCTGTGATTGATTGCGAATCTGCACTGGGATCAGAAAGCGGCCGTGCGACTTCACGGCAAAAGTGGTGAATGGGTAGAAATCCAGAAGGGTGTCCGTCAAGGGTGCGTGCTATCTCCTGATCTGTTCAATCTGTATAGTGAGACTGCTCTGTCGAAATTGACGACAAAGCCCGACGTACAGCTTGGTGATAGGAACTACAACAACCTCAGATATGCAGGAGATACTCCCTTGATTGCTGATTCGGAGGAAAAACATCAAGAACTGCTAGACATAGCTGCTGAAGAAAGTCTGAAAACTGGGCCTCTCAATCAACAGTTAGAAAACGTTTTCAATGGTCTGCAGTAAGAAAACGCTGATACCTCATTGCCATCTATCAGTGAATGGAACCGCGATACATCAGAAGAAAAGCTTTACGTACTTGAGAAGCATGATTACATCAGATGCTCGATCAGAATCCGACATCAAATGCAGAATAGCTGTTCCAAAGAAAACGTTTATGAATATGAAAGCGTTCTGGCTGCACGAAACCTGAGTCTTGGCATCAAGAAAAGGCTGCTAAAGTGCTACGTCTGGTTAGTTCTGACATACGGATGTGGGTCTTGGACAATCAACAAAGCGATGAGTAAACGTTTGGAGGTAGCTGAGATGTGGTCTTATCGACGAATGCTTCGCATTTCTTGGACAGAGAGATTGTCAAATGCTGAAGTCCTGGGAAGAATGCAGGTTGCTCGCTTGCTGAAGCGGACCACCAATGAAAGGCAGTGCAGCTTTTTTGCACACCTATTGCGCGAAAATTAGGGCATCGAACGGAACATCTTGGAGAACGAAACTGACGGGAGGATGGCCTGGGGAAGGAAAAGGATAAGGATGTTAGACTGGATGTGCAGGGCAATGGGTGTCAACAGTACCATCGGACTCAGAGAACAAGGAATAGACCGAAACCTATGGAGAACACTAACCATGATTTCATCTACGACATGAACATGCCACGACACACAAGAAGAAGATATTACGAGTGATATTGAACTTACTATTATCTAGCCATTTAATAAGTTCACTTATTCAATACAGTAAAACAGTCAAATTATCACAAAATGGTTAGTTTGCCTTGAAATTATTGCAGCGACGTCATTTGTACAGAATGCCAACGAATGTGCATTAGGAAATGCTGCTCCATCAAATCAAAATCAAATTCTGAGAAAAATTCATTTCCATTGCTTTTATTTTGTTTTTTTAAATAACCACAAAAATGTTATATTTAATTTCACTGTTTTTCTATTTTCTCCTTCATATTTTAACTCTTAGATTTCTCTTAGTTATTCTTTAACCTTCGACTGCTCCCGTAAGAAGTCGCCACAGTAGACCAGTATTTTCTCCATTGTACACTGTCTTCTGTATCCGCCTTCTATACTCCTGCTGGTCTCATGTCCTCTGCTATCACATCCATGTATCTCCTCTCTGGTCTTCCTCACTTTCTTCTCCCTGGCATATTTATGTCCAACATTCTCCCAGCAACATATTCTTCCTCTCAACTAATCACATGTCCGAACCCTGTAAGCCTTACTTCTCTTTTCTTGTCTCTCAATCTTCTAACATGAGCCGTACCCCTTCAGTATATTCGTTCCGGATCCTTTCCAGCCGCGTAACCCCGAACGACCATTGGAGCATCCCGAGTTCTGGAATTTCTAGTTCAGATTCTTGCTTTTGGGTTGTTGTCACTGTTTCAAGTCCATACAGTAATACTGGTCTTACTACTGTCCTATAAACTTTTTCTTTCAACTCAGCAGATAGTTTTCTGTCGCACAACACTCCCGTTACTTTTTTCCACCCACTCCACCCAGGCTGTACTCGTATTTTGTCCTCCCTGTTGAAGTGAAAACAAATTAATAGGGTATATTTTACGAAGAAAATAAATCAACAAGAAAATATATCCAATGTCATAATGTTTTATTCTTATGGACATTAATATTATCAATATTACAGCAAAAATAAATGATCACTACAGTAATTAACATTAAGGAAAATTAACTAAATAAATAAGTTAAGCGTATAGTCGTTTGTACGTAATAGGAATTCCCATATATTGATAATATTAATGTCCATGATATTGATGAAAATTAACTTAATTTACATTTGTCCTCTCTTTGGATATCCTGCGAAAAGAAAAATTGGTTGTTCCAGTTTTTTCGTAAATCTCCAAAGGGAAATGGAGGAGAAAGATCAAAATCCCTTTAGGCAAGCAGCATAATAAAAGTATCTGAGCAAAAGACCCAGTTAATTATAAACTTGGTTAAACTTTAGTGTAGAAATTCTAATACTTCCCTGGTTTTTGTAATTTTCACACACAAGTTACGTCATTCAGAATATTTTTTCCGGTAATAGCAGAGTCAAACGGAACATTATAAAGTTAAGTAATCAAGGTGAATTACTGTTTAAAAAATGACGTGAAAGCTGCTAGTGAGGTTCTCTAACGGGATAATATTAAACAATAAAAAATACTTATAATATTATAATTAATTAGTGACATACTTGATTAAAGCAACAATGTTTTATGCTAAAACAATAAAATTTAACCTTTGGAGGTTCGTATGGTTTGAGGCATTGCATGCCTGCTGTTGAAGACAGCTTCCGAGATTATATAAAAGTTGGTTTAATTGCCATTATTTAAACCATTTTCACATTAAAATAGGATTGATACATGTGTGGTCAAATATTTGATTCTCAGAAATGTAGAATGAAATGCTGAGCGTCTTTTCTAAAACTTTTCAGTACTACAACCAGCGTCAAAAATTTTAGCCCTTTGAATTTTTGTAGCATGAGTGGTCTTTCAAAAAATGCTTAGATATAATAAAAATTCACTTCATCGTGAAATACCCAAATTTGTATTTCGAAAAAATCGTTGGTAAACAAATAATTTAAGTTGTTCTCTTGGTATAAAAGGCATTGGGGAGTAAACGTAAATTAATATTACACCTTAAAAACTGTTACTCTCAGGCTGTCCCTGTGCAAGACATAAAGCCTATCAGCCCCTACACCAGAGTAATATTATGTCTAAGGCAACAAGGGGATAAGACGACTTCCAAGTTCGAGTCAATGTGAAGAAATTGATGAGCTAAGCTCGGAAAAGAACAACTACAGGTGGGAAAATTCATGAGAAAATCTATGTATCTGTGTGTATGTTAAGAGAGCTAATGTAAAAGGTGTGCGCTGTGTGTATTATGATGTATCTTGAAAAATGACGGAAGAGTTGTTCTAGGAACCTAACGTACCCTATATTTCCTGTGTATCACACCAACTTGGCAAATGGGATGTGATAAACAAAGGAGTGGATAATGTAACACATTCCAAGGGTAAATTTATGCAGGAACTGCAAAATGTTAGTTACATGGAACAACTGAGATATCTGTAAACTAGGTAAACCGAAATGTGTCATTCGGAAAATAAGAGGAATAGAATTCAATCTTCTAGTTGTCATAAAAAAACGCCTGAGTAAAAAAATAGGGACTTTTATAAAAGAGAGATTTGTCAGATGAGTTAGGAAAATTATGAATAGCAATAATGAAAATTGCTATTTGTGTTACCAAAGAATTCGCGAGAGATTGGATCGGAAGACCTTAAAAGTAAATATTGTGTTAGTTTGGTATTTAGCTTACATGCTGCTGTGGGTAATATTATGATTTATAAAAGGAACAGTTCTGCACTAAGGAATCCTCTCCCCGCACCCCTAACAGAAACATTGAATCTGAGGATTTAACAATATTAATGGGTGTTTGGATTCTACAAATTTACAGCAACAAAGATAAAAAACATTGGGTTATAGAGGATGAGAGGCCGAGTAAGAATAATAAACAAGCGTCAATGTTAGAAACAAATTTATGATTACAATCAGATGGATTGACAAAAGAAAACAAACCAGCAAACGTGTATTTTCAGATGAAAGAAAAATAAGCGATATTGACATTGCTTTGATAAATTATCAGTACAAAAAGAGTGTGAATGAATCAAGGAGCTTTGCTGCTGCTCTTATGAAAATCAAGGATGTTTATTTTCATTATGAAGAGCGGGAAAAAAAGGCACGGTAATGTGAAATATAAGATGATCACACAACTATTGCTTCAAAATCACAGGAGACGCTCAAAAATAGTTTAGACGAACTCGGCCAAATTATATCTTTGTACTACTCATATAATTAATTTCTACTAATGATAACTTATGGGTTGTTGACATAAATTTTACAAAAAAATTTAACGTTTTTAAAAGAAAAATATATCCCTTTAAAGTCCTAAAACAATAACTGAAATGCTAGAACCACAAGCAAATAACCTGGTTAACCATTGAATATAATAGCTTTAGAAGGGATGGTGTGGATGTGATTAGTTATTAAAGTAGTGGTCGATGTAAGTTGGTTTCCTGTAGATAGTAACAGAAATGATGCAATCTGATTGTCTCTTCACTAGGAGATAAAAGAAGGGCAATTGCCTTTCTGCTTCTTTCTCCATGGTGAACACGATGTTTGAGTGAAAACTGTTGATGTACTCATAGAAACCTTGCAGAGTATCTTCTTTACTAACTGCGAAAACATCGTGAACACTCCTTTCTCAAACGGTTGACATTTGGTCTGCTGTTGATAACGCAGTGGGTTTAAACCTTTGCATGAATATTTTACCATTCACAAAAGATGTTGTAGCTCCCATGGGTACATAGTTGTTTTGTGTGTATATATGAGTGTTAAATAGGAAGCATGTGTTGGTAAGAAGTGCTCTTAGTACATTCAGGATATCTGGAGGCTTAACTGCAGCTTTTTATGGCAATTAAAATTTGTGCAAAGAAAGAAAAATAGAAATGCATCACCATGGAATTAAATCGTACGCAAAAGACTACGAAGAACCTTTGGAACGGTTCATTAATAGAAAGTTCACTTTTAAAAGAAACACATTCCACTTTTTCTTAAATTTTGGTGGTGTGTTTAAAAAGATATGTATTGAAATTTCAATCAAATTTATTAAAGCGTGTCATTTATTTTGCATAGGTATTTAGCTAAATAGATACTGTTGGAAGAGAACCTCATACAGGAAGAGGCTCTATTTTTATTGCTTAAAAATATCGCAAAAGAAATACAAGTTGTAGTGTTACATACGTTTATTGAGTGTTAACGTTTCCCTGAAAACTTGGTTTTAGCTCCTGAGCAAGTCGCGAGAAAGAAGTACAAATTGTAGTCTTACACATTTTTTTGAGTGTTACAATTTCCCTCATAAGTTTGTTTTAGCTCCTGAGCAAGTGCCGAGAAAGAAATACAAGTTGTAATCTTATATACGTTTATTGAGTGTTATCATTTCCCTGAAAACTTGGTTTTTACTCCTGTACAAGTTTTCAGGTCGAGACGGCTTCTATTTCTCTATTCGTTGTAACGCAAAAAATCCCCACAATGACACTCAAAAACAAAATTGTAGATTGTATTTGTAGATTGTATTTGTAGATTGTTTCTGAAGACGAAACAACGGAAGTCAGACTTCAGTCTGAAGCATTTCAAGCAAATTAACAAGATATAATTCTACTAAAAAAGTAGTTTTCATTCCTAATTGCATGTGCAAGCTTCCGCTTTGTTTGCATCAGGAACAAATAATTTTATTGACTAAGGTAATATTGACTGAAACAATAACGGACGGTAAGATGAATGCCAACTTAAAATGTTTGAATTGCTATAATTTTGATTTTTATCCAACAATAATTACGTATTAGATTTTCCTCTGACCGATGAAAGAGACACGCTTTAAAAGCAAACAGGACCAAAACTGTGGCAGGATAAAGGCATAAAACAGCACCTTATGAAAGGTAAGATACAATAATTGTCTTTACTGTGTGTATCCACCAGCTACGAAATTAATGCAAAGGGCGTGCATTTTTACAGGTATGACTTTAAAGTTTTATTAGCACTTGTGTTCAGAAGTTAACTAAAATAAATACTTTTGACTAATTTTTTTTACACTAGTTGTAAAATTTTTAAAAGGGTTTCTTGTGGGTTTTTTTTTTGTTTTAACGTCATTTTCCCCGGTACTGAGGCTCAGACGGTGCCCTTCACAGGGACTTGGATTTGGCAGTGAGGAATTTCTTGGCCGGATGCCCTTCCTGACTCCAACCAATGGCTTTTCCTTTTGTGAATTTCCAAAGTCGCCCGCTCGGGAAATCGAACCCGGAATTCTTGGTTACTGTGGAGTTGCACTAACCATTAAGCCACGGCTCCTCAGTTTTAGAATTTTTAAACGGTTTGCAGAAGATAATTAAATGTGAAACTATCTAATGAGACTTTGTAGAACAGTCCATCTTCTGTGTATTTTCTAATGCATTGATACTATAGATAAGTATGTAGCCCGTTTTAGAAGTAAGGGGGGAAATTATTGAATAAGATATATCTTTTTTTGTAATTTCTAGACAAATTCTTAAGCTGCTTGGCTTTTTACAGCCCGAATAAGCTAGGATTTTTTATTTATTCATATCTATTTTTCTTGATGCCATTTAATTTTTAAGGTAAGAGCTTTAGGGTAACGTAAAATCCAAGTCCCAGTGAATGATGTAATCTTGTATCCAACAGTGCTCCACACTTTTATGACTCGTTCTGTCACATTTCTCAACACCTCTTTTGTGCTTCTTTTCCCTCTGACTCCAGGAAGGCTTTGATTAAACGATGTAGTAGGCAGGATACTTCTTTCAGTGTAGTTGGTAAACTATATCGCAACTCTCTTCAAGTGAGGCATTGTCCTTTGATTTTGACAGTAACTTCCTTGATATTGATGTTATGGAGAAGTGACGCTGGATATTGTGTTGTCAGATAGGTCGTCTTAGGTCTTCACTAGTGTTCTTAACATAAGGTAGACTTAGAGGTTCTACTTCTTCTTTGTGATTCAATCTCGTGTTTCTTTACGAAATTCCTGAACATTCATAGCATGATATTCAATGGATAAGAGAACCTCCTGAATGTGTCTTTCGTCTTTCTAAGGACGTATGGGATGAAAATGTTACTTCTTGCTTTTACAAATAGAATGGTGTTGACACCATTAAAAGCTGAGACTAGATGGTGTGGTGCATTATTATGATACTGGTCCGTGTGAGTTGATATCTTGTAGATTGCAACTGAAAAAATGAAATCTTGTTGTCTTTTTCCTAAGATATCAACTAAGGGTACTCGTCTTCCGTCTTCTTTCTCTGTGGTGAATATGATGTATGAGTGAAGACTGTTGATGTGCTCAAAGAAGTCTTGTAGGTGATCTTCTTTAATAATTGGAAAGACATCGGCAACAAGTCTTTCCCAGACACTTGACCCTTAGTTCGCTGTTGATAGTGCTGTCGCTTTAAATGCTTCCATGAAAATTTTAGCAACCACAAAGGAATTAGAAAGGGCTTTGAGTGTATATATCATTGTTGAAGAAGAAGCATGTGTTGGCAGAAAGTGTTTGTAATAGATTAACAATATGTGAAGGCTTCATTAATTTTTTGATGACAATTACTCGTCGTATTCAAGCAGACCATCAACAATTCGTAATCTGCCATAGTAGAGAACACTTGTGTATAACGATGTGACATCAAAGGAGACCATGATTTCATCTGCATTGGTTCTTTTGTTATGTTATGAAGGTTGCAAAAGCAATATGTTTGTTGCAGCGGTATGACGTCTTCCTGGTGTATGAAGATAATGGATCTGCTATGTAACGTGAAAGTAATAGAAAGGGACTACTAAAAATCATGAAATATTAAAACACTGTTGTGAACAAGGTTATACATTGACTAGGAAAATAAAGAGATAGTGGAGAAGGAAACCAATACAGCAACAAGAAAAGTAAAGGAAATTATCCATTCCTTACAGCACAACAATCATACCAACAGTATATCTTACACATTTCAATAAATATGGTTTCCCGCATAAAAAAAGAAACAGAGTAAACACATAATAGGTATGGTGCAACTTCTCAAAATATCTCGACCCCTATCACCCTGTAGATCAGCACTGGCGAAGTATAAAAAGTTGTACCTTGTCATTTTAGTAGTCTGTCAAAAGGAAAAGTGAAACGCAGCTTAAAAAAGCTTCCGACTCATAACTTGATAATTCTCCTATATCTTTAACTGAGTCCATAAAGTCAAAAATTTTTAAGAGTGTTTATTTTGAGTAGAGATATTTTTGTTAATACTGCATAAGAAGTGCAAGAGGGATAGAGAGGGGCAAGAAGGACAGAGGGGCAAGAGGGGCGCCAGGAGGGGCAGAGAGGAGAAGAGGGACAGTGAGGGACAAGAAAAGACTAAACTTATAAACTAATAAATCTATAAACATATACGTTTTTACATAGAAAATTATAATTCTATGAAAATATAAAGTATAAAACGAAAAAATAACGCGATCAACAACACCTGCCGTTACCATAACAAAGTGAGACAGCCTTAAACATTTCAAGAACATTGAATTAAGAATTAGTGCATTTCACGTCACATGTTTCACATAATAAGTAAATCATGATAAATATAAAAAAAAACAAAAGTTTTGAAAGCTGTGCAAACAGAACACAGGAAGTGCATTCAATATTTTATCAGTGATTTCAAAGACCATTGCAAACTGGTATTAGCAGGTAGCTGCTGTAGCGACTCAATATTCTCACACCACCAGGGTAGGATTTTATACCATTCTTATTCAATGAGCGGGTGCTGCAGTGATTCAATATTTTATCAGTGATTACAAAGACCATTGCCAACTGGTACTAGCATGTAGGTGCAGTAGTGACTCAATATTTTATCAGTGATCATAAAAGCCATGTCCAGCCAGTACTAGCATCTTCTGTTTTTCAGAGCTTTCACGCAACTGAAGTCGATGTTCTTGCACAGACGAATTAACAGGTTAGTCCTTTCATTATTTGTTATTATTTCTTTGCCTGTAATTTACATGTATTAGTAATGAGATTCGTATGCAGTTAAATGTTAACCTTGCAAGCAGGGAGGAATTAGGAGCGGGTGTGATGTATACCATGGTTAGATTTCTCAAAGCAAAGCTATAAATAAGAGTTCAGAATAAAGGGGGTAGCACACTTTCCTTTATCACGAGATAGTGCAAGGGATTTCTCAGATACCATAGTCGATAGAGTGAAACCACGGAAGTTGGATTAGTTGATTTACGGTAGAAATTACCGTTTTCGGAATTTATCGGGGGGTTACGGCTTGTTGGAAAAAGTTATTTTGTATATAAATTGTTGAAATACGGCGATGCTATCTTTGAAAAAAGTTTTGACAAGATTATATACTGTTATAGCACTTATCAGGATGTATTTAATGAATTGACAGAGGTCATTCCAAACATTTGCTTTCATAAGGGGGTACCTTCAAATTTAAACGAGTTAATGGATGCTGGGGGGAGCCTCCCACATTGTTGATTTTTGATGATTTAATGGAAGAAGCGAGTAGTAGGAAGGAAGTATGTGAAATTTTCACTAGGGGTAGACATGCTGATATTTCTGTCATTCTCTTAATGCAGAATTTTTACTAAAAAACAAAGCATGCAGGCACCATCAATCTAAATACCACATATTTTGTCTTTTTAAACAACCGCAGAGATTTAATTTCGGTGGCAGTGCTTGCCAGGCAAATGTTTCCGAATCAATCCAAGTTTTTACTAGATGCATACAACGATGCAGTGAAAGAAAAGTGTCGATATTTAGTCATTGATCTGCACCCTGTAATGGAAGATGAATTACGAATTTATTCTTGCATGTTTTCAGGGGATGTGACGATTATTTATCGCCCGAAATGATTTCAAATTGACCAGAAAAGTATAAATACCACAGGGGTAGGAGTAATTAATCATTTTATGTAGAGTCATGCCATGCAGTTCGCTTCCGTATGTCAAAAGTAGTGAAGAAGAAATTGGGATACTTAAAGGCATTAGCAGAGTGCCCTTCAAGAAACCGAAAAATTTTACTAGCAGGGGTATATCGAGAGGGTGTTAAGGCCATTAGTGAGTGTTGTTTGAACTTTCTACTCATCCCTGGTATTAAGATAAGCAAGGCAAAGATTAAAAAGCTAAAACGGCATCAAAAAGGGTTGCGAGCATTAGCTTCGCCTGACGTGAAACATTCACAGAAGAAGAAATTGATTGTGCAAAAGGGGAGGGGCTTTCTTAGCACCCTCATTCCTAGCGTTGTTAGCCTGCTTGGAAATCTGTTTTTGACGCCGTAACAACAACAGTTATGCAGAGCCCACTTAATAATGCACAGCGTATGGTTCTTGTGCCAAAAGCATTCTGCAAGTCAAAGATGAAATCGGCACCCACTAACGTTCAAGATATATTCCATCTTGAGAAGAAGCAACTGTTGGCAACGCGAGATGAAATGAACAGGGTATTTGATAAACCCTACATTGACGCGGAAACAAAGACAACACTTCATCAGGGATAGTTGGGAAATTTTTTGCAGATAAAAGAGGAGATGACGCCCAGAGGTATACTCAACCGCAAGAAGGAGGCGGATGATAGTGACACCCTGCACAGCGAGAAAGAAAAAGGGAAAGGTGAAACACACATTGAAGATGAAGTAATGGCTGTTACGCCCATTCCTTTTAGGAAATAAAGTCAAGCTGCTGTTACAGCGAATTGATCAGCACCCAGATGTGATTTCATGGGACGGAAAAGGACAGTTCATTTACCATAACACCAGTCAGGGGGGTCAAACATGGTCAATCTTATTCAAGCGCAAATACGGGATATTAAAAATTTTCATCCAGAACACGAGAGCGTGTTTTCTCAGGGATTAACCGAAATTAACGTTCCCAGGACCTACCTTTATCAGAAATCAAGAAAACGTCTGAAAAGCAGGAAATTTCCAAAGAACAAGAAAACCTTTTTCCTATGGCAGTAAAACAAACTCCTAAGCTCAACAGACTCACCTCTTCCCATAGAACACTTAATTATAGTAAAGCCCCGCCTGGGCAAATGCGAAAGCGATCTTCTTGGTTAACTTTACCTCCCACTTAATGTAAACGGCAAAGGAAAGGAAGGCAGGGTTTAACCTGCTCTTTTATGTTAAGCGATTGAATTGAACACAATAGATGTAGGGGGAAAACACAAATGATGTCTAGATTTATTTTATTTTTTTTTTTCAATTATCTATTTCTTTATTTTATGCTTTTATATGTTAGCAATTAAGTGAGGGTTAACAATTGCAGCGATTGACAAAATTGATTAATCGAAAATTCCGCCACGCTCTTTAAGCAGGGGACAAAGGAGCAATAGAACCTACGTACAAAGTGAAATACCAGATCATCATTCTTTAACAACTGAGTGGGCGAAAATTTTAATAATATCCTGTGAAGAGAACGACTACGGTAGGCATGATATAAGAAAGAAATGCTGTAGTGTCCAATATTTTAGAAAGGGGACTTTGAACTGGGTGGAGGACGAACTCGATGTGAGCACAATTCCTGTTTAAGAAGGGTAGGAACTTTTGTCCGTAAAATGACGGAGGCTTTCCAGCAGAGTCTAAGTCCAAGGTGCTTAGAGGGAAAATAAATGGCAACCCAGTGCTACTCTTTTGCATTGTGAGGGTTCTTACTGGTCACAAACGCAGATGGGTATTGTTTCACATTGAACGGTAATAAATCGCAAGCAAAGACTCCATAAAATATAGAGTGGATGAAGGGGTCGCTTGATAAGGCTGCTTCCAACTGTTGTGTGTTCATCTTTAATTCGCAAAATCCGTCAGTACGTTACGATGCTGGTCTACGTCTACAATAGATTCGTATTCCGCATAAACAATTACTGTAGTAGTGCGAGGTAGGGGCTGTTCAAAATCCAACTCCAATCGCAGTTTTCCTAGGCTTTTTAGAGACATGTAATCCCCATCTGACAAATCAGGGGTAAGGTCAATGGCAAAGAGAGTTTATCCTTTTGGATAGTCCTCTCGTGTAATCCCATTTCCTGTGTCACAGAATGATTTTCCAATGCCAGAGAATAACGTTTAGTGCCCTGTAATATATTGTTTCTTGCTGAAGTCAACGCGCAAGCTCTTGTCTTGGATGCGGGTACCGTTGAGATAGACGCGTAATGACGACAAATTGTAGTGATGAAAATTGAAGGGGTTTCTTTTATAGGAGTCATTAAAGGCTACATGATCCACCATGCCCACCACGAGGCGGTTAGGGAGGGTGCTGTGAAAGGCGTTGTCAAGATTGGCAACTAAATTCCCTGCTTGAAGAGAGAAAAACTTGGGGCTGATTCTTGAAATTGGGTATTTCACCGCATGATCTTGTACTACTTTGTTGATACCATTGTAGACAGCGCCTGAGAGTTTAACACTGCACAGGTATAGGATCGCATTTATCACATTTAACTTATAATCTGCATCACCATCACTACTCATGAGGCAAAAAAGCATCTTTATGAAGATGCAGCTTAATTGAAAAGTCCAATCGATTGAGATTCAAACGATCCTGGTGAAAGAAGTCCCCATGTAAGAGGCCGCAGAGCTCCATGGGCTGACTCTTCTGCGTTCATTCGTGTCTCGCTTTCAAACCTGCATTGTCTTTGTTGGGGTCAGTTTCATTCAAGTGAACAGCCGTATCCTTGTAGAATAAAGCAGACTTCAACTGGGTGCTCTTTGCATCTTCTCCATAATTCAATAGCGTTTCTAGCATAGCAAGATAGGCGTAGGTATTGGAGGCAGAGGAAATTAACCTTGCACCCAGGGTAACATTTACTTGACTGGAATACTTGCTGGGGGATAGTTGATCAGGGAGACTTTACTAGTATGGTCAAGGTCACTCCCATCCGCTTTAGTAATATTAACTTAGAGAGAGAGAAATGTGTTAGCCAAGTCTAAAAACTCCTCAGAAGATCCCGGAATAGAAATTCAATGAGGACCGTGTGCGATAGACTAGCAATCGGGTGAACATCGATGATTTTATAATGGGTGAAAGCGGTTTGTAAAGGTGGAAGATGAAATAGGTCAATTTCACTTTTGCTGCATTCTCCCTGCGGGTGTTTTTCCATGATATCTTTCCTCGCATTTATATGTTGGTAAAAAGTATGGTCTTCCTTGTTCTGCTTTTCCTGATCCTTTCTGCATTCGTCCTTCTTTAGAGGTGTTTTGTGCTTGACGTGCACCTTCTTTTATACTTGCAGTGGGGGCTGGACGTTTCCCTAGCAATTGATTTGCACCTTTAGTCATTAGCTGTTGTCCTGCTTTCTTGGTGCGTTGTTTAGCAGAGGCTTAAAGGCTTTTCCCCTTGAACATCAGATAAGATATTCACGCCGGTTTGTAATGCTGTTTTTCCTAAAGTAGCTAATCCCCGTTTCATGAGTGGTGCCCCTGACCGAAGAACTTCTCTAAATAAATTTCCTAAACCATGTCCTCTCTCGAGGGGAGGACCTTTAAACCCCTTAATGTTTCCTCCCACCTGCTGATAACGAGGTTGTGCTTCTAAACGAAAGTACTCTTCCCACGAGTGATGTGATGCCATGATGATTTAGTAATAAGTTGCTCTGGCCCGTCTAAAATGAAGTGTTACGATCACTTTGCCACTAGCAAATGAAATAGGTTGATCTATATCGTCTTTTATAGCCAATTCTAGTGATTCTAGATGGCTGAACCGGACTGGTATGTAGAAGGGCATATCATAGATGCGACAAGTCATGGCTCCACGCTTTTCTCTAATAGGTATAACGCGAAGGAGTGGAATGTCAAAATCACCCACAATTTGATTGCTTGCAATATCTGTATACACATTCATGCTTTGATGGTGAATATGCATAGTAGGGGTAAAGTCACTTCCCACCGTAGCATTGTCAATGACTGTGTCATCTTAAATCCGTGGCAAGCTGCTAAGATCTCCCGCGACCCTTTAGAGCATGTGATTTTCACACGTTTGGTGGCTAGCTGGTACTCGAAACTAATGTTGGGAATAGTTTTGAAGCCGGCTATTAGTGTTTCGCATAGCTCTTTCACTGCAGAATAGAATCCTTCAGGTACTTGTATAAGAAAGCAAAGGCTGAGGTTATTATCGTATCTGATGATATTGTGGCCACGTCGCACATTGTGAAAATCGAAAGGGTATTGAATTTCAGCCAATCCCACTTCCCACTATCCATCCAGTATGAATGATCTTGGTAGTTTCACTCGATAACTAGCAAGTGTATTACTTGGAAAGATAGACATGGAGCTATTGCTTGGTAGCGTTAAGTAGAATTCTTGTTGTTCCATAGTGAAAGCGATATAATAGACGTTGAATGTCCTTCTGGTTTACCCAGCTATTAAAGCTGTCTGGATATCCTTTCCATTTGACTAGAAGATAGATCTGACTCTTCCCCACTTTTATCCCTTTTTATTATCTTTTCTATCCTGTATGTATCATGGGAAGAGACTTTCACCTTTTGCAATTCTTGCTCGTAGAATATCCCATCCAATCGTTGCCCTTGCAAATCACATAGTCTATATGCTGTTGGTATTCCGCGAAGGATTTTATCAATCACAAAAGGTTCTTCACTCCAGTTTGGTAAGTACCATTTTTGAAATGTTTTTCTCAATTTACTAATTCTCACATGGTCTCCTTCTTGCAGTTTGGGTTTTACCCTTTTCATGGGTGGGTTCAGATGTTGGCGCAGTATTGTCTCATTGTCTCGAATCACGCCAGCAGGGGCCATTCCAAGAGCACGGTGTTTACTATGGTTATAGGCATAGATGAGGTCTGGAAGCATATCCATGTAGCGCAGTGTTTTATTCGCAGTAAAGTATTTCCACATTATTGATTTCAAAGTACGGTTAAATTCACCATGCTAGCCTTCAACTTGCTAAACGTATAAAAGAATGTTATCTGCTGATCTTGTAAATAATGCTGAACTGTAACATTTAAAAATTCCTTCCCTTGATCTGTCTGAAATCGTCTTGGTTTTCGACCTGCATTGAAAACACCCTCCAGAGCATTCCTTAATTCCTTTTTCGTCTTAGTCTTTAAGGGTACTACCCGGGTATAGCGTGAAAACACGTCAATCACGGTTAGCAAATACTTGTACCCATTGTCATATCTTTTTAAAGAGATCACATCCACTAAATCCGCTTGAAACTGGTGATCCATCCCAAATACTTTCACTTTTCGTCTGGCATAGATTTTGCGTATAGGGCGATGAAGATTTTACGTTAGTTGTCTTTGCAGCCATCTTTCTACTTGATGAAGAGTAAGAGCTGGCACTTCTTCTTTAGCTGCTACATATAATTTGTGTGGGCTACTGAAACTGCTGGGTTCTTTAGCTGTATAAAATAGGTGATGCAGTAATTTTTCCATGTTTCTCAGTCCAATTGTCCTCTTTTGTTTTGCCACCACCAGTAAAGTATTCCACTTAGTTGACCTAAAATGGGGGAGTGTTCGACACAAGCACATAATTATAGCCAGGCCCTTTTTTATAGTGTGAGGCGATAAACACAAAGGCATCATGATAGCAGGCATGAATCCTCACTATTTTAAAGCGTTTGAACAGACGATGCATCACAGGGGAGCAAGCAGGGCCAATCATACCCCCAGATGCATTTTCCTTGATAGCTTGACCCCAATCGAGATCAATGATACCATAGATCCACGCTAAACAATGGACGATGGTAGCAGAACGTAACTGCTCCTCTGATCCCTAATGCTGTGACGTGAGTAGAACCCCTGACCCTGCGATATCAGGTACTGTAACTCCTAAAACACAAATGCACTGCGCATAATGCAGTTCAACCGAAGGGAGGGTCTTCTCAGCAATCTTATACAAGTCTATTAGGGATAGTCTGTCGCTCATAATGACCCAATCTCCTTGACACAGTATGGCAAATGGGGGCCGCTCTACTTTCTAACACTTTTTATAAGTGTTTTGCAAGTAAGAACATTGACAACAGCAATAACACCTGTTTTCATTTCTTTTCTTATCAAATCAGCAATCAATACAGTATTTCAACATACAATAGGCATTAAAAGAATATATCCATCGTCATATTTACGCAAGAAAGTTAATGGTCTCTTAATAGCTCCCAGCGTACAACGGCTTGCACATATAGGGTCTTGCACATATTCTCGGTTTTTCTCTTCTAACATTACAGTGGATATCGTATAAACAACGTCCTTGACTTGATCAAACCATTTCTCCACAGTGGTACAAGGTTTCAACTGCTCCATGGCAGTTGATAAAAATCGACTGACGTGATCCTCTGGTGGACTCATTTGGCAATCATGTCCCAGTTGGTTTTCATAGCCAGCGGTGCATCCATCGCAAAAGATGCGAGCTAGCTTAGCAATTTCGATTTGAAATAACGTTGCATGGATGAACACTAACGGTTTCCAATCAATCGTCACTTGGTACACCTGATCCACTTCGTCGATGACCAATTCCCCTACTCTGCTTTTCTTCTCTTGCTTGACGTGGGGTGGGTAACTCCATTTTCGTTTCTCAGGCTTTATGGGCTCTTCGTTCTTCTCATTGCGGGTATGACTTTCTTCCTTTGGAATGATCTGTTCTTGTTTTAGGTTCACTGATGATAACTCTTGCTCCGTTTTCTTAATAACCTCACCCATGTGTGGAATGTGCAACTGTAAGCGCTGACACTCATCGTAGGTGAGGGCGATCCCGGTTCTGGTGGGCTGCAAGCCTCCTTCACTTTCCATGTACTGGCGAACGTGTACAATGATTTGATTCTCGTAGAGGGTGATGGTCACGTAGTGCTTGGTGACTTCGGATAAAGGGAACTTGACTTCTTTTCCTTCATTCTGCTGAGCTGCCTACATCAACATGGGTAACAATTCGACAAGAGTTCTGTACTCCTCCTGAGACAGGGCAATTCCTTTTAAGATGGCCTTTAAGACTCCCTGATCTTCTTTATAATCTTGTAAATGGGTGAGCACTTTCCCTCTGTATGTCTTGACACAGGTAAATCTCTGCTTTTCTTCATTGAGCACGAAAATCGCTGTTTGCCATGATGTTACTTCACTGCAGGTTTCTTGCAACTAATAGATACCCTTCCAGAAGCTCTCCCTTTATAGCGTTCATGATGCTTTAGATAACACAAAGAACCAATCAGATGCTACATAACATTCACTGTGATGTCATTTTTTACCAATGAGCGTGTAGAGAATATGATGGCAGTAAAAGCTCAAAACTCATTAACATGTAATTAAGTTGGCTCATGATGTCATTGTTACCCAATCAGAATGAAGAGGCAGTAAATTGTTTATTTAGCCTCTTAAGTGAATGCTGAAGTAACCTCTGTAATAATTTCAGGATTTCTCAATTCAGGCAGCCTTTCTTTAGCTACCATTGAAAAAGCATAGATGGTACGCAATCTGCCTGCACTGCAACCTCCTTCTAAAACTGCAACCTCCTTCTAAAACTGTCCTGTGAACTTCTGTCAGAGTTTGTTCACAATTGTTTGTGTTGAGGTTTAATGCCCCTAGTAGCACCTCAAATCTCTCCCTGCTCTGCCTCAAACATTCCTCTACAAGAATGATGTCCGTGATTTTCTCACCAGATGAGCAAATTAAGTCAATGTCGATGTGTATGCTAAAGCCGTAAAGATGAAAAGAAGGAAATCTAGTTGACCGGTCTTTATTTATGGGATATTAAAAAACATGATCTTAATTTAAACCAATCAGAGGGCTGGATCGTAAGACCATATAAGGGAGAAAGTGCACAAAGATTTATTATAAATACAGGCACCCAATTTTAACTTAGTTCATTTAGTACTTGTTGCTGATATTGAGGACGATGTTGGCTACATTCTGGAAGTGGACCTCGACTACCCAATCCACCTTCACAACGCCTATTCCAACTATCGTCTGGCTCCCAAATCTTTTACGATTTCCGAAGACGTTTTATCTCTTTATCAACGAGAACGTCGCAAGAACATGCATCTCAAAGGAGCACCACCCACCAAGTTGACAACGACACTTTTTCCTCGCAGAAACTACGTCGTTCATTACCGAGCTTTGAAATGCTATCTGCGTCATGAACAATTCGCCTGGCTCAAACCTTACATCGATTTCAATATATCCATGCAATCACAAGCCTGTCACATCCATGCAATCACAAGCACTCTTTCAAACTGTTAAATAACTCAATCTTTGGTAAATCCATGGAGACTCTTCGTCACCACAAGAACATTGAATTCGTCTCTAACCCTAAACGATTGAAATACTTGGCACAAAAAAGTTCAAATCCTTTCTTCCTTCAAATCCTTCAAACTGTTTACCAACTCTCTTGTAGCCGTGAACTCTCATAAAACCTCGGTGCTCGTCAATCGACCCATCTACCTTGGTCTTGCTATCTTCGACATTTCAAAGACTTTAATGTACGACTTTCACTACGATTATGTGAAAAGGAAATACCCAGGACCCACCAGCACCCTTCTTTTCACGGACACGGATTCCCTCTGTTACAAAATCAGCACATCCGACCTCTACATCGACATGCATCAGAATCATCACCTCTTCGACTTTCCCGATTATCCAACCGACCACCCACCCATTCAGACGAAAATAAAAAGGTGATCAGAAAATTCAAGGACGAACCTGCTAGTGTCCCCATGGAGGAGTTTGTTGGTCTCCGGCACAAGATGTACTCACTTAAATTCGCCGGCAAGGAAAAGAAAACAGCCACGGGGGTGAAGAAGCAGGTGGTAAAAAATGAAATTACCCACGCCAACTATAAAGCCTGTCACCTCAACAGAACTTCATTTAAACATCAAATAAACCAAACCCGTTCCTCTAACCACCATCTTCACACCCACCAAATATTTGAAAAATCCCTTTCATGTTTCGATAAAAGCGGCATTTCCTACCTGACGGTATTAGTTTACTCCTCCATGGCCACCACCGTCTCTCCTCCCCCTTGTAAAATAGTCACTCCTTCATTGTATATAGTTTAAATGAGACTCTTATCTATTTTCTACATTGAGCATAGTCTTCGTTATACGTAGTAATATAATAAAACAATTTGAAGTACCGCACATACTCACTCGTTTGTTTATAGTTCATCCCGTGTCTAGTTCGTCATCTAGGGGATTTTTTTGCCCGTTTTTAAGCATTGTTTATACCTTTATTAAAGCAGGTGCGTTACCATTACACAGTTATGCGGCTTGCAAATCATAGACTCTGCATTGTTTATGTAGGTATCTGCCTTTTCACTCCCCTCATTAATTACTTATATTTTGTTTATATAAAGACCTGCTTTAGAGAGGCGAGTTACAGAAACGCAGAGAAGCTAGGGTTAGCCTATCTGGGCACTAGGGTTCAATGAGTTACACAGAAAGTTAGTTACAATCATAACAAAGATGCTAGGGTTACTTAGCATTGCAGCAACAACCCCCCCCCAAAAAAAACCGAAATAAGGGATAGGCGCTGGTAACACTATTACTTTTTCTATGTTTCCTCACCGTCCCTCGCTGCCCCTCTCTACCCCTCATAAAACTTGATCCATGAGCTTGCCCACGTCCCTTTTTGTCCCTGTCTGTCCCTCACCGTCCCTCACTGCCCCTCTCTGCCT